>VZTJ01000314.1:44394-143932 GCA_013397795.1 Orthonyx spaldingii | reverse complement strand
GGCAGGGCAGGGCAGTGGGAGCTGCGGCGGTGCCACTCCCGGGGGCGGCGGCGGGGTGGAGCCGGGCGGCCCCGGCCCCGTCCCGTGCGGGGGAGCGGCTGCTCGCAGCCTCGCCGCCCCGTCCCGACCGCTCCTGTGGCCGCGGCTCATGAGGTGAAGATGGTGATCCGCGTCTTCGTCGCCTCCTCCTCGGGCTCGGTGGCGGTGAGTGCGGGCGAGCGGCGGGGAGCAGGCAGAGGAGCGGGGCCGCCGCGGGCAGGGCTCAGCCTGCGGGGCCGGGCTGCGGGGGCCGGCGGCTCGTCCTGCCCGCGCTGCCCAGCCTGCCCTCGGCGCCCAGCCGCGTCCCCGCACACCGCACGGACCCCGGAGCCCGGCCGGGGGCTGCCCGGGAACGCGGCGCTGAATTTGCCGCGGTTGCGTGTGCGGTGGGGGCGGAAAAGACGGCTCTCCTCCGCAAGGCTGCCGGAGCTTAACTAGTTCGTAAATTGCCTTTGGCAAACCGAGCACCCCGAAACCTTTGTAGGGGACAAATCTTGGGTGTGTTTAAAGGGTCTTAGAGGTCACTAAGCGGGGCTAAACTTTCCCTCTTTAAGGGAGGTGATCAGCGCCGCGGTGCAGGGGAGCCCGTCCCGAGGGGAGCCCAGGCCGGGCAGGTGCGGTGCTCGGTGCCTGCCACCCGCGGCAGGGGAGACAGGTAAATACACGGACAGCCTAGGGACAGGCTGCAGGCCACCAGCACTTCTCCGCATTAAGAAATACTCTGGAATAGGTACAGCCCTTCTCAAACTCGCTTTTGAAGGGCATCGCTGCGTTCTCTGTTTCATTGAAGCTCGTACATCATTCTCTTGTTGAATTAATTATGCGTGTGACCTATGAATTTCCATATTTTCATATAAAGTGACAGCTTTCTGTTAAGGAAATCTGGGCGTAAGCATCCTACTGAATTCGTTCTTTAATAAGAAACATCAGAAGGATTTAGATATATTTGATATTCTTTATGCTTCAGCAGTGAGAACAGCAGCATTTTTTTGTGTTGCAGAAGGATGTAGCACTTTCCTATCTGAAGGTTTATTGTGTATTCAGTTCCTTCAGTCTTTTACTGTGTGGATCTAGTTTTCAGTTCAGTGACATGATGACCGGTATGTGTTCTGATATGTTTTGACATGGAGTATTTAAAATGCTTAGTGGCTGCATTACAGCTAATAAAAACAAATTATCCATTTCAGTAGCCAACTGAGTAAACAGCATCTTCAGAACTCTCTAATCCATGTCCATCAAGCATCCACAAGAGAAATATCTTCCCTGCATGGGCAGTTGGTTCACGCTGTGGTAGTGCAGCATTGCTAGTTTTAGTTTCTGTTTCATGCCTCATGGGCTGAACAATATACGTAATTTTGTATTTTGTTTTTGTTGGAGGGGTAGAAAAGTGCCACATAGTTTGCTTACCCACATCTCCAGTCTGCAAGGAGGTTATTAATAGGAGTTTTTGATTCTGCTCTCTCCTTACCCTGTCTGCCTGCAAGGTACATATGCAGTTAGCAGAGCAATATAACCCTCATAACTATCTATTAACCCAGAAAACCAAATCTGAGTTTGACAAGCAATTTAAATTGCACAGTTCTCTTGCTGACTTTTTTGTCTGGATTGGACAACAAGAAGATGACACAATATGGGTAACAGTCTGCATGATGGTGATAGTCAACTTTCTTGATCTAGACAGCAGTACAACATCTCAGTGCAGCCTAACCAGAGCAGAACAGATGATTCAGTGATTGAATGTACTGTTATAAAGGGCCAGAGCTGTGACATCTCTTTTCTGTCAGTTTTTTTTTTATCTGTGTTATCACAGCATTTAAGAACTTTAATTATGGGCTAGGTTACTGCTGTTCTCAATGTTGCATCACAGAGGCTTTTCTTTTTTTCTGTAGGTTTTGCAGGGGGTGTCCTTAGGTCTGGGCTAAGCGATGGAGGAAAATGACAAAGAAAAAAACTATTATTAGCTAGTTATGTGGGAATCTGCATCTGGAGAAGGTGGTTACTGTATTTCATGTCTCTGAACAGCTTTAAGGGAAGTTTTAAACTTATTATCATCCTTCTAGAACTAAACATTAGTGAAAGGAAACAAAAAGTGTTTCAGTCATACAATTGTCATCTCCTCCAGCCTTCAGCACTACATCAGCTGTTTTTTGGGATCCTGTGCAATTCACTAGACAGGATTATTTCCCTGTCGAGAAAAATGAGCACCCCATATAGATCCTACTCTGTCCCCTGCTAAAAATAGTGTCAGAATCTATGGTTTAATTTCTACCTGTAGGTCAACTTGAGTCAAATTGTAGGCTAGCTGCTTGTAAGAGTGGATGTTTCTCAGATCAGTATCTGGCCTGCTGTAATTGACCAGAAACTTCTACATGTAATACTGACTGGCAAAAAAAGGGCAGTGACATTGTGACATAATTAATTTTCCCAATCTCTCTAGACATACTTTGTTAAATTACTCTTTATTTTAAAATGGAAAGTCCATGTAGTCTCTAGAGTAAGCTTTTGTTTTGGCCAATGTAATGAACTAAACTCTTTGTGTATGACTCCTTTTGAAATCTTCAGAATACCCAGGTCAAATGATAGGCATTTGGCTGAAACATACCTGAGAAATACACTGGTTGTACACTCAGAAAAGTCTTTAGTTTGCATAAATAGAACTTTCTCTGGAAGCTATTAAAATATTAATTGATCTCGATACTTGGTATAATTTGTTTTGTGCTGAAGAAAATAAAAATGTATAATTGTCACACATAATTCGAAGAGTCTAGTGCATAAAACATTTTGAGGATCGTTCCAAAGAATGAGAAAAGGAAGTAATTTAAGTGAATGAGAAGGAGCTCAGAATGATGTGAGTTTTCCCTTCATTTGGCTTTGGAGTTCTCCCTGCAGCATCTTCCAAACATCTGAAAGTTCTTAGGCCCCGAGAAGTTAATGGTAGTAACTGCTTTTTTTTTGTTTAATAAAACTTTGTGACTATAAATGCTTCATGAACTTAAAATAACTCACAGATCCCAAAATGTAGCTGTTCCTTGAGTGGAAACATTGATCTTCAGTGTTTAGGGAAGCTGGGCTGTGGGTTTAGCCTGTAGGGACGCTGTAGAGAAGTTTCTGAGACCTTCTTGTGGGAAGGCAGGAGAGAGGCATTGTACGTGTGAGTACATTTCTAAATCGGCTCGTGTTGTTTCAAGCATGCATTAGGCAGATTCGATTGAATCACAATGCGAAGCCTCTGAATAGGCAGGCAGGCATGTTTCTACAAGCCTCACTGTCTCCTGCTCTTTCTGACCTGAATTTCTGCTTGTGTTGGTAAGCTGTGTCTCGAATTCCAAGCACTTCTTTGTAGGGCTGGGGAGGCAGGCTTTGTTACTCCTCCCTGATAAGGACAATCAGTGTTCTTTTGTGCCTAAGAGAAAGGTTACTTTAAAAGTAGCCTTTACTTTTCTCCCTCAGCAGTGCTTCACTGTTTCCAGGAAATAATTTATGCCCACGTTTTTTAACCAAATCATTCCAAGGTGACTGTAATTTTATCTGTTTCACTTTCTCCAGTCTATCAATACAAACTTACACTTGTGCTACTGTACTACATATGGACTACACAGTTAAATGGTTTTCAGTGTTTTAAAGCAGCTTTACCTTTGTCAGGAAGCTGGTAGTATGAGCTAAGTAACTTAAAGTCTGGAATTCCTACAGATATCTAGAAATGCCAAACTGGAGAAGACTTCAGTGTTGCAGTTAGAGGACTGAAGATCAGGTAAGGGGAATATCATTGAAGAGCTATCAAATAATGGAGAAACTTTAAACAACTGCCTCACTTGTGCTTTCTCCTTTGTGATATTAATTTATTGAAGCATCATCTGTTGAGCTGAACAGATAATACAGGGGAATTAGTGAAATAATGGCACAGCAGGTAGAATCTACTCTGACTAGGGAGAGGTGTGAAACACCTTCCCATTGAAATTTTTATATATTCACAAGATGAGAAAAGGACGTCAGTGAAATTAATTCCTTTTAGTGCACAAAGATAAGTGCTGCTCCGCCACATTCTTCAGGAGAACATATTTGGGAGGACAGGAGAGTTTGGGCAGGGATAGCAACAACCTGGAAAGAATAGACTTTTTAAAATGACCAAAACTTGGACTTTGACTCTTGCGACTGAAGAGGATTATGGATTTTTTACTAGGAAGCTTGATAAGATAGGTGCAGTTATAGTTAAATTGTTTCTATAGCAAATATTGGTTTTATGAGACTAAAGCTCTGCTTTTGATTAAGCGTATTATGGAGGTCAAATGAGTTGGATTTTTTGTTTCCCGGCATGACTTTAAATCACATTATAAAACATTGGAATGTCAGAATAATTATAGTTACGTTTGTTTGGTTCACGTGTTGTTGGGTAATGTAGTGAAGACAAATACAGTGCTAGCATTCTTAAGGCTAAGCTGGTTTCCAATGGATGATGAATTTCAACCCCACCCTTGATTGTAAAAAGTCATTGTAACTCAACATTTCTTATATCACTTCTCAGAAAGATTGTGCTTCATATTGGAGGTGTGGAATATGTTAACTTCTAGAATATATGTCACTTCTAGACTATCCAACATCTTAACCTTTTTTTTTTTTTGCCTCTCTCCACCCCAAAAAGCACAACAGTCAAAACTGAAAATTATTTGATTGAGTGATACAAGTGCCTTTTGAGAAAACAGTATTAGTTATGGTGGTCATTTGGAGGGATTTAAAACTTGTACAATTGTTGCACGTAATTTACGGAAGTTCAACTATCTATAATATAAAATAATAAGCCTTGTAAATTATAACTATTATAACGATTTTTTAATATTTAGATTTCATAAAATCAGATCAGAGCAGCAGGTAAGCTAGCTTTTCAGAAATGAGACAATAATCTTTACAGTTAGAAGTGATCCTGCAATATTTGCACGAGAAGTAGCAGTATTTTAGGTGCTTAACCACAGTATTGTCTAACATCTGTCAGCATGCTGAGGATACACCTGTTGGATTGGATCCTCAAAGCCTGGATTTATGGATTCCACATGAACATCATACTGTGTCACTTCACTGGTTCAAGGTGGTGGTGCTTTTGGCTGTGCACCTGCAGAGCACTGCTGTAACCACAGCAGTGATACTGAAAGAAAAAAGCTGGATCCTTGCTCAGTCACTGGACACATCATGTGTATCCACATCTTGGACATTAGCAATCATATTAGGTGCATAGGAGAGATCTGGGGACTTTCTGGATCTAGTCCCTTTGATGAACAAAATTAGTTCCTTCATCCTTCCTCAGGTTTCTTATTAGCAGGTCAGGTGGCTCATATTTGTCTTTGCTGGCTTCTGTCAGTCCTGTTTTGCAGGGTTGTGGCTCAGGGAGCCTGAGACCCTCACTCATGCCTGTGAATTCTGTGAAGCAGGGAGGTCAGTGCTGAAGGCTTTAGCTGGTTTTCACCTTAAGGACTGATTGTCTAGGGATCTAGGTTTCAGGCCTATATTGCAAATAAGTCTAGACTCTAGTTACATTCTCCTGCCTTGTGATGGAGAGAACTGTGAGCCTCTGAACAGCAGTTCAGATCACTTAAGGAATGTGTTCAGAAGGGAGCTGATGGTGAACCCTAGTCACAAGGATGCAGGTTGAGTTTGTGTATGGTACTTAGTACCTAACTGTTGCACCATTCTTGCATGCTCTAGTGCTTTTCAAATATTTACCTTTCTTCTTGGCAGATAGATCATGTCAGAAATAATGCTACTTTAAAGAACATGCTTTGAACTACACAGTGTCATGTGCAGTTGGATGTTTACTGACCTTTGATTATAATTAGCTGTAATAAAACTTAAAAGGAGGGATTTTTCTGACTGAGGTTATGAAGACTTTTCCCTTTTGTTTTTCTATAGACTACAGCAGTGTCAACGTGCAAGTCCCCAGATGGACATACTTCACTGATGATGACCTGCTCTCCTTAATCTTCCACCCATATCATTAAAGTCTAGAAATTCTTTTCCTAACTCTGCTTATAGGGCCAGCGATTGCTGGATGTTGCATGTAACTGAATTTGATTTTAATAAATGAAAAACAATATTGAAGTAAAAGCTAATTTGTCTGCTATTTATTAGTACAAATTACCTAGGAATGTTCAGAAATTGGGGGTTGTGGAAATATAACATTTAAGGAAGTTCTTCATTGTATAACATCAGTATCACTTTTGTGTTTATCAATCTGAGTGCAACTTGGAGAGAGAGAATTGTCACTAAGCTGGTAACCCAGTGTGTCTCTCTTCACTAGCAGGTACACTAAAGGCTACAGCTTCCTCACCTGCAGCCTGAAGTGTTGGCCCCCTCAGGGAGTCTGTCCAAAAGGAAATGCTGCAATCTTTGTTCTCCTTACAGTATGGAAGCTTGCTAAGAAGAGTAACGAACACAGAAACGCAGTACTCTGTGGAATTTATTCCTAGTTGAAATCTACTGTATCCAAAAAAACATGATCATGTTCCAGTATGTCAGTGTTTTTTTAACAGCTTAATTTTTAAATAAGCTTTACAGCACATAGTTATCATTTTGCAAATCCCTTAATTTGGCAAATTTCCTCCTTGTCAAGGTGAGGGGAAATGTAGAGGTGGTGGTGGTGTTTCTTACTTGTGACTGTCAACGAAAACAGTGTGCAGATAGCTGCCAAAGCTCAGAAGAGCTTCTGAATTCTTCAGTAGCCGAGAGATTGTTTCCATAGGGGTTGTTTCCATAGGGCTCTCCTGGGATTGGTGTGTTGTGTAGTTGGCACCCATTGGACAGGCAGATGGACTCAATTCAGAAACCTAAGTCACTGTTGCCTGTCATTTCTGAAAACATCAGATTTCAGTGTGTCTCATGTAGATGAGCAAAGTGTGACCTGATCTTTCAAGGACTGACTCTTAAGCTGTTGGTGACTGAGCAGAAGCAGCAATTGAGATATAAACATTGTACAGGCAATTCATTTAACATAGTTTGTCTTTTTGCAAGAGAACATGGTTACAAAATTTCCTTTCTTTTCTTGTGTGGGCTGTAGACCTCCATCTGTGAAGTACTTTGGGGTGAAATCTTTTAATTCTTCAGTTCAAAGCTGTGGCAGTCTTTCCACTCAGGTGTGCTACATTACTGTAAGATATTTATTGCCATTCTGAAGGGGCTGAGTCTAAAGCACGTGGGTATCCTCCTTGTGTGGTCATAAGAGCTACAGGGATGAGTAACCTTCGCAAAACAAGTTATTTCTATCTCATTAGTGAGGGAAAGGAAAATCAATTTGATTTTACATCAATAAACAAGCTTATTTAGTCTAAATTTAATATTGTACCTCACTATAATTGAATTTGCTACAGACAAAAGGGAGTAACTGTCTTGCTAGCTGATTTCTGAAGAGAAGTTCTTAGGAGATGCAGGTTGTTCAGGGAGGCATGTGAATCATCAGTGACAGTATGCCCTTCTGTTGCTGCCCATCTCCCTTGGGTAGGACAGAGCAGTTAAGAGTTCCAGGATTTGTTATTGTTGGTTTTGCTGTTCTATCTCTGGATAATGAATCCCCATCATTCCTACTAAGACTATGGGAAAACACAATATGTTTGTTATTTTACTGCAAGGATTAAACTTGCAGAAGTTAATGCCTGGGAGTGACCTTTGCATATGTGCCAACTTGCAATTTTGTGAATATGCATATGTAGATATGTACTTTTGCATACACATATATATATGGAGAGATACAAATATCCACATACATATATAGATAATGGATATATCTATGTTTATGTATATATACTTGAACCTTTGAATCACTGATAGATGCTAATTATCCCTCAGTAAAAATAAACCACTGATTTTAGCATTCCCAGAAGAGAAATAAACTCCTGGTGCCTTTAGGATGTTCAAGATATGTCAGCACCTGTCAAGGCCGTGTCAAAAATGCCTGCTCCTTTTATTGCAGCTGTGGATGTCTATCTTCAGTATAAGCTAGAGTGCTGGAATCGTGATGCTTGGTTACTTATCTCTATTATTCTATGTTATTCCATGTGTCTGGCCTGTACTTAAAAGCTTTATTTACATACCTTACTTCAGCTAATGAGTTGTTTTCAGAATATCAGAATAGTTATACTGACATAAGATACCCACCAATATGATTGTGCTGGCTAATGGGGACATACAGTGGAATAAAATAGTTCCCTTCCTACAGAGGAAAAATGTAACATCTGTGTAAACAATGTTACAAGGATTTTCATCTGACAGCTCTGACGGGGGTGGCAGGGGCAGTTGAAGACCTCAGTGCTGATAGCTTCAAAGTTGCTCTTCTGCCTGTTGCAGAGCTCCAGGGCTGAACACCAGGCTCTGTTCTGGCCTCCTCCATCACAGCTGTGAGCATTTGCCTTGGTGGGTGCTGAGGTGGGCAAGTGATACATTGGCCCATGAAACGGAGTGTCTGCAGCACCAGGTCAGGTCTGCTTGTGCCACTGTCATAGGGGTGATGATAACTTATGGCAAGCTTCTGCTTGTGACAAAGCCCTGAACAGCCACAGTTCCTGGCTTTCTGAATGTCCCATTTCATGGGATTGTTCTGTTGCAAACTCTGCCAGCAGGGTTACCCTCAGAGCTTTTGTTTGTAAGAAGAGACCTGAAACCATGAACTTGTACTTCATATTAAATGCAAATCAAAACACGATTATGTATGTTCCATTCACACATGCTAACATGCTTTCCCATTGGCTTTTGGATTTTTATACTGTTACAAAAAGGCAGAACATTGTTTACCTTCATATGTTGGGAGATACGGTGTGTTGTGATTCTTTTCACTAGTCTGTTGCATGACTCCTCTGAATCCACTGGATAGGTCCCACTTGAAGGAAGAGAAAGTGACTCAGAAAAAAATTCATCAGAATTTAACAGTGGAAATTCTATTCAAACTTTCACAAGTTTGTTCTGTTTCCTGGCATTTTCATATGCTGCAGAGGATGATATTGGGTATTATCAGTGCTATTAAAACCTTTATGGGTGATTATTTGGAACAATTTAATAGTAACATTACAAATCAGTTAAAGACTGGTTTCTTCATCTGTGCATTTCAGAGAAAATCAAGTGAATTTTTGTGTGTCTTCATTTGAAAGGAAGCTTCCTTTGATCTGATGAACAACAGAGTATCAGCAACTGAAACCTGTCATTAAATTGCTGCAGGGTTAGTGAAATTAACATCCCTGTCCAATCCAAAGAAATGCAGTTCGAGTATGCATTAAACCTTTGATCTGGATCTGCATCTCCTAAGGTCAGATAGTCTTTCTGAAACGTCTCTAATTGAGTGATCTGATAGGTTTATGTAGAAACAGAGACAGGAGTGGCATTTGAAGGATGTAGATAGCATCACATTCTTCAGTAGGAACCAGCTAGGAAGCTAAAATTAGTTAGAAAAGAGATACAAAACTAGTCTTTGATCAAAGAAGACAGCTGCTATGAAGGCCCTGATGTGCAAGCAGTCCCTTCCTGCTCAGTCAAACTGGCTTTGCCTGCAGCAAGGTCTGTTTTCTAGTAAAGGCTCCCAGTATCAGGCCCCAGGGAAGTCTGAAATTTTGTGGGTTTATGCATCATGGCATTCAGCAATACCATGGGCTATGTGGAGGTGACTCCTCTTGAGCTTGCAGGAGATGTGTCTGCAGTTTATGGGATAATAATCAGATGTCTCCTGTGTTTGGGGATGCACCTGGTCACTAAGGAATGGGTCTGTAGAAGTATAAAAGAAAAGAGAATTTACAGATACGGAGCTGCAAAAACACACAAGCTACACAGATATAGTTGCATTTGTTGAAAGAGAAATAATGTTGACTTTTATTAATAAGGTTAGAAACCTTGTTCTGCTCAGTTGACTCAAAGATAATTTTGTTACTGATCTGAACAATAGCAGTGGCAGTCAGCCCTGGTTTAGAAAATCCATCCTCTTAGCCTTACAAAACCATGAGAGAATGTTGCAGTAATATAGTCCAATTTTATCTGAATTATGACATTTGTCTAGAGTCATTGTCTAGAGCCTGTAAATATCCATAAAAACTTAGCACAACGAATTATGGATGACTAGCACTGCTGTTACTGCTGTTATTTTAAAGTGCATTGTCAGGGGTATGTATATCTGTAGTTGGCAGAATGACACATCTGTGCTGTGTGGATAGTAACTGTCAGGAGAAAAGAGTGAAAGCATTGACAACTTCATTTCACAAATTTGTGTTTGAAATTCTTGGGAGCATGTTGGAATCATAGTATCTCTGCTCCTTTAAGGTAAGAGAAAAAGTAAAGGCAAACACAGTCCTTCTTAAGGAAAGGCTAGATGTTTTTTCCAAGTGTTCAAGGGGACTTATCATTTCCCCAAATTCATGGAGGAGGATGAGTACCTGTGTGGGAGAAATATGGCTGTGACTATATGTTTCTGTGGGAACAGGATTTTCTTTTAAACCCAGCATGCCACTGCTGGGCTAGACAGAACTGCAGTCCTCAAGGTTCCCTTAAACCCTGTGCCTTGCTGTCAGGAGACTGCTGCACGTGGCATCTTACAGAACCACATTCTGTGTCCACAGGCTCTTGTTTCAGAAGCATCTGGAGCTGCAGTTGGGTGTAACTGGGTGTTGGGCTATGGGTCCTGAGTGACAAAATATAGAGGGTGCAGCTCATGGTTATGGTAGGAGATGGCCAGAAGAACTTGTATCTTGAGCTGACAGAACTAAGACCCCACCCAGAGGAAAAAAAGACTAATTACTTGTTATGTCTCCGGGACTGCTAGGTGCTTCTATCCATTCTGATAGATAAATATTCCTATGCCACTGGGTTTTGATACTTAAAGCTAATGAGAAGGAAGAAACATGACCTACTTTTTTAGTGCTGAAAATTTTCTTTTATGTCTTATTTGCAATAAATACAGAAAATACAGCTGAGAATGCTTTATTCATTGTGACAAAACAATGTGATTAATAAATACACAGAACTAGTTCAAATACTTTCTGTGTTCTGCTGACTCACCTCATCACAAAAAAAGTCAATTTTGTGTTTTCATCTTAAAAGTTCAGGTGGTAAATATGTTATGTAATAGGAAATGTGTGTGAATCTCTTGTTAGGGGGATTTTTTTGTTTTTAAACTTTTATTTTTCGTAGCAGAATTTAGAGTAGAATGGAATATTTCAGTTGGAAGTAACCTACAATGGTCATCTAATCCAACTGCTTGACCACATCAGGGCTCACCAGAAGTTAATTAAAGCATAGTATTAATGGCATTATCCAAATGTGTCTTAAACAATGACAAGCTAGGAAGCCTGTTCCAGTATTTGACTACCTGTGAAGAAAGGCTTCCTAATGACAAGTCTGAACCTCCCCTGACATAGGTATTACACATCCCATCACTGGATACCAGGGAGAAGAGATCAGCACCTCCTATTCCACTTCCCCTCCTCAGCAAGCTGCAGAGAGTCATGAAGTCATGCCTCAGCCTCCCTTCCTCCAGACTAGACAAGCCCAGGGCCCACAGGACATTCCTTCCGGCCCCACCACCAGTTTTGTTGCCTTCCTCTGGATGCATTCAAGGACCTTCACATTCTTCTTAGACTGTGGGGCCCAGAACTGCTCACAGTACTCAAGGTGAGGCAGTACCAAGACTGAATGCAGTGGGATAGTCACCCCTCTGAATTGGCTGGTGATGCTGTGCTTGGTGAGCCCCAGGATGTGGGGCACCCTCTTGGCTGCCAGCGCACACTGCTTGGCTTTCCAAAACCTGCTTATAGAGCTGCTCTCTTTGGTGCTATTTCAGTGAACTTTAGTCAATTACTAAATATTTAACATTTTAGGAAAATAAAGAAACAAAATGGATTAATCGTGTTTTACTTCCCTTACCTTCACAAAATCATGAATCTACCTAGCAAGCTGATGCACACAACAAAACAGCATCTCTCAATCCCTGCAGATTTTAGCTGTAGCCGTTTTGGACTCCTGTGAGCAAGACACCAAACTATTCCCTACTCTGCTTACTCTGTAGAGCTCTGAGACTGAAAGATCAACTTTCTGTTCGTCTGTGCAGGACTGAGTTTCCAATAGTTTAGACTTGACAGTTCTCATCTACCTTGCTGAACTGGAACTTTGCTGGGGAGCAAAGGATATTCCTCAGAATCAAATAACTTGGAGATATCAAAAGAAATAAGCATGAATAAATGTAATATAGCATTGAGACCAGAGAACAACTTGCATTTAGTTAGTAGGCACTGAAAAGTAGTTGAAATAATAAGGGTTGCAGTTACCATTGTATTTGTATATATTTTGAAAAGGAAGATAGATGTTGCTTGTTGAAAGTGTTTCTTTCATGATGCAAAATACTTGCTATAAATATGCCACTTTGACAAAAGGGAGTAGTACAAGGAGAAGTTAAATGTAGAATGCTAAACAGGAGATTTAAATTATTCTCTGGCATCTTTGTAAGGTTTCTGCTGGAAAAATGCATGAAAATAAAGCTTTCTTTTTAGCCACCATCTTGAGCTACTGAAACATATGGTAAATTGCAAACAAAAACATCTATCTATTGAAAGAGCTTAGCTGCCAGCTAAGATTTGAATTGTTAGCCTTTTGAAGTGAGAGTCTAGCCCAGCAGGATGGTTGCATCAGAAGTTCTTGATAGCTGAGGATATGTTTTATGAACCCCTGAGATATTCCAAGCTGCTCAGAGTTTCACTCATCTCTTGTGCTAGCCACTAAGATCCTCAACTTTTTTTATAAGGAAAAAAAAAGTTCTTAACACGTAATTCTAATAATTCTGACTTTTTGTCTCTCTGTTGGCTGAGACATTTTTAAAATCAGATCAAGTTATGAGCAAACTGATAATCTGCCCTCTGTTTTAGTTGGAGTTGAAGAACTGTTGAAGAAGCAGCATGCTTTCCCAGTGTCCTCACAAGAAAATACCTATGATTAGGAAAGATCCTTTATATGTAGCAAAAATACTGTTTCAAGCATGCATTTTATCAAATAAAAATGTTTTCACGATCATGTAACTTCACTGAACGGAGCTCTTCCTGTAGGTTATAATCTAAACTGGCAGCAGGCTTTGCAAGCTTCCCTGCTAGAACAACCAGCTTTGCATCCTGACCTTTAATCTGACAGTCACCTGCTGCTTGCCAGGCTGGGCAGGGAATCTTTTGGCTATGTTACTCAGTCTGCATCGAGTCCTTTGGCTTTTCATCTGTCTCACTAATTTGGAGCTGCCTGTGCACTCAGTGAGACTTCCAAATTCTGGTTCAATTCCAGCTACAAAGTCTTCAAGTTTTACTTTGTTTTAGCCATTTTTTATTTCCACAGCAATGCTATATTTTTTAGTTTCACATTGACACAATAGAAAAAAAATTTGCACCGTTAATTGGAAGGTAGATCAAGCATCAATGGCATTCTTAGTCTTTTGATGAGGAAGCAATGAGCCAAAATTTGGGGTCCATAGCATCTGTTTTCCTGCAGTCCATCAGAGACTCATGTGTAAGCGGATTTTCAACACTGTAAGAACACGTTGTTCCTACTGAAAGAAGAAAATGATAGAATCACTTACTTAATTTGTGTACATCAGTGGCAAGCCTTGTTTCCCAAAATATAGAAGAATTCAAAAAAAGTAGACTCGGGTATGACTTCAGAGGTTTTTCAGCTGCACACATCTCAAAGGCACCCTGTGTGGCACTGTCGCTAGGTGATTTTTCTGTAGAACATTCTCTTTTTCCTTTTTCTGTTTCTTCCATTTTTGTCTCTCCTTTTCCCTTTATGCTTACTGAAACAATACTTAGTAAACCCCTAAGCAAACTCCCATCATCTCTTGTTTTTAGCAGTGATAGTTGTATTTATACTTGCTAAAGACTCCTTTGTGTTTCAAAATGTTACTCTGTTACTTGCACAGAGAACAATGATTATAGACAAACTGCCTTAAACAATAAACTTTTCCCTTCACCTTATGATAGACATCTGTGCACACACAGAAATAGATTTAAATACATTTATTATAGTGCAACATCTGGCTAGGAAAATATGAGGCTAGCAGGCATTGGGCATGGAACAGTTTAACTGCCTTTGTAGCTTTATAGAAAATGCTTTCCTTTACTGACTGCTTGTGATTAAGAGTCTCTTAAAAACCAAATCTGTCTCAAATTTTAATTGCATTTCTTAAATAATGGGTTATTTTCAAAGTTACCATACGTATATTGCACAGAGCAAAGGTGTGCGGCGTCCTTGGCTAAGCAGTATCTCAGCAGCTTCCGAAGACCTGCAGACTGATTTTGCATAAAGCTGAACAGATTGCCCTCCCAGTTCAACAGAGTGTTTCATATTGTGTGTCCTTAATTACGTCTCTGTGTGCAAGCGGAAGGTTGCTGCTAGCAGGGGACCAGGGCAGTGCTGGCTGCATGTGGCCACTGTTCACACACTGTTCTGTTTCTTTTCAGGTTGAAAAGTTCTGTGGTCAGTTTTTAGGATATTGAAACATTTTTTTTATTTTTGAGAATGAAGTATTTAGGTGCTTTTAGCTATTTGGAGGCCTATTATGAGAAGACAGTATCTTCCTTCTGTCAGATGCAATGCGATGTTTGCTACAGCAGAGAACCACTCACTTTACTTTTGGAAATAGTTATGCAATGCTGATTTTTGTTAATTTTTATTTTAAAATTACTTCTCTTAACCTTCTTCTCTTCATCACAGCTTCTCATCCTTTTTTCATATGTACGTAGCTGAGTTGTATTTTCCTGTGCCAAGAACAATGAATTAATCATATGAACCTTTGTAAAGTTCTGTCACAGTGCTGCCATTTCACTGCAATAAAAATTGCCAGGGGTCAGTTGTACTCTCCTTTCCTAAGACAGGCAAAGAACAGAGAAATTTGGCAGAAAATCTGTCACTACATATCTCAAGTGTAACAGGACCATGAGGATTTGCATTTCAACCTTGTGAATGCATGGGATAGCTTTTTATTGCTTCTTTATGAGAGGAAATATAGTGGAAACATAAGAAGAGAATGTGTTGACACTGTTTAAAATTCTGTTCTTTTAATGTGTTTGGGGCTTATATCTGTTTGTTAGAGCATAGTATCTCCATATTATCTGGGAGTATGTGTTAAGCCTCATCTGTGTGAGAAGTGAAGATAAGTAATCCTCTGCAGTAGCTATATTACATCTGCATTTTACACTGCAGCAGTCCCTTTGGTTATGTTTGCATGGCTTGTAAAGGCAGAGGCTCACATATAATGTTTTCAGTTGTGGGAGTGAGTTGAGGTTGTGTTTATGTAACACAAATGCTGCTTATGCAGTTCATATTTCAAATACCTGTAGCTGGTCGTGCTTCAGCCGCTGCTGAGCCATTTTCTTAGGATGCAGTTTTGTTACTGATATAAACCGATGAGACTGTGGTGCTGACATTATTGATGCTCCTTCCCTTGTTCCCCTGGTCCCTGCATTATGCTTATGCTAGGAAAGCTGCAGGAGCTGCTTGGCAGGAGGGAGGAACATTGTGTCATCTCAGTGACAGCCAGCAGCGAGATCTGCTGAGTTGTATCATCAAACTGCACCATAAAGGTGCCCCTGCCAAATGCAATGCTCTCAGTTTTTGGCTGAGTCGGTGGGTGGATAATGTGGCTGATGCAGTTCTGGAGTGAGGGCAGGTGTGTGGAAACAGTATCCAAATTAAAAAAGAAGGAAGAAAATGAGCAGGACCATCTCTGTCTTTAGAGGCACAGGTGTGCCAGGCTGTGAAACAAGTATTTGAGGTGAACTTAGACATGCATTCAGTTTTTGTTTTTTAAATGTCAGACTTCTAAAATGTGCCTGTGGTCTGACAAGCCAGCTTAGAAGATAACCTCATAAGGCTTTGTACTCACTCATCATGCGTGTTCTGACAATCTTTTGGGGTGGGATTTTGTAGAAAGATGACTATTTGTTCTTGGAATCTGTCTGGAATGAGTGGACAGTTCAGGCTAGGCTTTCAGTTCCTTCAATTCCAAGAGGATGAGGCTGTAAAGCAGTCAGTGATACACATCTCAGTCACCAGCCGATGCACGGAGTGGTACCTGCTGTCATTCCCTCCATTTGCAGGCAGAAGGACAGAAACCCAGGGAGTGCCTGATCTCCAGAAGATGCAGGGTAGAGTCTGCAGCAGAAGGCCAACCTTCCACATCCACTTTGTTAGCACCAGACACTCAGCAACATTCCTCCTGTTGACACGGGAAGAAATTTGAGACTGAGAATGTGTCTGCTTTGTCCCATTTATATTAACTGGGCTAATGAAAAAAGGCAGAGAAGTTCTCTTGTATCATGGCACAGTTCCTATTAACATTGCTATTTGAGTCATCTTGCATATAGTAGAGTAGAAGTAATATTCATTTATCCTATCTGAGTTAGATAAATCCTGGACTACTAAGATTTTTGCAGAATATTGAATGTCTTGGTTAAAATAGCTTAGAATGATGAAATGCAGGTGACAGTAATGAAGAGACCACATGCTATGCTCCTCTGGTTCAACAGCTGTCAGTAGGCAAGGATTTCTAGGATAGGAGAACTTCTGAAAACAGGTTCAGGAAACATAGACAGGGATAAAGAGAAGGAAAATGTCACTTGCTGGAAGTGATGAGAAGCTTCTAGGGAACTTCGGATAGAGGATGTAATCTGATTTTTCTAAACGTCTGCTCCAACCTGGACATGATTTATGATGGTAACAACCTCATTTTCTCATTCTGCTGTTAAATGAGCAATATGATTTCTCTTGCTACCAGAGATCACTGTTCAGCTTAGCTGGGAGATCTGATATTAGTTGTGTGAGAAACAGAAATCTTAGAACAGAACAGTTCTTCGTCTGGGCAAAGACATGAAAAGTGAAGTGGCTGAAGTGAGGTGGATTCTGAACAGAAGCAAGCAAATATTTCAAGTAAAGACAGTCAATTATGGGGACAATTTGCAAAGCCTAGCAGATACTCTGTTATTATCAGTTCAGGAATGGAGCTTAGAGGCAAAAAAAGTGCAAAGAAACCCTTTACTCCTAAGAGGAATTACTTCAGGGATGCTGAAAGACAGAACAGATAATCCCAGTGGTCCCACCTGGACAGGCCTGAGTATGTCTTTGAAATATTTCTCCAAAGCAGTTTGAAAATGTATCCTCCTGTTACCCGTTGCAAGTCAGTATAAAGCAATGAAAACTAGGACAGAAAGACAGAATACTTTAACTACAATAGACTTTCTTTGTAAATTGGGTTACTGATTAAGTGATTAGCTCATTTTAGTAGTTTTATATATCACAATGGACATCCTATTTTTGCTGCTTTTTAATCCTAATAAAGATACCAGCTCTGAATACAAGGATAAAATCGAGCTGTCTCTGGGGATTTTTTCCTGTCTTAGTTTTGTGAATAGAAATATAGATTAACAATAAAACCAAACCCAGAGAAATGATGTTCAGAAAAGAATTACCCTGCTAAAAATATGGGAGGCAAACATTGGACTATAATAGCAGACCATTAACTCCATCAGAGTATTTTCACTGCATTTAAAGATAGATTAGGATCATACTACATAAAGACTTTCCTCTGAAACTTCACAGTGGATGTATGTTTTGAAGGTGTATTTTACAGTGACTTCTGGTGTGCTGAAAGGTATTAAACCCCAAATATTTTGATGCTGAAGCAGTCTGTTTTGTAAGACTATAAATGCTTTCCCAAAGTGGTGTATGAATAGCCACAAACCAAGTTTTTCTGAACATGGTATCTCTGACAATAGGATAATTTTTTTCAGGTTCCTTTCAGTTGCATCAGACTCTGGAAACCTTGGCAGCAGCAAGATACTTTACAAAGAGTACTATCCACCTCCATAGTTTGTCAAATGAGGATGTGTTTTTCTCCAGTGGGCTCTTGAGAGGACAGGCTGGTGAGGAAGTGAGAACTGACACTGATCTTTGTGCCGTGTTGCCTTTGCTCCATGTTTCCTGTGGCTGAATGCTGGGAGCTTTTAGGGCTCCGAGTAGGCACAGATGAGAGTTGCAGGCAGGATTGTGAGGCTGACGCACTCCTGCGGCACAGATCCAGTTGCAGACAGAGACAAAGGTCCTGTGGTTTTCTTGGGGAATAATCAGCTGGCTTCTGTTGTGACAGATGCTCTGAGCATCCATCTTAAACAACAAGGCATAATTTAATAGGATTTTAAATACAACTAATGCTCTTGTTTCAGTTTATAGGCTTGAATCAAATCAATTGGGGGAGGAGAAAATGCTACTTTTTTGGCTTGAAATTTTCAGGCTATTTTGTTTAGGTTTATGCAGCTGGTACATGCACAGCTGATAACTCATACAGATGTCATGTGGAGAATTGTAAGGCTTATGGCTAAAAAAACCCAACAACCCCAATTTACTTCACTTCAACATCTTAATTAATTTTATAAAAATAAAATGAGGCATTAGGAAATTTGTGGGAGAATTTTCATGGTGGGAACTGTAAAATAATAGGGATCTGACTAAATCTAAGTTGCTCAGTTTACAGGCTGCTGGAAGACAGCAGATGAAAATGGGTCCATGTGGATACATCTGTACTGGTGCATATCCTGGCCCTGAGAATGGAGCGCTCTGGTACTCTGGAACTGTTTGAAGAAGGTTTTCTGGCACAGTCAGCTTTGGCCAAGGCTAAATTAGAGTCTCACAAGCAGCCCATGGCCATGATTTAGATGTTACAGTGTGCTAGGGATCATTCCCAGTGTAGAGTTTGCAAGCAGCAGCTCTGAGAGGCTGCAGGTTTAATAGCTTTGGCCAGAGGATGCCAATTGGCCTTGGGGCCAGAGGGCTGGCCCAGCCACTCTGGAGTTTGCTCATTGCTGTGACCAGAGTGGGAAGGATTTCGTGTGAGTTTTAGCAGCACTTCACTGCAAGGAAATCACCTCTCCCACATGTCATTTTAGACATCTCCTTTCTGTTAAACCAGACATTTAATATTTGTGTTAAGAATATCTTTGTCTCTTTTGTGTTCTTTTACAGCTTCTTTTTTTTTGTTGAAAGACAGAGGAAAATGTTTTCGACTTTCCCTTATACATCTGGAATTTTTAGGGGTGTAGTAAAAGGCATGTTGCCTTTTAGTACAACCAGTGATAATGTTGCAGTAATTTTGCTGTTGTTGATAATGCATTATTTGCCTGCAAGTTTAGGAGCTGCCTCTATGAAAAAGTGATCCTTTCACATATGCCTAAAAACTGTAGCTGTGTGTGCAAAAAAAGGAAAAAGAATAAGACAGTGTGACACAAATTTACTGTGCAGCCCACTTCTTAAGAAAGACAGTAATTGTTTGAGAGCTTTGTATTTGTAGTTTCTTGGTAGGGCTGCCTTATTTCAAGGAAGTAAGGATTCCATTAGTATTGCCTCCAAAATTATGTATTTTTGTGATGCATTTAGATAGACTCTGTTGTGTGACAGGAGCAACTAGCACATGCATTTTGAAAATCCTCTGATTTCCAAATAGTATCTAGGTCATATGATACCCACAGGCATGATTCATCCACCTGGGCTTTATGCCAGCCAGCAACTGTATGGATATGACACTCCAGGAATACTGTAAAATTATTAAAGCTGAATATTTTTTTCAAATAACACTGTGATGATAGTTGTAAAAAACACAGCACATTTACATAATTTACAGTTCCTGTCTGAAAGTATTAACATCATTAGGTTGATGCAAAAAGTACAGTATGGACTGAGAGGAGTGCAGAGCAGCCTTAGCTGCTTGAGGCCAGGTGACTTTCCTTGGCCCCACAGACTTTCATTTCAAAGGTTCCTGTCTTGATAGAAAGTCCTGTTTCAGGCAGATGTTGTCTTTACCTGAGTATATCTGCTTGAAACTTAGCTACCTCTTAAGGGCTGATCTTATTATCATAGAATTGTTAAGGTTGGAAAAGACCATTGAGTCCAACCAATCTTAACTACAATGAGCTAAAACCGGCCAGTGTTCTGCCTCTGTTAGGCTTTTGTATAAAGATGATAATCTCTTTGAGGAGCAGAAACCCCATACATTTAATACAAACCTCATGCATTTTTTTTTAGCAATAAAGTTCATTTTCAAGAGATGACATCATGCTTACTTTCAAGCATGTGTATTATGCAGACACTCTTAGCTAAATATTCAGCAAGCCTTGCTCAGGAAACTGTTGAGCTGCATTTTAAAAAATGTGTAGGTGTCTAGGAAAACAAAAATGTGTGTAGCTGGGGTGGGTTTTTTTCAGATATACTGACATGTTTATCTCAATTAACACTTTTAGGAGTAAATTCTTCTGGGGCTTGCCAGGTTGTTTACCTTGCATTTTTAGGTGCCTATGTACTTAAAAAATCTAGCGTCTAATGACTTTGAAAACTGACTGCCTCTTCTAACTTCTACTTCTGAAGAGACCCTTACAGATTGCTTTTTAAAAACATCTTTAGAGGGTAAAGGCTGAAATTGCCACAGCTGAATTAAACAGACAGCCTTATACAAGTGAGGTGAAGACATATAACCCTTGCCAACATGTAAAGAAACAGCAGTGCTTAACTTTTATGAACTTAAAACTGAAAAAAAATATATTTCTGCTTTGTCTTTCTGAGTTTGTGACTTCCTGTCCTATGGAAGTGGGGTGGGAGAGGAGGAATGTTCCCAGATTTGTAAGCATATCTGTGTTATGGAGGACTTACTCTGACTATAGTTTTTAAAAATTTCCTTCTTTCATCTAGATAAAGAAGAGGCAACAGGATGTGGTGAGGTTTCTGGAAGCCAATCGCATAGAGTTTGAAGAAGTGGATATCACCATGTCAGAGGAGAAGAGACAATGGATGTACAAAAATATTCCTGAGGATAGGCAGCCTGCACAAGGCAATCCACTGCCACCACAGATATTCAGTGATGATCGGTACTGTGGGGTAAGTAGCTGTTATAGTTCTCATTGGACAATATATTGGTACACTCAGCTGGCCATTTAAACATGGGACTTGCTATTGAGCTTTCTCTAGTATAATGTGAATGAATGGGGCAGTAGGATCATGTACTGATCATACAGGGAAAATTCAGGTCATTCTTCTGTAAATCTTAGAGCTGTCTAAGGGATTCCCTCCAGGAATGTGAAAATTGGTAATGTCACATGCTTCATGTACAACCTGTTGATGGTAAAGTGCCTTGTGAGACCACTGTAGGCTGGGGATTTGTGGTACTCTTGCTGCTTAGGTCTGGTCCAAGCACAAAAATTCAGTAGGAAGTCTTTGGCACCGTAAATGAGAACATTGGCTAGATTGAGTTTTATTGTTATTGTAACTAAACTCCTTCTCTGCTGCTGTCACGGTGTAAGTTTCATTTATGCTCAGAGCATCTTTATGCAATCAGAGGGTTTAGGATAAATGATCACTGTTTGCTGTAAATCTGACAACAGGTTGATGGGTGGGCTGTTTTTTTGGTTAAGCTTCTCCATCCACCAGTGCAGGCTGAAGCAGTAGCCTTTGGTATGTACATCTAAACTGGTTCTGACTTAGTCCCTGCCAGATTCAACAGTGCTGCTCAGAGCTGATGAGAGCCTGTTGACTGCATGCAACTGTTAGCTTGATCCAGGAAGCACATAAAAAGTGATTTAGGATCCTCTACAACAAACAGATTGGGTACGATGCAGCAGCTAACTGGCTTTTTGAAGCAAAGTATTTAACATCCTTACCATGTGCTTTGTATTGGCCTTACTTGTTTACCTCAGCAGTATAACTCTTATCTTCTTGCTTCCAGGTAAGGTAAGTCAATCAAAGAAATGTATCTGGGATGTGGAAGGGATTTTTACCCTTGCTTGTGGATCAGCCTCTCACTTGCAAATAACAATCTTTACACTGTGCTGTGTGATTTTAGTTTGCCTGGGAAATACAATATTTTAAACTGTTATTTCTTACCCTTTCAGATTGCCTTTATAGAGTGTTTTAACCTAGTGTTAGGAATTGCTATTTGGAATTAGCAAGGCAGAAGATGTCATGCAACATGTGAGATGATCTCATTAATCTGTCTGCTGAGCTGATAGCCATTTTGGTTGAGCAGACTTAATCCTATTACTAGACTTCACTGTCTGCATGAACATCTTTAAAGAGAAAACATGCTTTGAAAGAAACTGTATTTTCTAGGGTGAAGGAGAAAGTATGTGCAGGATCTCCAACATTCATGAGTTAACCTGCTGCATTAGTTAATGAAGTTTTTAGGTAAAAGAGTGAAGGCAAAACATTATGCAGAAGGCAAAGGAGGTCAGTGCTGGAAAGGGGGATAAAATATTACTATCAGATAAAGTCAGCAAACCTTGCACATCTTGTCTCTCTGTCATTTCCACTGTGAGTGTTTTCATGTGTTTCTCTTGACATAAATAACTAAAGCATAATCCCTATTAAGTGATTTAAACTGAAAAAATACTGAGTTTTCTGTTAGTTGAGTTAGTGAAATTTGTATCTTATTGTTTCTGATTAGAGTCCAGGCAATTTTTAATCCAACTTTCTCTATTTAAAAACTCTGTCTGTTTTTCTGCATTCTCCAGTCTTATCAGGAGACTTTCTATGTACTTATTCTGGCTTATGCATTGTTGCTGACAATTCACATGATACAAACCGGTCAGGTCCACTGCTGTTCCTCTAAAGGCATGAGGTGTAGACAGTGCAAAGCAGAATAGGTACACTTTTTATTTCGGTCATGTTATTTCAATAGAAGTTCACAAGCATATGATGTGGATGACTCAATGTTATGTTCATAACTATACTGGTTTTTCTGTGTCAGTATTAGCATGAATACTTTTGGGATTTTTTTTCTCACTATTTTCTCCATAGTAAAAAACCTCAGCAGTGTGCACAAGGGGTTCTTCTTAGACTAGATTCTCCTGGCTAGGACATCGCCATTTGAAATAATCACTTTTCAGGGTGTAACTGCAGGCTAGAGGAAGTTTGTCTTTAGTGATTTCAGTAAGGATCCAAAATGGATTTGTGTCAACATTTGAACATCTGACAGCTGATGTAAGAGGGGATACAAAAAGATGATCAATGTTTACTAGTTCACAGAGTGTCTTGTACCACAGGGGGAGGGATTCTGCTGGTACCAAGAGACAAACTCCATGTTTCAAAGTGTAAGCAAGACCTTGTGGTTTTTCTGAGTTAGAGATCATTAATCATTAATCTATCTTCTCCTTTTCTCAGTCTTCTGAGATGCACTCTCCATTTTTCAGTAACAAGTTATGCAAAGCCATTTTGAAATAAAGTACTTGGCAAGAACAATTTTTATTTCCTGCGTACAAGATAAGAGCTGCAAGCACACAAGGACACAAATAATTTTACTGATAATCAAGTGCTATGTTATAGCACCAACAATATGATAATTTACATATTTTTATGATTTTACAGTCTGTTGTTTCATCTTAGTGGCATTGCTATAAAATTGTTTGTGAGAAGAGTGTCTACATTTCAGACAAATCAGACACATGAACCTGCTTTTCAAATTTGCAGTAGGATAAATCTGAAATGAATATAGTTATCTCACTCTAGTTAGTCCTGTGTAAGAGTAAGGAAATGTTAGTGCCTAGTGCAGTTTCTGGGGAAAACTCATGCACTTTGCATAAAGAAAAGTGGGGTTAATTTGGAGTAGAGCCTTAGGAGTAATAGGATCTGGTAGGTTGTGTTGGGTTTTTGGGCACTGGAATCAATTTTGTCTTGCCCAGTTCCTTACAGAACTCATCTTCAGTTAGTTCTAGTGGCTCCTGCTATAGTGCTTTGACCTACAGCTATGACATGCAACTCAAATTGTGTATGATTTTCCCCCAAGAAAATAATCCCACACTTTGCCAGCCACTGTTCTCCACAGCAGAGGGGCTTTACCCACCGGACTTGCTTGATTGTGGTGCATGTTTCACATTCGTGGATAACCTGTTCAGTCACTTCAGTGGTCAGGTCCACCCCTCAGTCCTGAGCCCGTCTCTACATGGCATCTCTTCCTAGGTGTCCTGATGTGTCACAGGCCCATTGAGCTATGGCCAGTTCGCCCTTGCATTCCCAGGTCTACTGTAGCCATTTCAGTTCTGGCAGCCTGGTCTACCTGTTCTTGTTTCCATGTTCTTCAGTGACATGGATCTTGGGTATATGAGTAGCTACATAACACCCTTTTACAAAGTTCTCTACCCAGGCAGCAGTGCCCTGCAGCAGCCCAGATCTTTAAGCAGAAAAGCCGGAAATGCAGGAAAACTGAATGTCTGGAATTAGGCCTGTGCCTCACACCTCCCTCTTCCTGAATTCTCCACAGTTGAATACACAACTCTTCTTAGACTAAAGTGACCCCTGGATCTTTCAGAAGACTGGAAATATCCACTGCCCAGTGAAACTGCACTCCTATGAAGCTGCAAGTTAGCACTTGGAACAGTGACAGTTTTATACGCAGAAATCTGCCAGTGAAGGGAAATTGCTTGAAATTTAGGCCAACCAAATGAAAAGGAAATCTGTCCCCAGGTGGGAATTTGAGCCAAAGGGAAAATATTTGCATAGCAGGCTGACTCCTTCTTTTTTTATTCCCCTTTGAAGCTGTTCATATAGTTTAGAGTGTTATGGTAAGTCCTGATAGAGTGCCTAGTGGGCAGCAGTAGAGACTGAGATATGTGATATTTATTGTCCTTCCCTGAAATGTAATATATGGGTGTCAACTCCAACAAAACAGTGAAGGTGTATAGACAAGAAAGAAATAAAATAGCCTGCTGAAAGAGGTGCAGTGTTCTTGGGAAGCTATTCAGTGCACAGACAATTATTGTAGTACTGATTTCTTTGCACTGTTATGTATCATTCTCTTCTGGGTTTTTTAAAGATTGTGGAAGGATGCATTTATGTTTCTTTTTCTTCCCTTTTTATAGGTGTCACATTAAAAATAAATAACTGCTCTCTGATAAAGAAAAAAGAGAATTTAACAAAACTGACTAGAGGCCACCTCAGATTTTATGTCCTGGCCTGTCATTGGGGAGTTTGTTATTATTCTTGTGCCTACAGGTACAGAGAGCTTGAACTCTGTCTCTAGATCCTCAAACACTGTGTCAGAACTCACCTTAGCATGCCTGCTGTAGTGTGTTCCCTTTAGGAGCTAGAGCAGTTGTGAGGCTAATTTGGTATCCAGCAAGTCTACATTTGGTGCTCTGCACCCTTGCAGATGTCTTATCTTGTTCACTTAACATCTTGGTGGTCCAGGTCTGCTTTTAGAAGATGGATAATCTTGTTAGATAAAAGTTAATGTGAATTGCTCAGAGATCATATAATTCTTAATGATTGATGATGCTAAAACTCTCTTGACTAATTATTTTTACCATCAGAAGTAGAGTTTCCTGTATGGTAAATTTAAGTTTTGTGTGTGAAATTTTTCTTAATTACCTTTTGCAGTTGTATTGAACCAGTTTTTGGCTCACAGGTATCCACAAACCCTAGGCTGAATGGGACTTGAGACCAGTGACTTGCACTGTTTATCTTCTTGATTAAGGCCTTGCCTCAAGCGAGGAATATAGAAGGCAGAGCAGGTGTTGGAAAGTAACCCCTGCCCAAGAGTCTTCTCCTTGTTGGGAAGATTCTGTTGAGACCATTCACAAGGTCTGGTTATAACTTTCAGACTATGCCTATGCTTTTGCCATCCACTTCTCCATTGCTTTTCTGTGTCCTGAGGAAAAGAGCTTTAGTTCTGTGTAATATGTACTTTATAAAGGGAAATGTGGTACCAGAGGCAAAATGTAGAGTAGCCAGCTTGCCCAGTGTCAAGGCTTAAAAAATAGAAGTTTAGTAATGAAGTAAAAATAAAATAATCCAAGAATTTTGTCTTCCTCAGAGAAGTCAGGACTCATTTCAGTAATGCATTATAGTGCTGCTGTTTACCCTGTGGTGGAGAGAGTACAGTCCTGTTGAGCACCATGGTTTTTATTTGGAGTAAATTAATTTCATTAATAGCTGTTTCAAAGTGAAGTAGCAAGTATTTTGTAAACCATTCCTTCATATAAAGATGATAGCTGTCAAAGACATCTCTGGAGATACCTTACTGTGTTTGCAGACTTTCTGTTTCCTAAATATAATAATGTAGGGTGTTCATGTATTTTAGAACATTTTAAAGGGACTGGTGTAAAATTAGAATTGTTACCTTTACAGGATATACTAGAAAATATTGCTTTTTTTTTTTTTTTTTTTCATTTTTATATTTATTACACTGATATTCTGCAAAACTTATCAGCAAGTATGACATAATTATTAGCAATTTTCTTTGGGATCCTAATTCTCCTTTCCATGGAATGGCAACTTCCTATTGTGCCATGCTTTCTTGAAGAAACAGGTTTTATTATTGAAGATGTTGTGACTACTTTAATTGCAGTCTTTTTTAAAAGGCCAGTTCTAAAATATAGGATGAATGATATATGAGGAAAGGCTGAGAAATCTTGACAAGTGGCAGTAATACTTTGAAGTCACATAGTATTGCACAGAATACAGATGTAGCAGTATTTTAAAACAGTATTTAGAAAAGGCCATGGCTGTTGTCAGAGAACAACCAGGATGAAATAAGTAATTTAGTCCACGACTGTTCCACTTGCATCCACATTAAAATATGGGCATGCAGAGCTTCTGTGCAACATGGTCATTTTGTGTCTTTTAGTCATTACATGCAGCAGGCTGACTACCATAATTAACCCCCTGATGTTTCCATCTCTCCCTTTCTCAAATTCCTGTTGTGGTCTGATTTGATAATATTCTTATCCAAACAATTTGTAAAATGATGCGATGAGCTGGAAGGTGCATGAAAGGTGGAGGTGACAGCTATTACCATCCGTAGTACTTACGGATTCTGCCACTAACTCCCCTGAATATTACCTTACCCGAGGTGGGCACTAGGCACTAGGTTTAAGGTCTTCAGTGCTTGTCTGGGGGTAGTCCTGCTGCACTTGGACTCCCTGCCTTGGAGGTGAGGGATATTGGTTTTTGGATAGTTGATGTCTGTGTACCCTGGCACCATTGCTACATGAATGGCAAACATCACATCAGCCTGAGTTTGTCGTGTACTGTCCAAACAATAGAGCTGTGGCTGACATCTGCTCCCTTTTATTAAAGCCTTTGTTTCTGGAAGGCTACAACTAAACAGATTACCGAAATAAACATCTGGCCTTTAGCAGAGGAGTAACAAGTTGCCTTGTAGAGTCAATTCTATAAGCTCTTTAAAAATCCTGTGCAGAGATCTTATCAGAAGGTTAGGTAATGAAAACTGTCATGTTTAGCTTGTCCTGTGCTGTACAGACAAGATCTTCTTTTATTTGTATATTTATATAATATTAAAAGAGACTCACACATGCACACACATTCTCCAAGGAGAGCTGTGCTGCGTAAGAGTTTTCCATTGTAATCCTAATCAGATCAATAAATGAATGTCATCTGTTCTGGAGAACTGAACTGCCCTTTTCAGGGTGGATGTTAACAGCTCGTTCTCAATGGCATGCAGTATTAACTCAGTCAGAAGCTAAGTGCTGATTCAATGTGTTTAAATTATGAGTTCCTCACTATTATTTGAAGGAGCAATTATATTGCCCCTTTTATAAGAATGGTGAGATCACAATCTTATATTAAAAATATTGACAAAAAGAAATTAATTTTAACAGCATGCCAATGGAGTAATCTGTAAGTGTTGTCCAATAATCAGTGCATTTTAAAAATCTGTAGGAAAAGCCATGCAAGCTACATTTGGGTGGGTTTCTTGTTTTTCTGCTTCTTGGTGTGATAAGCAATAAAGATTTATCTGAGATGTTTAACAACCTCACTTTTGTTGCCAATTAAAAGCAAACAGCAACAAAACCAACTTGCTTGTTTAAAGAAACTTACTGGAACGAATTTTATTCACAGTTGCTGTCTTTGAAACTTCATTAGATGCAATATTCTCTTAATCTCAGTGCAGTAATGAAGGTATAATTGCTAATTGTAAATGAAATCTACTTTGTGTTACTGTTTGACTTTGACCCAATGCCTTCACACTTCTGTTATGTTACTGGAAGCCCAAATACTTATTTATGCTGATCTGCAGTACTGCAGATTTTAACTTCGGTGTGCAGTAAATAGTTTCTCCCAGCAGTGACAGTGTTTATTTAAACAAGCCTGAGTGTACCTGCTTAACAAAATCCTGAGCCAAATTAATTATGGCAGTGTCTGTAATCACATCACTACAGTGATCTGGTTTCCCAGCACCAGGAATACAGCACGCTTAAGGTCTAGTGATCATCACAGCTGGGATACAGCTAATGCTGTAGCCAGCTTGAGCTTTGTGAACCTGGCAGTTGCTGTTGAGAGAAGAAGCCACTCTGGAAGTGGGACTTCTAAAGAGGAGAGAATTCCCAGGGACCAGTGGTTTTCCCACTGGAGTAAATTATCCCACATGAAGGCCAGAAGGACCTAAGACATTTGTGTCAGATTTCCTGAATGCGTGTCCAGTGTCTCAAAGACTAAGCTTTGAGACAGCATTTGGACAGTGGATAGTCTTTGAGATTTCTTCATAATGTGGACTTTTACAAAGTTCACCTGTCTTTGATTAGTCTGGATTTAAAGAGGTGCAAAGCAGCCACAGCACCTTTTAGTTTCAGGATAAACTGCGAAGATTCAAATTTTAAAAACAAAGCTGTGTAAGTGTGAGGCTTGGAGGCTTGGGTTGTTTTGTATTTTGGTTTCTTTTTTTTCCCTTTACCATCATCCTTAAGGGACAACATCACTTGGCATTGCTGATTATTGGGGGTTGGAACTAGATGATCTTTGAGGTCCCTTCCAACCCAAGTAATTATCTGAGTCTATGATCATTTTAAAACTTTGTGTATGGTACACCTTAAGATTAGCATAAATGGCCTTACATGTGTGAGACTGAAGGTCCATCAAGCCCTGTTTTGTCCCAGCTGTGGCCATAAACCTAGGAAAGACCACAAACAAGTCAAGATATAAAATGCTTGAGTATTTTCCTTGTCTTTAGTTATTTTTCTGAAATAAATATCACTTTAACATATTTAGTAATTCTTACTACTTTTTTCTTTCATGAACTTTTCTGGTAGAAACACTTAGCATCTTCAGTATGCTCTGAAAATGCATTCCGTGTGTCCACTGACACATCTAGTACCAAGCATCCTGCCACCACAGTGAGCTTCACAGCCTTCCTTCCATTACCCTCTGGAGGGACTTCGGTCCTGAACACCTTTGCAGCCAGAGCTTGTCTCTCTATCCCAGGCTAGAGTCACTCAACAGGAGCTGGGAAAGCAAAGCAGAGCTTTAGGCCACACAAGGCCAACAAGATTTTGCTTGTTTATAGGTGAGCTACAGACAAGTAGGGCTTCAGTTTATTTTCAACAAAGCAAGAGCTTATTAGGTCAGCTAATCCACTCCCCAGCAGCTCATTGAGCACATTTAATGCTGTAACTGTTCTGGTATTAAAACAGAGGCTGTATTCTGCTCAGGTTATATGGTTGGGTGATGGACCTGCCACCAACTTTGAGGATGAAGAACCATGCCTAAGGCAGTCAGTTAGTTGTTATTCTGTTAAAAAGCCCTTTCTGCCTTGAAATAGCTTTTTACTTACCTTCTTTATACTCCTGTCCCTTCTTCATCCCCTCAAACCATCCTGAGATATATTTTTTCCTCCTAACTGGCATTTGTCTTTCTTGGTAGCATTTCATACCCTTGGTTGTGGGATTTATCATCTGTGTTTTTGGCTTTTCAGCTTCTCCAGAGGGATTGAACATCTCTGCATTGCTGATGATTCATGTCCACTGTCTCCATGTCCTACAAGTTTTAGTAGTCAGTTTTTAGTCAGTTTTAATCAGCTACTGACGTTGCCAGAATTTTATACATTAATGAAGTGTGGTTAGCAGTGCTGGAAAGCACTGAGTTTCATAATTTAAAATGCTACAGTCAAAATTATATTTATGTACATAGTTGCGTTTTGAAGTGGGGCAGTGGGTAGCAGTTTGCCCTACTTGTATATTTTTAGGTTAACAACTGCTCTCTAAGTGCCTCCCATGGACAATGAGAGCCACTTCCTTGCCCAGGGTCAGGGCAGCACTGCTCCACTGATCTCAGCAAAGCCACAGCGCCCGCTGCCTGGGTGGAGTTGCTTGGGACAGTGACAAGAGGGTTCCAGTAACTTTCTGCTGGTGGTGGAGCGTGGTGCAGAAAGAGGGAACCAGTGCCTTGCCAAGACCAGTGAATGGTGGCATCCTTCCTCTGTGGGAGGCAGAATGTCCCACAGTTTTTCCAAATGGAACCCATTGGGTCACCAGTGAGCTGGGCTCCTGCCTGGGTATGAAATTCTCAGCCTTCACTGAGCTTGTGCTATTTTCCTTCTTCAGCCTCTGCATCTACTGCTGGTAGCAGTGTGATGTTCTGTACTGAGATAAGAATTTTCATGCCGTCACCCATGGATTTAGTGTCTTTACATGTGGCCCAAATCTGCACAGACTTCCTCTCCTTCTAATGGTAAGATCAAAGGCAGGGTGTTTTTGGAGCATCTTTTATCTCGCTTGTGTTACAGGAAAAGCCAGGGATGTCCAATTTGAACTCCTACCACATGCCAAAGCACAGCCTTTGAGTAATTGAGACCATACTTCTCAATAATCTCTTAAGAAACTAACATGCTAAAGCGATTTCTTGAAATTTTTATAGGACTATTATGCATTTTTATAACGTCTTTTGTTTCACATTTGAATATTTTGAGATCATATGTTTTAATTGCAGACATCACTAGGGAAAATTCTCCTATTTAAAATATACTTCTACTTTATCTAAAAGCATGATGCTTCTTCTCCCCCACCACCCATGAAAGTAAGTGTCAATAGCATTTAAATATGTTTTGCAATGCAGATATTTCAAAACATCAGGGAGATTGCTTCTGTTGGATAATCTCTTCTGGTTCTTAAATATTCAGGTCCTTTTAAAATGAATCAATCCACTGGGTTTTGTACTCTTTCAAACATAGACTTATTCAGTCTAGCTCACTGTTTAACCTTCACAATTTTTTCAGTAAGTGAATCCAGGTTTTTTAATGTGGAAAAACATACTAAGTCAGGACTCAATAATTCTGGAAGTAAAATGATAACTAGTACTTGAAGACAACTTTTTAATAATAAGTATTAAATTATTTGACAGAGGTTAGGTTAAACAGATGTTCACAGGTGTTGGTGGATTAGCTGAGTGTCAAAGTCATTGTCAGAGCCAGGAGTGCAGCCTTATTTCTTATGACATTATTTTCAGTCTCTGAGGCCTTCCCTGCTCTCTTTTCTTACCAGTTTATTAGAAAAGAGTGAAAAAACCATGGTCTTAGAGTAGTGATACGTCTAGAGCTAATTGAAGTACTGGGATTAAAAGACTTCAGGAAAACCCCAGAACTCGGAAATGGTGCTGAGAGATGACAACTCACCCCAACAAACACAGAACCTTCACTGGACAAACTGTAGGGACAAACAAGCATCTGGGAGTTGGTGAAGACTGCCTGGATGCTTAGGAGGGAGAGTGCTCCTGGTGGGGACCCAAAAAGTGTCTGCCACAACAGCTGCCTGCCCGCAGGTTGGCTACTGGTAGTTTACAGGACTGTAATGGGTGTCTTTGGGCAATTTAGACCAGCCCTGATATTAAAGAAAGGGTCCTTCTCACTGTGGGTTGTACTCATCCGCTGCTGCCCTACCTTCAGCTCCAGAGACAGTGTGATTCACTTGTCAATGAACCCAGTGGAGCAAATGAAGCTTATTTCTCAGGTAGATCACGTGCTGTCTTCTGGTGTGTTGCTTATAGAGCCTGTGTCCCTCATGGGTTTTCATCTGCTTTAGAAGAGTCAAAACAGACCTTTTCAAGGTTTAATAGTGTCCATGCAGTTTTTGAGGTCTCATTCTTAGAGATCAAGGGCTTAATCAAACATCCTTCTGCAGATCTTCAGTATTACTTAGTACTCCTCTAGGTATTCAGTGATTACGTTGTCCCTTTTTAATCTATGGCACTGTTGGGATTCCTTTCAGTAATCTTTCAGTTTACACCATGGCTTAGTTGATTTGCATATTTTACTTGGATTTACTTTCTGGCAATTAATTGTAAATTGACGTTAATTCATAAGTTAGCATATGCCATATTTTAAGAAGAACACAACAAAAAGTCATCTTAAGAAGGTGACTCTTTCTACTTAAGTCAGCTAAAATATCTGAGGCCTGAGGACCATTACACACTTCTGCTGGCCTCTCTGTGTGTTTCCCAGATGCTTTTACTATAGAGGGTTAGGCTGGGAAACAGCCCTTGTGCAGCTATGGCTTGTGTTTTTTGGGGTGGCTGAGGCTGTTTGAATAATTATGCAATCACAAAGTATCCCAGTTCACACTGGTATAGCAGCATATCATTACTGAAATGCTGGTAAAGCATCTTCATCTAGTGCACCATAAAGGTTTTAGGAGAAATTCTGCACATCTGCAGAATAATTGTGGCTCTCATGTGAGGTGTGTTATCCTTGCTATGGTGTCTATGTATTTTTTGTCCAAATAATCACTTGTTTTGTGTTGGTGGAGAAAAAAAAGAGTGAAGAGAAGTTAAGTCTCTATCGACAAGCACACACTTTCCTTACAAAATTATTTCATGAAATACCAGTCACCCTTCTGCAAGGACATAATTTGGTGTATCTTAGCTGGGTCTAGCAGGTGGAATGAAGAGCTTTTGGGGAGTCACACTGCATTGTGAAAATCCAGAGGAATCCTGGGAAGCAGAAAGCTTTCCCAGACCACTTTTGCTTGTTGCTTAGGATTTGAGAAGCCAAAATGTAAACACAAGTGGATATTAACTAGGCATGAACAGACTCTGGTTGGAAGATAAAAGAAGGTTCCTACTCTTTGCATATCCTGTGATTGCCTTCCAAGAATAACCAGGTCAGAGAAAGATTTCTTCTGTTCCACTAGAGCTTCTTCTGTTTATTGCCCATAGCCTCTTGTGATTGTGGGGTATTTTGAGAGGTTAGAGGTTCAAGAGAAGGCTGGAGTGGAAGGAGACAAATGGGCTAAGAAAATTTTCTGGGGGAAAATTGAGGTCCAGTTTCAGGGAAAGCATCTTAAATTATATCCCAGCCAAAACCAGGACAAATTAACACTGAGAGAAAAGCTCTCAAAAAGTAATGAATTAGAGGTTAGGAACCAAAGAAGTGCTAACTTTGGGGGTCAGGTGCATTGGGAATGGCTGTTGCACAGATGGGAATCGTGGAGGCACCGAGACTGCCTGTTGTTGTTCTATATTGAAAGTGTGTATGTGCACAGGCAATATCTTGTTGAATACGTTCAAGTTAAGCATAACTACTAATCTTGAATATTTTGGAGATAATTGCTATGAGGTGATGAGCACATACCTGAAATTTCCTGACATTTACAGATATTTTACATGTCAGTAGTGGTTAAGTAAGGATTGATATTTCCATTTTGCAATTATGTGGTAGAGGAAAAGAGTCTGAGCTGGATGCTTTATTGTTTGCTAGTGGTCATAGAAAAAATTTCTGCCAAACCACAAGGAGCACATGAAACTTCTTGGCTTCTTGCCATGTGCCAGATCCATTCACTGAACTGTGCTCTGATTTTTCCTATTTTTTCCCCTTGAAAACTGAGTATTGTCAGGTCATCTGATGATATAAGAGTACCAGGTGTCCAGTGCAATAACTAAACCAGTAAAAGTAGTAGTAACACTTTGAGATCAGAACTACCTAAAAGTAACTTGATAATGAAGCCTGTTATTTATTTTTATATACAACAAGTTTATTAATAGTAACATTGTATATTTAACTATGTTGTTGTTCAAGAGTGAGATATAATTGATGATTTCAAGGGATGCAATGATGATGAAGTCCCTGTTCTACCACAGAAGAAATAAGGAATTCAGCTGCCTTAGGACTTTTTGGAAGTTTCCATGTTAGGAAGTATTTTGTTTGCTAAAAGGCAAATTGGAAGCCTGTTCAGAAACTTATTTGCATTGCCAGGCACTTAAATACCTTTAAAATATACCCACAATAGAGTTTCTTTTTATGCAAGTACATGCTTATACTTTCCTGTCAAACAAAGTAGTGAGAGGTGTTGAAGTTAGAGAATTTATGTGTTTTTCTTTGCCACTGTAGTTTGTAGTTTGTGATATCATTGCAGTTTAGGTTTTAGGTGTGCATGGGAGAATGAGGGTAAGTATCAATATTTTCCTGCATTATTACATGTTACTCTTTAGTCTAATGTAAGATGTGGTAATATCAGTCAGGAAAATATGAATACAAATGTTGACTCATCTTTTCTTCTTTTAATTCTCTAGGATTACGACGGCTTTTTTGAATCAAAGGAGAGCAACACTGTGTTCTCCTTTCTTGGACTGAAACCTACCTTGGCATCAAAGGTCAGTGTAGTATTGCAGACTTTTCATGGAATTCTTGAAAAGTTGAGATTGAATTTTCTTTGAATGGAAGGAATCCTGTGTGCTTGGATGCACCACTGCTCTGACCCATACCTTGTCCATATCAACTTCATGCTAATGAAGAAATCAAAATGGTTCTAAGGAAAAGTAAATAATTTTAAATGAAAACAAGCATATACATGGGAGTAATTCAGCAGGTAAATTAAGTTTAAAGAATACTTTCTCCTTCACATTATCAATCTAAATTGTAAGCAAGTGGCTCAATTATAACAGGAGACAGAATTAGGATCTTAATCACTGGACTATCTGCAGCCTGGCATAGTGGCTCAGCATTTATTCATTGCCCATTAATTACTTTTAATGCTGAAATGCTGGAGCACTCAGAACTTATATTAACTTTTTTGAATTCAGTTTTAGCAAACAGATATATACAGGTCAAAACACAAAGCCAGGTAACATCTTTCTGTTGAGGGCAGTATAAAAGAGGAAATTTTATTGCCATATGGAAGTCTGGACTCTTGTTCAAACAGAGTGTGTGGTGCACCTAGAGGAGGATTTTTCTTCCCTTGGGTACTGTAGATACAGATATATTTGGTAGTAGTACTGTTTCAGGCCTGGGTGGTAGCTCTTAGTATCTATAGAGTTCTTCTTCTGCCAAGAATTCTTTTATTTCTGGACTCCTTGAGGGACAGGAGTAGGAAGGAACCTCAGCAGAGAACCGCAGAAGCAGGTTATTTTGGCAGCCTGCCTCACTTCATAGCTTGGAGAACTTGTCCTAGCAAAAAGGTAATGTTCTGATGCAATCTGAAATAGCAGCTTCTATGCAGCTCTGTTCCTAGAATATATGATGTTGGAGGCCTGGAGGGGTATCTCTATAAACCTCCTGCTTCAGTCTGGTGGTACCTCAGAGAGATGCATCCTCAGCTCCTATGTGGTCCAGGGTGGGTTAGGGTCACCTTATAGGCAAAGATCACAGGTGTGGGAGATGAGAATGTATTCATAACATTAATATTATATAATAATACTCTTTATTTTTTCTCTTTTCAATAGGAGTCAGAACCCTAGAAAGCCCATGTGAAGTATCAACAAGCACATTCCTGAACGAATGACTCTGTTCTTCAGCACATAACAGCTTCCCTAATGGATCACTGTGATAGAGCAAACGTGTATCATTAGTAGTAGTCTGCTTGCCATGAGATGGTGCTCTCCAATAATGTGGAGCTAATAACACGCATGTGAAATAGGATTAAGGCTGGGTTACTCATCTTCCTTTGTAAAAATGCTCACTATTGATGTTTCACTTTTGTCCTTGGATTGCTTTCGCAACTGGCCCTGATAGTCTAAGAGGCATGTGTATTTGAGAATAAGGAGTGGAAGTGTAGGGCTTCTCTCATTCATGGGTATACTTATGTAGTCATATTCCTTACCTTTTTTAACTCTTCCCACTACTGTAGTTCAAATTAGCTCATCATGATAAAGTGCTGGTGGTTATTATGATGTTTGTGCTGGCTATGATCCAGAAGATAAAAAGCATCAATCTTGAGATCTCAATCTAAGCCAATAACTGACGTATTTTTGCTCTACATTTATTTATTGTGATGTTTATTCTAGATCATGGTTATTTTAAGAGATATGGGCTGCTAATCTTATTAATGGAGACTTGATTTGTCTAATGATGCACATTGCAACTGACTGTTTAAAACAAGTTGCTATCATGAAGGAGGTGCCAAAGTGAAATATTTTGACGTGTTTTCAAATGCAGGTAAAATGTTCAGGAAAACACTTGGTGGAAATACTGGTGAGTTCAGAAGAACTAAAGGGGTCTCATAGCTAATGATAATATGAAGTTATCTCTTAACTGAGAAAGTCTTAACACCAAAGGTTGGAGCTCTATGGTTGGACCATCTTGAAATTTTGCCAAAACCTTCAGTTTACCTTCAATAACACACAGCTCCACCACAAGCCACATGAGAGTCAGGGGGATGCTTTGAGAGCCAGGTTTCAGTCCCATGATGGTTAAATACGCCACCATGGTCCAAGAGCATGCCTAACTTGCCTAGCTACTGATGTGGTTATATCCCCAGATGTGGTCACGTGGAGGTGCCTCAAAGACAGTGAGAAAGCTGAGTGTGTGCTTTGCCCAATGAGGCCACAGTGCTGGTTGCCCAGCTGAGGAACAGAAGCCAAGTAAAGGAAGTGGAGATTATTCCAGTGGGTCTGCATTGATGCACACAGCAGAACTTAGGCCCATGACTTGCCACTAACCATTACAAAATGCATTCTAGACAGAAGTAAAATTGCATCGTGCATTTTGAATCAAGTCTGGCTACACAAGTGACAGCTATGCTGTAATGTAGCTTTTACTCAATGATTTCATACTGGCAAGGTAGTGCCATCACTGTGAATGTCCTTATGTCTTGGGGTAAATGAAAGACAACCACTATGTAGAAAAGCTTCTTTGCAATCACAGCATCACTCAGACTGTGTGGTTTGAAGGAAGCCAAACTTGTAAAAAGTACCAAAAAGCAACACTATTGCAACAAAAGCAACACTGAAAAAAAATCACATGTTCTGTTGACATCAGTAACTATGGCATACCAGATGTCAGCTGGAAGGGACAACTGAAGGTCATCTGGTCCAGCACTGTCAAAATCAGGCCTAAGAACACCACTAGCTTGGATCGGATATGGGTTTGTCTAGCAGAGCGTGAAGAATATCCAGAGATGAAGATCTCATAACTCTATAGGTAACCTGTGACATTGCTGCAGTGCTTTCCTAGTGAAAACTTTATCTTTAAAAGTCCAGCGTTGACTCCTAGGCTTTAATTTGAGGCTGCTGCCTTTACTGTGTTTTTTTGGCACTCACAAGAAGAGACTGGCACCATTCTTTTTTTAAAGGCCCTCAAGATAGTTGTAGGCTACCACTGGATCACCTCTTAGCCTTCTTCTTACCAGACTGAACAAACCTGGCTGCTCAGCTCAGCTTAAGGGCTAGATGGAGGAAGAGCACACACAGATTTGAAGTCCATGGTTGTATTTACTGGTCAAAATCTTTGTCAGAGCACCTTCTCTAGAGGAATCCTGAACGGACATTGATGTATGTATGTGCATTTTTAAGAACTATGTTGTCTGTGCTAAGATACTGTGACACTCTTGTAACCAATCCCATATTTTCATGAGACTTGAACCTCACTATAGGAAGGGAATATGACATGAGGTGGAGCTGTACATTGTTAACTTCACCAAGTTCAATATAACTATTCCTAAAAAGAAGTTAAATATTTAACTTTGTAAATGAATATAGATATAAATTTACGTAATTTTGCAGTTGATTACAGAGAAGCCATCCTGGATTTATCATGTACTTGATACATTGTAAACTTTGAGAACTGCCTGAAGTCCCAGGTTTGAAAAATTTACCTAAGTGTGTAAGAATATACACGAGTAATCCTGGGTGGAAGCCCAGGCTTACTGATATGAAAGGAAAAACCACACTGATCTCTCCAGGGGTGAAATTAGTTTCACAAAGCTCCTTTTGAATTTTGATAATTGTACAATAGAAGGCTCTCGTTTAGTGGAGAGTTAGTCTTGTTTCAGCTGTTACGTAAACCTGGCTTCTTTCAGAGCACACATGAGGGCTTGATCAGTTTTATGGAGGCCAACACTAGCTCCAAAGATATCCTGCTTGCTTGTATGGATTGGCAGTGTAAGTCCCTTAGAATATGTGCTTTTGAATTATAAATGGCTAGTTAAAAAAAAAAAAGAAGTATATATGTTTGGGTGTGAATTTTGTCTGTTGTACGACAGCCTTATTTTTGTAATTAAAGCAAGTAGAGTTCTAGTTTGGTACACAAGATGATCTGGAATTTTTAAAATCAGTTTTGTAGTAATGAAATGTAGCTATCAGGTAACTGAAAAGATCTGGGGAAACTAGAGACATTTATTGAAAGAAATAGGAAATTCTTAATTCTGTTTAAAATTTTGTCATATAAAGTTATGCTTAAGAACCAAATGATCCCAGTTTCTAGCTAATACTTATAACTACCCCACTTTTTAAAAATGGAGAGCAGTGTGAGCAAAACTGTTATTCTTTGTACTTAGCTAAAGTTGCTGTGTGGGCTGACGTGCACATGCACATTCACTGTATCAGTGGCTTTGATAGAGGTGTTTTTGTTTGTGCCACACACTACTGGATAGTGCCTTGCCAGAAAGAGGACTGTTTCTGTAGGGTCTTCTCAGATGTGCTTAAACTTCAAACTGAGAAAGGGGTAGTTTCTATATTGCTATTTTTTAAATAATACAGTAAATTTATTTTGAGGCCTGAGTCAAAAGGCACATGCTTTGTAAGACTGAAACAGTTTTTGATGAGTCCTCTGAACTCTTTGATTTTTCCTAGGTGACTTTCTTTTTTTATTCTTTATCTTTTTGTTGACTGTCTAGAATCAAACCTTCCAAGGGAAGTGAACCTGGAGTAAAGCCCATAAATTCACGTTTATACTTACTTTAAGTATCTGATTCTAATGTTGAGCAGCCAAAGTGCTATCACTGAAGCAAAGAGTAGCTGCCAAGCTCTCAGTGAATTTCTTAGTTGTCCCTCCCAGTCCTTTTCCACCATCAGGCCATTTATTTGAGGTGTCCTATTCAGGCAATACCATGGTTCAGAAGTAGGACCCTGAAATTGCCTTGTGGCCCTTCACAGGAGTGCAAGAGTGGGGTGATCATCAGGAAAATGCCAAATCTCATTAGTCTTCAGTGACTTATTGATTCCACTAGATCTTGGCATGAACAGTGGGAGGAGGATGGAGCCCCATATGTTCACCCTGCACAGAGAGCCTGAGTGGAAGACCCAGTGCAGAGTGGCCCACGGCTTGTTCTGGCACCCTGAGCAGTGCTACTCACAGTGGCCCTTGACTGGCCATGTGTGACACCACACAGCACTGCTTTCCACAGGGCTCCAGCTGCATCATGGCCTATCCTTCACCCTCCTGCTCCCTAAGGAATTTGGGAGGGAAAACAGAGAACAGCTTGAGAGAAGTCCTTCAGCCGGGGCAGATCCAGCTCACTCCCTTCTTCCTAATCTTTACTTCTTCCTCCTGTGTGTCATCCTGTCCTGTGTAGACCTACTTGTGTGCAAAGTTTCCACTCCCACCCACCTGCAACACCCCTGTAAGGTCACAAACGCACAGCTGGTGTTCCCCTTCACGGCGTCAGTGTTCTGTAACTCAGTAGGGGAGGGAGCATGTTGCATCCTAGGTTGTGTACACGTTATGTATTAAACTGTGTTCACCTAATAAAAAATTGTAATTCAAAAAAGGCATTTGCACTCTGTTGTATGTGTTAAAAGAAACAATGAAAAAAGGAGCCTTTATTCTCGCTGCAGATCACCCTGGTGACAGCCTGGTGCTTTGGTTTGGGCAGCCTCTGCAGGTGGAAGCACTGCAGAACTTTTCACCTGGGATGAGTGAGCCTGATTCTGTAAGATGTTAATTGGGTTTGAACCCCAGTGGCTGCATGGGAATTGCAATGTGTCCAGAATACCTGCTGGTTTGGTGTCTCACTAGGTAAATAGTAGTAAAGAAAAAAAAAAAAAAGGGCATGAGGTTTTGTCTTCTATTTTTTTATACTTGGGTTAGCTGATAAATACCATGGAAATAAAGGGCAGGTCCTTTGGGGTCGCTTGGACTTGGGGCCAGGAAGTTTTCACACAATGAAGTTTTGTTCCTAGGGCTAAAACCTTCACTGCTTTTTAATGTCTGAAAAGAATGTAAGTTCCTGGTTTGCCTATCCACTTTGCCAATCCATAGAAGGTAATTAAATATGTTTTACCAGTTAAGTGGCTAACCAAAGGTACAGGTTGCATCATTACAGTCTTCCCTTGAGTCTCAATCTAGTAAATATTTTTTAATACCTTATTGTTCCTGTCTAAAACTTGTCCACTCTCTATTGTGAGTACTGCCATGAAAACTCCATTTGTGACTTCTGCTGCACCATGGAGCGAGGTTCTGTGCCACCTGCTTTATGCAGGATGGGATAAGCAAGCCTGAAATGCCTGCAGTGGGATCCTCAGCAGATGTAGGATCAGTAGCACCGCTCTGAAGTGAGCAGAGCTGTAGTAGCTCAGCTCTTGTGTCATGGTGGGTAGAAGCAGACAGATTTTGCTGCACAGGTGGGCAGGAGATTCTTGATTTGCAGAGGAAGTGATGTTCTGTGTTAGTTTGCTTGTGTAGCATCACAGCCTGCACTCTGTGTGAAAACCAGCAGCACTGCCATTCCTCCTACCTGGCTGCCAGGGACCACACCGAGAGCAGAAAGCAGGCAAAGGTCACACAGTGTGGGATGCTTTGCCACTGGCTGTCATCCTTCTGTGCATCCCAGCTCTGTGGCTGCTCCCTGTGCCAGGGGAGCATCAGTGGAAAAAAGTGCTTGAAAGTCATTGCTGTGTTTGTACACATGCAAGCGTGCGTGTACCAGTCTGTCTGCATCTCATTCCTACCCCAGAGCAGTCAGTCTGGGCTGTGAGAAGGTCCTACTGAACTCTGATTTGCTTGATTTGCTTTTTAGCTGCCAGAAGGACTTGCCTTATTCATTCCATAGACTTCAACCAAGCTGTCACTGAAGGTGCTTTGACAGTCTCATCTGAAGTAGCCGCCTCAGGCTGCATGGTGCAGCACAAGCAAACATTTTGGGTGCAAGTCCTCTATATGATTTCTTTAAAGGTGACCATTGCATATGATTCAATCCCCTGGTGAATTTGGGAAACAGAAAATTATAGGTTTAAGGAATTAGCACTCTAAAGAAAAGGTCAGATGGAGCCTTGAAAAATTGTGTTTAGAAGACAAGAAAGAAATTGTTACATTCTGATTTGGAAACAGGGAGTTGAGAAGCAGAGACCTTGAGAAATGTGTGCCAACCTCTAGCTGCTTGGTTGCCCCATCCAGTTTAGCTGTCCACAGTACATACATCTAGTTCAGAAGAGAAATCTCACTCTCCAGGGAACGCACACACTTCCAGGCCCAGGGGTTCTATCCCCTTCAACCATGCCGCACAGCAACCTGTGCTTATCTGTCCTTTGTACCTCTTTGGAGATCAAGACCAATTCCACTGAAATCAATGAATATCAAGATGTGTAAAATAAGAGCTGAGCCAACATCTCTCTGCATTATAGCACCTTCCACAAACAAACCTGGCAGACTGAGTTACTCTGCTGGGAACCCAAAGGAAAAAAATTAGTAGCTCGCTTTTTTGCCTTGTTTCTTTGGGTGAAGCACTTTTAGTATCAGCAAGATTTTGCAAACACGTCACTGTGAAGTGCCAGAGTTGAGGGTGTAGCAGGATTTTCAGGCTTCCCAGATGTCGAGCAACAGCCATGATTATTTTTCTGACTCCCAAAAGGATCAGACCACCACTGCCTGCACCTAGGCACAAGGGATTTGTTTCACCAGTGTGTGACTGAAGGAGTGAAGAACAGATCAATGCTGGCATGGAGACAAACCTGCAGAAGGTGGTCAGGAGCCCAAGGGCAAGGCCAGGCAAACAACATGAGGCTGTAGTGAGTGAGGCTTGCTGAAGATAACAGCTCAGATTTATTCCATTCTGCTTCTCCAGCTGCTGCTACACCATCACTCTCCTTATTAAATATTTCCAGTTCAAACCTTCCTAATAGGAAAAGGGTAATTATCAGGTTTGATGGTTTCTGCATGCATTTCCAAGACAGCCTCAGTCAATTTTCCTTATTCCCTGCTGATTTGTGTGTCAACTTCCTTTTCACAGGCCAAAGCTGCAAGGAAAGCACACACAGTGCTGGATATGGCGTGGGTGCTGCCACTGTGGGGCTCCAGTCTGCACCACATCAGCATCAGTCCATCCCTCATTTGCAAAATCCATACCATGGAGCCTGATGTTAAGGCTAACAGCTCTTCCCTTCTTTTTCTTTAGACTCTCTGAATGTCACAGTTTTATGTGCTTAATGGAGGGAGGTGGGAAGAATGCGGGTGTGAAGAGCTTTTCAGGTGTGAGAGCTAAGAAGGCTGAATCACTCTTGAGCATGATACGAGCAGCACACTAATATGTTCAGATACATAACTTTTATCATTTAATTGTGGGTTTTCTAAGTAAAGCTGTATCTGGACAGGACTCCAGTTCTTTCAGCCTCAGCTTCCTAACCCACACACCCATATTGTCCTCTTTCAGCTATTGCCTAATGACTGTGTCTGCTGGGAATAGCCCTTGAGAATCCTTTGGTGATATCAGCTGCCTGTAGCAGGGGCACAGTTGTGTGCCATCTCCAGAAGACAGGAAAGCTGCTTGCTGAGCTGGCTGTAGTCCCCCAAGCACTGCCTCTGACTGGTGCTGCAGAGTCTGGACATCCTGCTTCTACCCTCCCACACTGCACCCCATAATGGCTGTTTAATGGCTTTCACTGCTGACCCCCGAGGTAATGGTCTTCCTATTATGAGACTTCTATAATCATTGGCACTCTTGGTATAATTTTCCTTCAGCACATTTTAACCTCTGGGTTTTCATAGCTTTAAATCCCCTGTTTTTCTTCCTGGTTTTGGTGGATATGCCTTTTCCTTTTCTTTTAGATGTATTCCGTGAGTGGCATAAATTTGAGTTTAAGCCATGAAAGGGCTTTTAGGTTGGAATAGATAGAGAGCATTGCTGTGAAATATGCTCTTGAGTCATTAAGGTAAATTGCTGTAGCATCAGTGTTGCTCCAGCCGGACTATAATACTTAAGCCCTAAGTGGCCATTTCATGTCCTTTGGAACATTCTTGCTCTGAGCAAAGTGTGGATATCCATCAAACCCACTTATACCAACTGAAACCTGCAGAGGGGATGGCATTTCAGTGCAACAAATTTCATGGTCTCCATTAAATAATCTGCCTAGAGGAGATTCTTGGGTTACAGAGACAAGTCCTCTGCTGTTTGTGTTGCCACAGAGTCTGTTTCATAAAACTACCCAACTCCAGCTAAAAGCACAACACTGGGTCTGGGTTGATATTTTTTTCCTGTGTTTTTTTGGCTCTGCTGTGCTAGTTGGAAGGTTGTCTCAAAATCCTTCTTCTCTGGCAGCAAACATAAACTTTCTTCCAAATTCCAGATGAACTTTATTTTTGCCCAGATTGTCTTCATTGTCCTGGTTGTTCTTTCATTTGAATAAGTCTCCCTTGCAGGAATTACCTGTCATATTAGCTGGTTTCTTCTGCCTTAGCTATGCTTCTGTCAGGCAGAAGAAGTGGCTAAGCCAGTGCAGCGTCCAGTTCTCCTGATGGCACCACTGACATCCAGGGCCAATTGAGATCCCCAGGATGAGGAGATTCCCACTAGTCAATAGCATGGAGTAGCTTCATGAAGCAAGTCCAGAATGAGCTCTTTAATTACTTCAGCTAGCAGAATTTGTAATTAGAGATGATCCTGATACTTGCTCTCAGTGTCTTGGCAGAAGTGTTGCTGTTTAACAGTTTCTCATTTTAGCCCTGATTGAGCTATTGCTCCAATTTAGCATATTTCCTGGCATATTGTGTGGGCAGATGAAAGAACTGTGCTTGCTAAATACATGAATTAAACATTTTCTTGACAGACTTTAACCTTCAGTTAATTCAAAGGTGTCAGAAAAATCGATAGCCAGGGATGTGCTCCTTGAACTTACAACAGCTGCAGGAGTGAAATACAGATCTGAAAAAGACCATGGGTAGCCAGCCATCTCTTAAAACTTTTAAAATTTGATTTCAGTTTAATAGATAGACATATATATTAAAAATGTTTGTAAAGGCAGACCCCAATTCCCCACTAGTTCAAAGGAGGAATGTGACTATTCTTGGCAATCAGCAGCTACTCCAGTGCAAAATCCTGTATGTGAGGGGCCTGAGATCTGTTGTGGTCATGGCTCTGTCTGTGTGTTGTGGTGAGCAAGACAAGGGCAATGGCCACTTTTCCCCAAGCATGCACACAATCTGTCTCCTTCCTTCAGCAGCTGAATGCTGCCTGCTGTTTCTGCACAGGGCTCAGGCTCTCCCCCTTTCCCCTTCTCTGGCAGTTCTTGCTGCTGCTTCTCATTCACCTCCAGCACAGTGCTGCTGCCTGGATCTCCTAATTTTGTCAAAGCAAAATCACTGGGTTTGTCCCAAGAAAATCAATCCTGTGGTGTTTGCTCCAACCTGCTCCCTACATGCATCTCTCAGCAGGCTCCCACAACTGAATCCCCCACCCCTTGTTGTACCATCCTATCTGGACTTCCAACACATTTATCAGAGTATTTTCCAGTCTTCTCTCCATGCTTTACACCTTTTTGTACCTTCAAATGCAATCTCTGTGCTGTTGTGTCTTCTCTTTGCCACCACCCCCAGCTTCACATCCGTCTCCCTGCCTTGTATCACCAACTGAGAGGTTATGAAGATGGATGAGAAGTTTTGGGATATTTTATAAGGGGAAATGTAAAAACCATACTGATTATCTTCTTCCCAGGGTAAACAATTGCCATAACAATGCACTACTTCCCAGAAAACCCCTCCCACTATGGCAGACAAAAGCCTCCAGAGCAGATGCATCACTGCCCCAAGGGGTGCTATGGAGTTCATGCTCTCCAAACCCCAATGGTACACATGCTCTTATATCTAATAATAGAAAATCACTGTTGCATATGTGCTTAAACCACAGAAAATAATACATGAAATGGTGACTTCTTCAGCAGCTTTTCCCAGCTAAAAACTGGGGAGAGTTCTGATCATTGTAACTTTACAGGACCTTTGTACCATGAAGACCTGCTCAACATCCTCTCAGGGTTAGGATGATGTAAAATTTATATTAAATTGTCTTCAGGAATGGTGATAGTTGAAACTAGAAAAACATTTCAGATTTTCCTAGTTTCCTCTATCCCACTCAACTACATTACAGTATCTTAGCAATATCTTCAACTGATCAGCAGCAGTCCTTATAAAAGATGCTCTTAGAGACTTAGCACTATAGGGGATCAATAAAGGTAAACTATATAATTGTTGTACCTTTCTGAAGACTTTTCCATGTCCTGGGGAATAAAAAGGGAGGTGGAGGGCTGAAAAAAGGGTGAAGTTAGAGAATGAGGTCTCTAGTGAATATGGTCTTCACGCTGTGCTGACTGAAGATCTTTACATTAGAGAAGTCTAGAAGAATATCACTCACTTTTCTTGTAGAATAAAGAGATGGAAAACAAGCTAATACAACAATTATTTTTCATATTTTAGATAGAAGCCCCAAAGAGAGTAGATACTTTGTCCTTTTTTTTATATGCACTTTCACTCACCTCATTTTTCATCGAGAAAGGCTTTCATGGAAAATTATTTTACCAGCAGTTCCATTAATAGCAAGTTTACCTCATATAAATTAGCAGAGGAAGTTGTTGAACAGCCTTGTGTTTCTCCTGCACCTCCCTTGTTGGAAGTCCTGCTGTAACACCATCAACACACACCGGTGTGGTGTTCCCCATCTCGATCAGGCATCACCTGATCACCTCTGAGGAGAGCAGCTGCCTTGGGAAAGCACAGCCACGTTATCACGGACACCTGGATGCTCCACCAGGGCACAGTGAGACACCATGTATCCAAGGAGAGGTAACTCACGGGAAAACTGGAAACTGGCCTTTCAAAAAGTTGAAGTCACGGATTTGGGTCTTGGCTTGCTTTGGAGGACGAATTCCTTTGGTGCTGCCACGAAGTGTCAGTCCCGTGTCAGAGACAATGAAGCCAGGGAAAGGGGAGGAGGGAAGAGCCTGGCCCAGCCGTGATGGGATGTGGATGGAAGCAGGCAGCTGGGATGTGCTGTCTGTCACTGACATCTAGAGGACAGCACTGACAGTCCGTACACTGTGAAACATGAGGTAACCAAACCCCAGCATGGTGAGCCTTCCCTGGCCCAGCACTGCTCACAGGCACAGAGATACCTGCAACTGAAACTCACTGGCTTTCCATTCTCATGCCACCTTTAAGCATTTTACCCAGTTTAAACACTGACGAGGCATCTTTTGCTGTCTGCGAGGCACCAGCACTGCTGGCTTCTGGAGGTGCCTTCCTGTCTTCCTCTCCCCAGCAAACACAAAATTTGAGAGTGACCAAACCAGCTCACAGTAACAGAAGTTTTCTCATGAGGAAAACACTGGCAAAGCCATCACCCATCATGGCTGTGAGGCACATGGGCTTTACTCAGCCAGGTGAGGGAGGTCAGGGACTGGGCAGAGCCCTCTGTCTCTAATGCCAGGGTCCATGGGCACCTGTTTGGCACCCCATGCTGAGTGCAGTGTCAGTAGGAGGCTGTGAGGTGCTGCTGGGTGCTGTAGGGTACAAACCCTACCACCAGGTGTGTCCCCTGCCCCGCTGGACTCTGGTTGGGAGCTGGATGGGATCCCTCTGGTTGGAGGAACATCCAGGAGAATTGTGCGATCCTGTTGTCATCCATTTGTGTTATGAGCACTTTACGCCTACCTGTAAAGAACATGTTGTTCAAGCCTCTGTTAATGCAAGATAAAGTAGCTTTTAAAATTAAAGAAAATAAGTAGGGGTGCTCCTGATAAATTAGCTTTAATTTTAGAGACATGTTTTCACAGTAGGCTTCTCTTCTTGGCACAGCTGAAGAGGAAGAAAATACAAGTTGTTACAGACATACCACCTTCTCTGTGTCTTTCTACCAACACCAAGCTTTGCAGATGTAGAAAACGATAGAAAAGGCTCAAACAGCAATTCATACCATTTCCAGGAAGCTTTAGAGGGATTATTTTTAACTGTTTGCAGCTCTTTGGGCTAGGCTGGATTCTTTTGCCCCAGGCGGCGGTCAGTAATCTCTTAAAGCCAAGGAGCTGCTTCTGCATCAACAGGGGCAGCACCAATAATGATAAAGGACTCATTGTCTCACTCAGCACTTGCGAGGCCACACCTGGAACGCTGTGTTCAGTTTTGGTCCCCACTAAGCATAAAGAGATGTAGACAGGCTGGAGAAGGTCCAGAGAAGGGCCACAAAGATAATTTAAGGACTCGGAAGACTCCACATGAAGAAAAGCTGAGAGGGTTTGTTCAACCTTGAGAAGAGAAGGGAGACACTATTACTATGCTCCAGCATTTAATGGGTGACTATAAAGAAGATGGAGACTCCCTTTTTACAAGGAGTCACATTGAAAATACCAGGGGTAAGAAGTACAAGTTACTCCTGGGGAGATTCTGACCAGAGAAATGAGGAAAATTTTTCACAATGAGAACAATCAGCCGTTGGAATACTCTCCCCAAGGAAGTAAAATAGTGGGTTCCTCAGCATTAGACACTTTAAATATTTGGCTGAACAGTGTCCCGGGTCGTCTGGCCTAGACCATGGTTTTGTCAAAAAAGGTTAAACCAGTTTGTCCATGAGGTCCCTTCCAACCTGGTGTTCTATGGTTCTATGATTCCTCTCAGGGTAGCTGAGCATGAGTGCAGCAGCTCATGCTGTTTAGACCACATCAAATTGGCACATAAAGGGTTAATTTCCCAAGCTCAGGGATTACCCTACACCTTGGTTCTTCAGCTCCCCTAAACAGTCTGTCCTCATGAAGAAACTGAGAAGAATAATAAAAGGATGAGTAAAACTGTTTTGCACAAAACTAATAAAAATTTTTAGAGGGACTTTAATGGAGCGCTGCATTTAATTAGCTTTTCCCATGCTTTCAGCTTTGCTCTCTGGATTTACAAGGCTGAGTTCAGTGAGGGCAGGTAAGACAGCATGTGTAACCTGTGCCACTGCTTCCCAGCAACTCTGCACATTGGCTCTGGTCAGCCACCCCCAGTGCTGCCTACTTTCCTGCAGGGGAGGCTCCTGCACATTCGCTTTTGCAAGCATTGGATCCCAGTGGTTGACACTTCCAGGCATTTATTTTATTTCATTAAATTGATGAAAGATCTTCAGTAAAAAGAAGTCAGCAGTGAGCATGGTCCTCATACCTGTGGTGATAGAAATGGCATTTCTGCTTCTCCTGCACACCATGCCAGGAAAAGCAGACAAACACAACACAAAAAATTATAGGAAAACCTGCTCATCTGCAGTGAAAGTATGTTATGTGTGGAAAATTAATTGGACAGTGGACACCTGATGGTGTTTCAGTAGAGCTGAATGGCGCAGAGACTGACATCTTCACGAAGCTCTAAAATTGCAAAGTTCTTCCAGTTATGCCCTGGATCAAAACTCCCAAATATTTATGGTTTCATATCATAAACCAGTCAACAGTCACTATCCTTAAACCAAAGAAATTTCTTCAGTAGATGGAGAAAAGTTACTTTATTCCTCCTCCCTCTTGCCTCAAAGGGTGGTGCTGTCATTTACTGTTAGAGTGTATGTATGGATGAGGTAGAAATGGCCCCATCTTAGGGGACATCACCCCCCTGGCACAGAATCCACCCCTTTGGAGCATTCCTGCAGAAGAACAATGGCTTTGGGGGCCGTTTTGCACCATCTGAGATAGCTGGTGTGGAGGACAGTGACTGCATGGCCAGGGAAGACTGATTGAGGCAAGTCCACGGGCTCAGCTCAGTGCCACGCAGGGACTCCCCAGCAATCAAGCCAGTTGCTAAAGGAAATCAATTTTAAAAGCAGATGGTTTAATTAGAGCACTAAGCTCCCTCATTGTAATGCTATGTCTCCAGATACTTCTACTGTTTTATTAAGAAGTCTCTTGTACTTATTTCTTTCCTGATACTTGACAGATGCTTTCATCAGGGTTATATAAAGTCCTGTTTTCATCCCTACTTTGCCTAGAAGCAGATTAAAGAAAAGCTGAAATACAGATTAATAATTATATGCAGAGCGAAATATGTGCCACATACATTTTTCAAGTAAAAAAATGCAATTTTAAGCCAGTTGCCTTATTGCTCCACAGCAGTATGTGCTTGCCTAGGAGTGGTTTCTCCAGGGAAGCAGCTGTTTTGCTGAGGCTGACAGGAGCTCTGTGCCACTGGGGGAGAGGCAGAGTGAAATGCCTCTCCTTGCACAGGCACACAGAAATGGGGAAAACCCCTCAGAGAATTTCAGTGCTGCTGCTGTCAAGACAGAAAATTAGGCTGCAATTAGATGGGACCCTCTGAATCTCTTTTGCTTCTCCTACACACCTTATTGAGCAGCCAGACTGAAATTATGTAGCAAAATACAAGTTCACCAAAATTCCTGGAGTAAAGTTGGCCCTCCTTATTGCTGGGTTCAAAGAAACACGCACAGGAAGCCGAAGCTTGCCCTTAATGGTGCCCCCGCATGCTTGCTTGGCTGTGTAGGCAGAGGGGCCAACAGATGTACAGGTACATCTTGAAAACAGTGATGTGCTTTCGCACAACCCAAACCACCTGAAGCACAAGCTCCGTTAAAGCAAGCCATGGTCAGAGCAGCCACAAGACATAAACAGCACTCTTCTCAATTGTTTAAATGTTGGTTACAACCATTCAACATTAAGGATTCCATCAAGATGACAGCAACTCTATACATGCCCCCATCATCAGCTGGCGTTACCACCGAATAAATGTGTCATCATTCTGTGCACATTAATTACAGTCCAAAAACTGAATTCATCCTTTAGCCTTCTTTTCACTTTAGAAAACCTCCTAATTGTGGGATGTAGTTTAGCTCAATTTAAGATAAGTAAATGAATGTTCTTACATGAACAAGGCATCAAAGTTCTCATTAGTGCAAATGGACATCTAGGGAAGGCTACTTGAATGCAGGCATTTGGCTATCTAATCCCGGACCCAAATCCTGTCTTCTGTGGAAAAGATAACTGATCTCCATATTTTATTCTATGTCCATCTCCAATGCACCAGTGTCAGCGCTCCCAGACCTCCAGAGACACACTTTCTTTCTGCTTGTTCAACTACAATTGCCGAAAACTTTGCTGTAGTCACTGTGAGGCAAGATTTTGGCAATGGAGGTAAATTAGAAAAAGTCTGCTTAAAGTAATCATAGAAGTTTAATCTTTTAGCAAAAACCCCCTCATTTCAGCATAAAATGAAAGGCCAGGCAAAGCATTTGGTCTTACAAGAACTTTGAAAGTCTCAGCTGTGCTTAAGATTTTCTCCAAACCTGTATGTTTGTGTAACATTTCTTTTCAACTGAAAATGCGCTTAGTGCTAATAAGGTGCTAACCTGGTTGTGCCTGATTTTACATATCACAAAAGAGCAGAACATCCTTGAATTGTTCTTGAGGGAAGGACAAGACAAGTCAGGGAATGGGACAATCTCAACATTCCCTAATAAGTTGCTTTTAACGAACTGCATTAAGCAAACAATAAGCACTATATGTTACAGGCTCTGTGGTTTAACTAAAAGGGGCCATAACTCTCTGGAGTTTACAAGTGCTTTGCATGAACTAAAACAGCGTGGCTGACACCTGCTTGTCGCTGACCGCTTGACCGCCCGGCTGGTCGAGGGGCGACAGTACCCTCGCGTGCCCGGACACAGGCTCTCACGCCGCACGCGGGTGCGCGGCGGCGATGCAACGCCTTAGCCTTCTCAGGGCAAGCTCGAGGCAGGTAACAAGTCCCACAGCCCAGGCTGGGGCTGGCAGCAGCCGATGGATCAGGAGCGACGCGGAGGCGATGAAGGAAGAAGAGAGGACTCGTTTGTGGGCTAAATCCAAGGGTTTATTCTCTGCCCTGGCGGGGGCAGAAGAACTTACTGCGAGGATGGGAACCACAGAACGAGCCCCGAAATGACCGTTACAGGGGGTTTTAAGGGGAGGGGAAAAGGGGGAGGAGAAGGGGAACGGACGAATGGGGTGCATGAAGGGGGATGACAGGAACCAATAAACGAATTACAAAGGCGGGACATATTTGAACAAACCAATGGGGAAAACAGAGTAACTGAAGCTTCTAGCAATACATGAATATGAAATCAACCATATGAATATTTAAATCAACTGTGAGGGGAGAAGGGAGGGGACGGCACCTTGATGGACAGCGTCCACCACGGGAAACCGCCTCCAGCCCGCCTACCTCTCAGGACTCACTGTCCCAAGAGGTCTCGTCTACCCAGTCGGCCTGATCTAAAGGAAGGGCAGGCTGAAAGGTAGTCTCCATAGTCATGGGCGGCCCAGCCGGCGGCTGCGCCACTGGCTGGGTGACCGCCACACCTGCTTTTGCAGCAGATTTCCCATAGCATCCAGCTATTCCAGTTTATTCATAATTAAATAACAAAGAAAATTGCTTTAAAAGTGAAAGTAAACCTTCCAAAGCAGCTACAGCTGCATGGTTTTGATATCCTTTTTTAAAGCAATGGGACCATCTTCCTTTCAAAATGGCCTTTAATTAATCTCCTTCTTCCAACCACCTCTCTAAATACTACCATTATCCATGGTTTGTTACCACAGTAGATTACTGAACTAGAAACAACACAGGAGGACCTTTTAGATAAGATTACAAGGGATGCAGCCACAGCAGCAAAGGAAGGAGCAGGGGAGGCACAGAGCTTAGCAGAAATGTCACTGACACGAGCAATGATAACCTTGAAACATGTTTCCTATGAAACAGAGATCAGGAAAGAATATAACCAGATCTTTATTGATATTGGGTAATAATGTAATCAGGTCTTTATTGATACCAGATAATACAAAAAACCCCTCTTTCACAGAAAATGCTTACTCAGGCTTTTCTGCTCAACTAGCATTTCATCTAGTTTAGGTGTTGGGAAGGAAGATCAATCAATGGAGCCAGTGACTCATTTCACACTGGCCAACTGTCTTCATAAAATGTTTTATAAATTATAGGAATAAAGTCCTGTTCATCTGTGCTTTTGCAGTGAAACATCACCACATGTTTTTAATGCACTTCTGTTTCAAAGAAAGCCTGGGTTTCTTCTGTGTTTTCCTCTACCCTTTCATCAGGTGTCCTGATGATAACATCCTATTTTCATGTTCACAAAATTGCTTGCCTTGAAATCACAGGCAGTGACTGAGAGGGCACCTGGCTGGCTGCAGGGACAAGAGACGTCTTCCAAAACTTGTGTTCCTGCTAAAATTACTACAATAAATGATTTATCACCTCTGAGCAAAATATCTGCCAATAGAAAATACTTTTCCCAGATACTTAGAAAGGAAAATTGCATTTTCCCCGTCAGGTGTCAAGTAATGAGGCAAAACGCTTTGGTTTTCTTACTCCCCTTTTTAGCCAAAGCCAAGTTTGGTCAATTCCCACCAAAGCTATATCACCCAGAAAAATTGTTTCCTGCCTGAAACAAAGCAGCAGCGTGCACTGTTCAAGCACAAACCTTGACATAGATAAACCCACATCCAGCAGTGAGAGATCCAGACAGACCTGAGCCCCAGGGACATTTTGTGTAGCCTCCAGTCAATAGGAGGTTGTATCTGCCTCATTGCCCTGCCCCTGTGCCAGTGCATGGACTGGCAGGGTGCTCAGACTGGGTGTCCCTCCAACACCAGGAAAGCCTTGTGGGCTGCAGAGGATAAGGAAGGTGTTGAGATGGTGCATCTGCTGGAAGCAGGATGGTGTCCCAAGGACATACTCAGGCTAAGGACTTGTGACTGGGAAGGGAGAGCAGTATGTGCCATGAACACAAAAAAACAGGGTGAGAAAAACATATTACAGGAGAAGCTTTATATGGGACAAGACAGTGTTGAGCTTACCTGAAGCTGAATAGGGGAATCGAGACACAGGGAAGATGTGTCTCAGAAAGCATGCAAAACAAGACAACTGAAACTACTATGAACCAGGTAGTTCAAGGGGAATTCAAGATCTTTTGGGGCATTGAGCCTTGTGAGAGCAGCTATGCCTAGGAAACAATATCATTAATGACATTCAATGCTGAGATTGCACATGTAGTGATGTCAGGCATTTGGAAATAAATGTAGCAAAACAGGGATAACCAGGTGATTTGTTTGAGAGGAGACTGGGTGGAGAAAGGGAGGCAAGGGTGGTGAAAAGAGGAGCAGAAATGGGGGAAAAAATAAAAGGGGAATGTGGCAATAAACCATTCTGTGAACATCAGGAGGTGGGATATTCACTGGCAGGAGCATGAACACCTACAGGCAGTGCTGAAGCTGATGGGCACATCCGAAGCCCACCAGGATGCTGAAGGAAACACCTTGGATAACCCACTGACTCTCCATGAGTCCAAAGGATTTGTGTGGGAGGGTAGAACAGTGTGGAAGTGTATTAGAGTGATACACGGAGGGGGAGGGCACAGGGAGGAGTGGCAGAGCTGGAACACTGGAAATTACCCAGATGTGCTCTGTCAGTCTCTTAGTTTCCCATTACATTTGTCAGCCTCATAAACAGCTAGATAAAACTGCAGTCATTCAATGGAAAAAATCATAGTGTTATCACTCATTCTAAAATACAAGTGTAATAAAATTCATATTGCCTACTCTAAAAATAAAGAAAATAAGTACTGCATGAGGCTTTGAACATTCTTTTTGTTTGTGAAAAAACCATCTTTGTATTCAATAGGCATTTCTTAATGCAGGGGCAGGTAAGGTGAAACATTTGTTGACAGATACATAGTTAACTTGGCTTTTCCTCGTTATGATGAATGAGGACAAAACATGTATGGATTTAGAAAGTGACAGAGTAGTGTTCATCATTTATGAACTGTCTTATAAACAAATAATGTTGGACTGTTCCCTATTAACCAGCTGTTCTGGCAGATAACAGTTCAGCACCGAGCACTGTCATATCAGGAATGGAATGGCCTCTGCAGCCTTGCACATCTTCATGGGCCGGGGAGTGCAAAACACGGAAGGGCTCTCATTGGGTTAAGTACTCAGAAACTCTCCAAGTGCATCCATAATCTGCTTACTGGCTAAGCTGGTTGGGAAGCAAGAGGCTGAGATTCTGCTGACCTTGCCCAAGAGGTCATCTCAGTCCACGCAAATTTCAGAGGGTCTCAGACTGCAAAGGCAGCTTGCTGGCCCTGCTCAAAATTATTGTTATTGCATCAGAGATGTGTGGTTGTCTTGTCTGCATGAGCATTTAGAAGAAATATGAGTGCAATAGCGGTGATAATCTGCTGTAATGTGGAGAGTTCGACAAAATTGACAAACGGCAAATAATGGTTGCAAGAAAAAACAGATGTGCATTTTTCATCAGAACTAATAACACTAAATTCAGGTAAAGGCCAGGGATTTCTTTTCCATGGTGATCATTGAATGCCCTGAAGCACAGAGTTTCCTATACATTATGTTACATTTAGATTTTTAAAAACCCAAATATATCTATATATCTATATATCTATATATCTATATATCTATATATCTATATATCTATATATGTGTAAAATCTAAGGGACTGGCTGGGTGGAGGGGGATAAAATTATGCCTCTATCTTGAAAATTCAGTGTGATATGATGAATTTTCATACTTGTTCAAGTTATCTTTAAAAATATTATTTATACAACCTTTTGTTTCCTCAATTTAAATATTTATTTGTACTTCAGACATGGACACTATAGTGGCCATTTGCTTGGTGTAATATTAGGTCTTTTATAGTTCCTTTTCCCTTCGAGGAGGAAGCCACCTCCAATCCCAGGTATTTCTAAGGTCTGGTTTTAGTGGAAAAGATCAAAGCAAAGAAGGTATTAAGGACACTGGCTTTTTTCATCACCTTCCCCGAGAAGAAGGTGTGTCTGACCAGCCTGTAATTCTCTGAATCCTCCTTCTTACCCTGCTTGAAGACTGGACTCACATTTGTTTTCTTCTAGTCCTCAGGATCCTCTCCCAGTTGCCACGACCTTCCAAAGATGGTCAGGATTGGTCTTGCAATGGCACTGGCCAGTGCCCTCAGTGCTGATGGGTGCATCACATCAGGTCCCATGGACTTGTGTGTGTTCAGTTTCTTGAAATGATACCTAACCTGGTCTTCCTTGCTCTAGACTTTCCCGCTGGCCCTGGGAACCTGGGATTCCTGAGGACTGGTTTTACCCATAATGACTAAGGAAAGAAGGCATCAAGTTTGGCTTTTCCCATTTCCTCTGTCACCAGGTCTCTGTACAATTCCTCATCAGGCCCATATTTACCCTGCCTTTCTTTTGCTGGTGATACAGTTGAAGAAGCCTGTTGCATTATGTCCCTCACTGAATTCAGTTTTGAAGAGGCTTAACTGTTCACCTCTCTTTCCACCTGTGCTGTGACTTTTTTTCCTGGCTTTGAAGTGCTATTGTCCCTGCAAATAAAGTAAAAAGCAAAATAAAATGAAACATTCTAGCATTTATATTTCTTACCATTTTCTGCAGGCAACACACAATATTACAGAGTAATGAATTTCATTCTCGTAGGAGATCAGCAGAATGAGACTGTCATCTATTTCTGTGTTGCAGTGACCAGGCATGGACGACCACCACACTTCTGTGTCCTGAAGGACCTTCTGGAGTTTATTGCCATCTCATAAAGTTTCATACAAGATGCATTGCTGGTCACTGTGATGCTAGCTTGACAAATTCTCCCCCCGCAAATGCCTTTGGTAGAGGCCACTTTTTCCCCTCCATGGTTTTTCCATGCCCAGGCACTGCGGTTTGTTGACACTGCTGGAGTGTTGCTGTTCCTCATCTCCCCAGTTCTGTTTGCAGTGTGGACCTCAGTGAAAAATGGAAGAATGGAAGTTAAAAAATGAACTGTAGAAAGGGAATAGTGGAGCAGAGTAGTACCTCCTGATTTGAGGAGGACTGATTTATCCAGCTTTGCATGAAGCCAGTCTCTTATGCAATTATGATTTTGGATGTCAACTACTTCTTCAGAGAGTGGAGAAGTTGCCACAAAGTCTAGGATGTTTTGAAGGATTGTTGTTTTTTTCCTATTTGTTTTTTCTGACGTCTCTTGGTTTTTCATAAGAAAAAATAATGCTCTTGTGAAATGAAATCATAGTCTATTTCTCATTTTACACAGAAATGAGAAACCAGCATGTGTAGGTAGTGGAGAACGAGGACAGATTTCCCTATGCTGGAATCCAGAAATGCCTGAGTTTGTTTGTAAGATGGATCTGGTAAAGATTAGTGAAAGATTGATTATCACTTTTACTGGAATTACAACTCCTTTCCTAATTTAAAGGAACCACCATGTCTTACCCCATTGACCTTTGGAAAGAGACTGAATTGTTTGTGCTGGTAGCAAACTTCATCCCTTCTCTCTGTGCCAACTCACCCAGGCACCACTGCAGAGCACAGCTGCTGAGAGATCCCCCTGGGGAAAACCTGCACACATATCCAGCAGGGTAGTTCAGCATTTCTAGGTAGGCACAAGCAGCTGTCTGATATGAATTCTGATGCTTAAACAGACCTCTGGCCCTCCCAGTATTGTCCCCCCCCAATGTCATTCCTGCTCCCTTCCAAACTCTCTTCCTCAGGGGTCACTATTCTTTCCTTTCCAGAGCTTCAGCAGTACATGTGATGGACCAGGCTGTGCTAATATATATTCCTTGCAATCGCCTGAGGGTCCCCATCAACAACTGGCACAGATTTCCCCTGAAAACCCACTGAGATGGGAATCACTGATTTTTACTGACCCTGAGTTATTTAACACTGCAAGATTCACATTTGAACAAAAGCATATGGATTAGTTCTATTTGTTCATTTATTTTGAACTGTCTCCAGAGGTTATCACTGATGTTCTGGTTTCTAAGTCCTGCAATGATAAATGGACCTTTACTTGCAGGCACCTCACAGTTCTGATTTATTTAGTGGTATTCTTCTTAAATATCTATTGGAAAGAAAGCTTTATACATCTGTGAGTCTGGTTCATTTGAACTCTGATAATAGCTTCATTTCATTAATTTGCTATTTCTAAACTATAATTTAATGACCAAAACTACACATGTATATCTATTTTTTATACTGTATATAATTTATATTATTTACATAATGTTATATATTATATACAACATTATTTAATATATTATATACAACATTATTTATATATTTGTATATCCACTTCTCTTCTAGATTCCATCAGACTATTTACCAGATTTGTATTTCTGATTTGATTTTAGTATCTTGTATTTCTGTGTTTCACTTTCCTGGCACCAAGAGGAAAAGCAACAGTAAAAAAACCCAGATAGTTAGAATCATACAATCATTTAGGTTGGAAAAGACCTATATGATCATCCAGTCCAACCATTTACCCAGCACTGCTAAGTCCACCATTAAACCATGTCCCCAGCTGCCACAGATACACAGCTTCTAAATACCTTCTGGGATAGTGACTCTGACACTTCCCTGGGCATCCTGTTCCAGTGCTTGACAACACTTTCGAAGATTTTTTTCCTAATATCCAATCTAAACCTCACAGGCACAACTTGAGTCATTTCCTCTTGTCCTATTCCTTGTTATTTGGAGAAGAGACTGACCCCCAGCTGGCTACAACCTCCTTTCGGGAAGTTGTAGGAGCGATAAGGTCACCCCTGAACCTCCTTTTTTCCAGGCTAAGCAACCCTAGCTCCCTCAACTGCTCCTCACAGGACTTGTTCTCCAGACTCTTCCCAGCTCTGTTGCCCTTCTCTGAATGCACTCCAGCACCTCAATGTCCTTCCTGAATTGAGAGGCCCAGAACTGGACACAGGATTCAAGGTGTGGCCTCACCAGTGCCAAGGGAAGCAATCCCTGCCCTGGTCCTGCTGGCCACACTATTGCTGATACAGGCCAGGAGCCATTGGCCTTCTTGCCCACCTGGGCACTTTGCCCAGGAAACGAGACAGCCCAGCAAGCAAGCCAGCCTAACCAGGCAATTAGATGGGAATAAAGAGTAATTCCCTTTCTCTTTGTCAGTGTCTTTTAGATATTTTTTATTTGTATCCTGCACTTATTTTCATTTTTGGGTAACTTACTGAGACCTGTGCTCTTGCTGGGTCACTCTTCTCTTCCTCTTCTGACAGATGATTCCCTCAAAGTATTTTCCATTTCCCAAGTGCACTCATAATTTATAATTACAACTTTGAAATATTATATTCAGTTATCTTTACAGTCCTACCTTCCATTTTCTTCCAAATAGCTCCAAAAGTCACTTCTCAGGCTGGATCTATGTCACTCTATTCTTCTAAGCCATTTGGCATGATTTTCAGTTGACTGCCATGGCCAAAGCAGCATGAAAGTAAGCTATGTGATTGAAAGGTATCTTTCATAAAAGCAGGGGATACATCCTGCTCTCAGCATTTCACTGAGAGCACTGCGCCATTCGCATGTGTTATCTCTGCTGGAAAACAGTCAGATTGCTTCGCCAGGTGGTCCTGTGAGGGTTTGTTCTGCTATGTCACAAAGAAATGGCAATGTTGGAACCTCATTTTCCTTGAAAGGCAACAACCACCTTGTAAAGTGTCTTATTTCTGAGATAGTTAGAAAAAGGGGAAAGTTTACTCTATAGTGCCTATTTCAATACTTATTTTTATTCCAAATACTGTTATTTCAGCTTATTTTCCAGTGATCAGCTATAAAATGAGGCAATTCTGGATTTCATTTCACTGTGAATTTAGATTCACTTTTTGAATCCTCATACTTTCTTTTGCTTTTCTAGTGAGAGAAGCATAAGAAAGATTTGAGGATTTTAGAGGAGCATTCGCCTTCTTTTGCCTGGAAGATCTGTAGCTAAATCTGGCCATCCTTACCAACCCAACTAAAGCCAGTTTTTTCATCTTCAGTTACAATAATACAATATCCTCAGTGAAGAGCCCAGAGTTTTTTCCCTTTCTTTTGGATAAATTTCACAACTCAACTCTAATTTTCCAAATTACAGATGAATGGAATTAATCATAGTACATACAGGAGCACCTTTGGAAAGCAGGGCAGTGGCACATACAGTTTTGTTTGCATGATAAATGTTAGCTTCTTTGCTGTTTGTGCGAAGAGTAAGAAATCTGCTAGTGACTGCTACCCATCTAGCTAAGGAGGAGACAGAGGATGTGTTACCTTAGACATGAAGCTGAGGCAGTGAGGATGTGTTTCACCTCCCCCTTAATAATAACTGGCAGTAGTATGTGAGCCGCCATGAAATTTTGACCTAGGGAGATAATTTGGGACATGTCCTGGTTCAAGCATTTACGAAAGAGTCAATATATCTATGGGTTTTCAGGTCCTTGCACTCATGAGGGGAACCAAGCATGGGGAAGGGTGGTCTCCTCTGCAATACTTCCACAGTGGGGTTTTGCAGAGGCTCAAAGCAGCTGGTGTTCTCCAAAAGGCCTCTGGGCCAGGCCTAGCAGGTAAAATAGCAAGTGAATTCCCCATCTGCCACGGCAGTGAGTGTCTAGGAGCTTCTCCAGTCTCAGCCAGGAACACACCTGAAATGTTGCTAAGAGTTATTAGCGGAGACAAAGGTACAAACATTGGAGCGTCTCAAATCAGGTGGCAGAGGCACATGCACAAGTGTCTCAGGAGCAAAATATTTACAGTCAAGCTGTATCTGTTGGAGGTTAGGCAGTGTTTATAAGAGTACTTGTATAGAACAAACTGAGCCAGACTGAAAGATTTTTTTTTTCAATACTTATTCATGTTCTCTTGAAAATTATATCCCTTATATCTGTAGTTGTGGGGGTGTAGGTGATAGGGGTCACAGTCTGACTTTCTCCATACCTTCTCTCTCGCATTTGTTAAATTTATTCTGTCTGACTATAGTGATAAGCCTATCCAGGAAAATGTTTATCTGAGCCTCCTAATATTCAAACACTTCTTTTTCCTCCCCCATCCCTGCAGTAGGCATTACTGGCACAAATGTCTATCAAGTGTGGAGGAATCCCTGGGCAGCAGAGCATGATCCTTCTAGTGTCTCCACAAGTCACATCAACAACACAGTTAATTTTTTCTAGGCTACATAATAGGTTAGAGGGAACAATCTGTTTCAGAGAGATTATTGAAGAGTAAGGCTTTGGCTATGCATTCTCATACTCCTGAAAAGTGCTGGCAGTGACAGTTCTGTCCTTTGTAACACTGTAATCTGTTTTATTGCCTTCTGTCAGCAGCTTTGTCAAACATGGTGAGGCAGAATCTTTTGCATATGGACATTATATATAAAGCTCTTAATTAAGAACATTTTTGACACAATAAATATAATGTAAACTAAGAATGAAAACAAAGAAAACCCAGCCAACCTTCTTGTAGAAAATCTGAAATGTTGGATGACGTGGTTGCATGAAAAACACAAGTAGTCTGAAGCGACTGTTTGTTTCCATAATGGTGAGCCACATGACAAAGATTTCGAAAATCTTTGAGTTGGGAATTTCATATCAGATCCATGACAAATTTCACTTCAGTCCCTGCAGAGATTCCCTGGAAGATCTCTGAAGGGCTGATGCAGCAAAGGGAGGCTCAGGTGCCTCCAGGGTCCTGTCCTCTCTTCAGGCATGTGGCAGCATCACCAGGTACATCAGTGTGCTGTCTGAATGGGCTCTGAGTCTGGGCTCTACACAACCCTGTTGGTTCAAGGGGAGTGTGACATGCTGCATTTTTAAAAGCAGGTGTGGTGCCTGGTAGTGGGTGGTTTTCAGCCTCTTCTGAGAACTGAGCAGGGGAACAAGGGTGTGCTCACAATGGAGAGGAGGCATCACTCACTACTATTTTTACTTACATCATTACCAGCCTGCCTGCTTATCCTGCTGAGTTGTGCTGAGTCCTTTGAATTAGTGGGAGACTCAGTGGCACAGAAGGCAGAATTACAAGGCATGGTAGTTTGTAGAGCAAGTGCCTCTAAGTGTCACTGTCTAGAGCAGTACAGTGGTGTTAAGGGCTGTTTTATTCTGACATGAATTTCAGAACAATAGTCCACTGTTCCTGAGCGTTATTTGAAATCTAAATAATTCCAAGTGATTTGTGTGAGCAATCTGGTTTAGTGTGATACTTATGGTATCTGTCAAACTTTGTTCCCTACTAATGAGAATAGTGAGTTAAAATGGGAGAGAAAGAATCCCTGATGGGGCTCTCATCCCTCCTGAGACTCCCTGAATGGAGTTATCTGAGCACAGACTACATGGGCACAAGAACAAGTGATGCAAACTGGCCATGAATAAACTTACACTGCTTTCTAACCATGTGTGCTATAAATTTTGGCATAACTTCCAGCTGAAAGCAGAAAGCCACCTGCTTTCAGAGCAGAATTAAAAAAATGTAGGAGTGGAATGAGGTAAGGTAGGTAGGTACATTAGCTGCCCTACTTGCAAAGGCATAATGAGTTGGAATTGATTTTTCATGTGATAGTCTGAGTCATGATGTAAAAACCACATCACACAATTTCCTAGTGGACTCGTTCTGTGTCAGTGATCCCTAAGGAAGAGCAGCATGTGCTCTGGTGGGGAGGTTCACCCTCATCAGTGACCAGGGAATAAGGTATTTTTTAAGGATGAGTGTTTTAGTTTGAACTGAGGAAGCCAGGGTTTTAAAAACATGCTTCTGTATGTTGGGTGAGCACTTGTGTCTTCTGTTTGGCTCAGCAGAGAGATTTTGAAGAACTTTCTTGGGTTAGTAGGTTCTTGAAGGCAAGGCAGGTGGGGCAATAGTTGGTTTGAAAATCCACCAATTGATGAGATGGGACATAAAACTCTGAGTAGTTTAGTGGCATCAGGCTCTTTCTAGCTGTGCATGAGGTCCCCAGAGGAAAAGCATTCACTGTGGGGAGGGTGGGACAGTGGTGACCGGGAGACTGCCTGTGCCACATACGCTGTGGTCAGGCACAGGAGGTTGGGCACCTCTTCTTTGGGGGTTACATCTGCTGCACTGTCCTACATTCAAACAACCTTCGGGAAGGAGATACTTTTATTATTTCCCATAATTGCTCCAGAAAAAGGTCTTTCCTTCACCTTCTGGCTGCTTTTCTGCTGACTACATTGGAAGAGCATCACCTGAATAATAAAAACATCTGAGTATCCCAAATCAAAACAATGCCAGTATTTGAGGACTGGAGATAGCGGTCAGGCTTTATGCTTGGACTGGTGTAGTTCAAGCCCCTGCAGTTGTTTGCTGCAACAGTGAAAATGTGAGTGTATGTATGGCTTTTGTAGTATGTTTCAATCTTCAATTAAATAAGGTATAATCATATTTCCTTCATGTGCTTTTAAAGGCCCTAATCCCTGCAGAATAAAAGAATTTATTTGGTGGATTAATGCAAACATTTCTTTATACACTCAGAGTTTTTATGTTTGAGCCAAAATATTTATGTTTTCCATCAGCAGAAAAGCACATAACAGGTATCTGTCCAATATTAATCATCTTTATGTTAAGAACACTGTTCGTTTACAGTTACAGAGAACATATTGTGTGATTAGGTTATTTTAAAATGTGATGAATGGGAATTTTACCTCTGTTCTGCCAATGAGGCAATTTTTATACTCAGATGATATTTACATTATAAATAGCACAAGCTGACTGCATTAATGCTAATAGAATCATTTGTTATTGCCCTCTCAGCACTCCTCCTGAAAGCTGGCTTCATTAGATTTAAATCCAGCCAGAGCTTTTGCCGAGAAGGCATTTATGTGCCTTTAACATCCACTCCATGCTGGCATTGAGGTGCCAGTGGGAAGCTGTGTCCCCCTGCATGTGAGATTCACATAGAAACAAAGCAGCGTTCTTTCATGACTTATATTAGAGTATTTCTGCCTCCCTCCCCTCTCTGATTTGAAATGTGGTTTTCACATTAAACTTCTAAATAAATCTTGGAGGCATCTATATGATATTTCCTTGATCATTTTAGATATCCAGATTTCCATGAGAGGTAAATCAGGACATCTGGCTCACTGCAGTCACAATGCTTTTCTTTCCTCTCCCTTCTTCATACAAACAGTATATCCAAGGGAGAGCTCCAAGTCTAATAAAATGCTATGGTAGTTAGACAAAGGCTGCTAGGTAATAGTGCAAAGTATGCTGCTGGCATGATTAACTCACCGCGAGCTCTCATCATCACAGAAATACATTTCTATGCTGGAATTCATTTTCCCACTCAGCCCCTTCAGCAAACAAAACACTAGTTACAGAATGAAGGCTGAAATTACCCTCTCTTGTATAAATTTCCAACAGTGCTTAAGGCCGTGTGACAGCCCTTATGTGAATGGGAATACAGAGCATCCGGGTGCCAGATCTTGCTGTGGACCTCCAGCACCATCTGGCACTGTCCCCTGACTCTTGGGGAGTAGGAGGTTGCAGCTTCATCTCAGCGTGCTTTGCTTTACTTCTCCGTGAGTAATGCCATCACACGCCCCCTCACACAGAGCCACATGCGGGCAGAGCTGCACTGAAAGCTCTCCGAGGAGATGCAGTGGCCCCTCTGGGACAGCGCTGCCTCCTGTGCCAGGCCCTCGATCCCCCTGCTTGGTTTTCCCACTGGGTTGCTCCCTGGTTCTGAACTGAGGAAGCACCAGCCCTGCTTTGGGTCCAAGCTGCTCAGTATTTTGTTTTTCCTCACTGTCGGATGTGTGGCTCCAGGTCTTATTTACCGAATGCTAGCCAAGCCCTGTTCTCAAATGCTAATTTCCTAATATTTTTTTTTCCTGTGGCATTGATTACCCCATAATGTGCCTGCTTCACAAACATTAATTAACTTATCTTCACAACATGCCTGCAGCAGAAGAGAGGCACTGCTGGCCTTGCTTCCAGCCTTTCTGAGGCACAGAGTGTTCAAGCCTCCTACCGAGGGCTGGCCTGAGGCAAGCTTGCTGCACGGGCAGGAGAGAGGAGGAATCTTGCTCCAGTATGTATTTAAGAGTCCCCCTGAACCCCTCAGGTAGTGACAAAGTCCTGCCCTATCTCAAATCAGAAGGAGATGCTCTAGCTGGATATTTTCCCCTGTCCTTTCTGACATCCAAGGCACTGGACTGGGACCATGGCTTCTGGTACCTTGGGTTCAGTATCCCAGTGAAACAAAAGGGGACATCATCCTTCTTGTAACTCCTGCAGTCTGCTCACAAGCATGCGCATAGTGAACCAGATTTTTGGTGGCAGGAGATGGCATTTTCACTGTCTGGAATGAGACCCCAAACAACAGAGCAAAAGTAAAACTACAGAGAGCTGATATCCTAATTTTCTGTTTTCAAGTATCCTGCTTTATTAATTAGTAGAGAAATAAATACAAAGTAGCCATAAGTCACAAAGGGGCCTGTTCAGACCATAAAAGAAGATAGCAATGGGTAATGTAGACTCTCTATTGCCATATTCTACCCTATGGAGGGAGCAGGGCAAGTTGAGTTAAACACCCAGGGAAGAGCTGTGTGACATGTCCCCTTTGTCCCTGAACTGCAGAGATCAAGGTGTGACCACCCTGGGTTTTGCAGGTCTGATCAACTCGATGCTTTCTGGTGTGGGAGACATGAAAACTTGACCTTTGTGGCATAGCAGATGGTATGGCATGGTATTATCAGAGACGTGGTGCAAAACACCATCACTTTTTTCTCTATGTGAGGAATAATGGGAAGGACACTGCAAATGGAAAACAACAACTCTCATGGTTTGGATTGGAAGGAACCTTAAAGATCATCTAGTTCTACCTCCCCTCCTGTGGGCAGGGACACCTTTCACTACATCAGGTTGTTTAAAGTTCCATTCAACCTGGCCTTGAACACTTCTAGGGATGGGGCATCCACAGCTCCTTTGTGCAACCTGTTCCTGTCCCCTCACCACCCTCGTGGTAAAGTACTTCTTCAATGTATCCAATCTAAATCTACCCTTTTTGAGCCTAAAGCCATTTTATCATGCAGCATCTCTAACTTCTCTAATTTTTATTTTTTTTAGCTCTGTTAGAGCAGCAGTAACAAAATACCCTTTAAGATGTTGTCTTTGTTATTTAAATTATAGTATACAATGGAGCTGAGCTGAGTCTACGTGGACCATTATTCCATGCAATATTAGATTGCTCTGGGGTTAAGTTCTGGGCAATGAAATGTTCAAATAAATAAATTGCAGCCCACAAAACCCTCTTATCCTTTTACCATGTTACTCTCTTCTAAACCTCATCTGATTTCATGGTCACAACTGCAGTATCAAGATGTCTCCAAAGCAACAATTAAAATGTTTTTTGCAGCTGCAGAACATGGCTTTTGCTTTTGTGCCACTTTACACTGTCTTACAATTACCTTCATGCCCTCTGTGCCCACAGTTCACACAAAATCTCTGGGAATGAATTTTTCTGTAATATGTACAATGTCTCTCATGAATCTGATGTCTCTGAACACGGTACCTGCATCATCATGAATAAGATAGCCATGCATAAGCAGTCAGGCTATGACAGATTTTTGAAGAGGCTACTGGAGGTTTCAAGTATTTCTTTATAACAAATCCTTGGGATTTAAGTAGAAATCTAGTACTTTACTTAAATCCTTACTTAATTTTAAACGTATTGCCAACCTCCATAATTTGTCATTAAAGCTGTACATCATAGAGATTCATCTGTCCAAATATTTCAGCTGTGGTTTTATCACTGTCCAGCATGTACAGCAAATTTTAGAAGCTTAAAAATTAAGGTTCTTCAAGACCTTAGAGATAGGTAATGCTAGCTCTTGTCATAAGACCCAATCCATTATTTTGAAACAGTGCCATTCCTTGACACTAATTCCAGATTGCTCCTGGAGTAGCTCCTTTCTGCAACCTGCAGCGAAGGTGTGGGGGTGTTCAAAAGAAATAAACAGGTAAAATATAGCACCACAGCATTAAAAAAGGGTCTCCCAGTCTCCCTCCCTTAGCTTTGAAGCTGATGTGAGTTTGTTGTTGTCATTGTGGAAATGCAGGTGTAAGTGAGAAGGTGTGCTTGTTCCCACACCACTCTTATCGGAAATTTGGAGCATTTTCCAGGGACTCCCATATCCAGTGGCTCTTCTCTGTCAGCCCATTCTATCATTGTCTCTGTGGAATGAAGGTTACAAGGTCCCAGTTGGGACCCATGGTACTCTCCAGTTCATTATTGGAGTGTGTCCTGGTTTTGGCCAGAAGAAGCTGTCCCAAAGCAGCTCCTTTCTATGAACACATCCCAAAGAGCCTCCTCCAAGTGCCTCTAAATCAGGCTGGAAGTGGTAGCTGAAAAAACTTCTAACATGGACTCTTGTGGGTTGCAACCAATGTCCAGGATCACTCAGGCAACATGAGGGAGGCTGAAGTGAGAGGGCCAGCCCAAATCTTACAGACAGTGGGAAAATCACAGCAGTCCTTCTGCATCTGGGGCCATACAGTGAGCCACACTGAGGAATTGATCTGCCTAAGAGAATCCATTAAAGAAGGTTCACTTGAGGCCTATATCAGCATCATTTTACAGTCCCACAAAAGCTGTGGAGGCAACACTGAGGAGGTAACCTGGGGCTGGGATCACTGAGAGACAGGGCAGAACAGGAGCCATCAAAGGGAACTTCTGTCAAATGGCAGCTTGGCAGGCAATATAGCTGGCGTCATCAGTAAGTAAATTAGTTGATAAGTTATGGATAATCATCGACCTAAAATGTGCTTTCAGTAACCCTACCCATCTATCTAGTATATGCTCAAGCAATTTGACTGTACCCCACATCAGCATCTCACAGGGGTAACCAAACCTGCCAAGGTGCATTGCACTGGGAAAGCATTTGGGAATTACGTCACAAAGTTAAGAGGGAAAATATGAAAGGGAAAAGAACATTTATTCAGAGCCAACTTTAATTTGTCCAAAATAGTACAGGTTTTAAGTTCTTAAAGCTCACAGGTGTTTAATACATTTTAAATGCTTGATGGTGAATTAAACATTCAAAGATTTTCCCTTCCTCATAGTGATGTGGGTCTGAGAGGAGATTAAAAGTTGTATTTGAGGCCACTGTTATGTAATTAGACTTGTTTGGCATTTTGTTAGCCAGCGCAATTGCTCCCTTGCACCTGTCCATGCAGAGTGATTTATAATTCAGCACAGAATACACAGGTTTTCTTGTCTTCATGTAATTGCTCAAATTTTTATTTGTCAAGTGTTGTAGATCACAAGCATTTTCAGTTCTGCATAGGCAGGCAAATGCTGCTTAAAATAACCCACATCCTGCAATTCTTCCCTCAGGAGCTTATACATGAACATTTTCAGTGTACCGATTAATGAGACCAAGCTTTCCCCTCACGCTCATCTGATTAAAATATTTAAAGGAATACTAGACAAATTCAAATTGTCTAGTAAGTACTGGGCATGCTCTTTATTAGCTGACTCTTGTTCATCTTGATAAAAGATGGTGAGGAAATCTCAATAAATCAGGAGTCTGTTACTGTCAGGAATGCTCTTTGGTGAAGAGCTCTACCAGGTAACAGATAGGTGTCAGGTTAGACCAAATATTAAGAAACAAGCAATGAAATTGGCAGCAAAGCTATTATACAGTGGAAGCCAAAAAAGTATCTGTGGCAATGGGATTTAAAAAAAAAAAAAATTGGGTCTGCCAAAACGGTCTAAAAGTCTGTGATTCAAATGGAAAATGGGAAGGCCCAGTATGAGAATTCCAGGGTTTGACAAGGAACCTGTTAACCTCACCTTGTTTGTGTGTGATAAGCATGGCAGACATTCAGTAATGGGATGTCACGGCAGGCATCAGGTGCTCTCCATTTCAGCTGCTCATATGTGTATCACACAGATTCTTCTTGACAAAGTCAATGGTCTCTCTTCATCTGTTCATAATTTTTGATACCAGCTGCACTCTTAAACACAAGGCTAATCTATTTATTCCTAGGAGTGTTATAAAATTCATGAGGGTGCTGAGTGAGCTGCATCCAAATGGGCCACTCTCAGGCTAATAGTTAATAAAGAAAAACATTTCCTCTACAACCATGATTTAGGAACCCTAATATTTATATATATGAATATGAAATCAATTGGCAGATACGTCTGCTATGCTCAGGATATGTGAGCAGGGAAGGAATGAATACAGTGACTTCTGATGAAACTACAGCTCCCACAAATATGTATCAATATACTGGTTTTAAAATAAATGGATGTGCCACTTCATCCTCTACAACTTTTAGCCACTTGAAACTGTGAATCACCATCCCTTTGTGAAGCTGTGAAATGCTGTCAGTGACCTTTTGGAAATGGGTAAGAGGAAGACTGGTTTTTGAGTTCACAGAGGCAAGCTGGAGCTGAAACACAACTGCTGATTATGCCAGGAGCACCCATATCATGCCCTACATTACAGAAACAATCAGGAGCTTCCTGAAGCCAGAAGCACCTCCTTGGCAGAAAGTAAACCGCTTGGCAAGCCTTCCTCTGCTGCATTTGCAAGCAGATTGCTTTGCCCCAGTCCTGGAAACCTCTCTGTGAGGATGGGCTGAGTCTGAGGGTGGGTTCCAGCTGCTTTGCACCACCCAAGCCAAAAGAAGTGAGGCTGGAGAAGTAAGTGGTACAAAGAGCAAGAAGTAGACTTTCTCAATGGAAAGTTCTTCATTTTAAATATATATGTATATATTCAGCACCTCGCTCTAGTAAGAAAAGGTATTGTGAGGTCTAAGAAGAGCCTTCAATCCCACAACTTTCCCACAATTATCCTGCTAAGAGAGAGAAGTGGCATATGCTGATGAAGAAATGCTGATGGGAGGTGTTTCCAACGGAGTCAATGGTGATCAGAAGTATGACGTAGCTGCTTGACCACAACATATTTACTTAATCTCTCTATCAAGAAAAACACTGGTAAGACAATATTGACCAAGGAGGGAAAGTTTAGAGTTCTAGTGATGAATGCTGAGTGGGAATGAGACAAGCTGCTTGGAGATCCCCATGGAAGGGACCACATGAGATGACAGTGACACCCAGGTCTTGCCACACACCTCTGGGGGCTTCTTATCTTCCTGTAGAGATGTCCCCTCTGCAGTGGGTCCTGGCATCTGTGGGGAGGAGGAGGTGGTAGGAGGACCATTGGAAATGTGGGTTTTGATCGCAGCTATTTGAATATGAAAGTGAAGGTATTAATGGTCCTACCATGTCTGCGAGCTTGAGGTGTGAACCTCTACCCTGTTACTGTGCCCGATGGGGCACTGAGCCTTTGCAATCTGCTGGCTGTCCGAACTCCCCTGCAGCACCTCAGGCTGCCCTGGGTGGGCACATGGCCTTTCCAGACTGCCCATCCAATCAAAATGGGTGGGAGGAGAAAAAGTGAAGGGAGAAGGAAGATGAGAAGAAAAGACCAGGAGAGATTCCTTGAGAAGGAAGTGCAGGGAAGGCAGTGGAGCAATACAGTCACAAATGAGCAGGCGACCGAGCCACATGCATCTAATGTGCCTGGAACAGCTCCTGTCCTTCCAGGTCAGGAGAGGCTGCTGTGATTGATGATTTCACCAACATGTGGGAGACATGCTAAAGAAGTTTCTCTTTAATCCACAAGCAAGGCACAAACAGTTTCTGACGGAAAACAGTATTAAAATAGTTGATTTTTACAGAAAAAAACCCCAAGCATCCATTAATCAAACAAATGGCACACTCAGGAATTGAGCGGTGTGGGGCTGCAGATTAATTGCAGGAGTTGCCTGTTCCCCCTATATCTCTCAACATTTAAAAATGGACATAATACCCAGTTTTATTATTTGCCAGCCCTTTAAGTTTGACTTGAAATGCAATTAAAATAGCAGTGTAGAGAGTCATACATTTTAATTAATGGCCTGCATTGCTGAGAAGTTGGAAAACAGAGAGCATTGTCCACGAGGAATGAATAAATCAAGACAGATGTGTTCTTGGGTGTCCATACATCAATAATCTGGTAGAGCAAGAAACCCATCTCTGCTGTAATATCTCTCGCTTTGCTTCAGAAATTTAGTGCAATGAGTGTGTATGATAAAATGAGTGCCAGTTTAACACCCTCAGGTTTTAAAATTGCGACAAAATATATCTAAGGCAATGCTGTTTTGCTACAGGGTTCCAAAACCAAGAGGAGTCCCCATGAGATTCAGCCTGCCCAACTCCCCTCCCCACTGTGCTTCTTCTTTGGTTTTCAGACCCAGGAGCTCTGGCACTGAACTACCAAATTGGTGGCTAAGATGTAGCAATCCCAGGTGTGGGTGACACCTAAGAGTGGTGTGAAAAAGGAGTGAGCACCATAGTATAAAGTCTGGGATTTGCTCCAGCTTAACATGCTTATTTTCCCCCAAAAGCAAGGAAATATCTTGGCTAATATCATTACCAGGAAATATCTTGGCTAATCTCTGCTGCTCCCAATGGCATTGGTCCCATGGACAGCTTGGATGCAATGGCTCTCTTTTGGAGGATACATGAGTTATAAAGTGCATATATACTCTATGTGTGTGTGTGGGAGAGTAAATATATATGTATATATTTATGCCAAAAACTGGTGCCAGGCAAGTTTCAAGCACAGACCTGGACTTTCTTAAGTATTTTACATGATGATCATCTTGTACATAACTTTTACCGAGAAACATATTGAACCACTGAAAAACAAGCAATGCCATTAAAATTTTGCTAAATTAAGAGTAAAATGGGAAGTGTTTCACATGATATAAGTTACAGAGACTTTCAAGAGCTCGTGTATCCACCCACACATCACATACCAGCTATGATTTTGGCTAAGGATCAGGGATTACATAGAAGAGATTTCTTCAGCTTTTTACGTGGGAAAAACAAAACTGAAGCAAACAAAAAAATGTGAAACACGTGTTAGTAAAAACAGAAACTGAAATGAGAGACTGGAAAAATGCAAACCTGACAACCATTTTAAAACACATTTAGAGACCTCAAAATTACAGCGCGCAGAGTTAAAAATTTGCAGAGGACAGCACTTTTTTAGGTAAATCTGTCTTTCCTAAAGTAGGGAAACTCCAGGGAAAACTGGCAAAAGAAAGGCACTTATGAATCAAGATAACAGAGAAAATTGGCTGTTGTCAGTATGAGATAATGAGCCTTCACAGAAATATATTGAGCTGTCTGTCCCCTTTTTCATCTCTTTGTGAATCTTCCTTTTTTGGAGACAATGTGGACAACCTTTGGGACTGTTATCCAACAGCAGGCTCTGATCTAGGCATCTTCAGCAAAACACAGAAAGGACTTGGATAGAGAAATGAGAAAATGACATTTCATAAGTCAGTAGTCCTCCTGCATTCAAATGCTTTAGACAGTTTTGGTCACCTAATATTTAAACACGAGGTTGAAACTGATGGTCTTCAGAGAAGGGTCAGCAAACAAATTAACACAGGGAAAATCTCTTCTTACTTCTACCATGAGGTAGAAGTATCTGGAGGCTTTCCATTCATCTTGAAAGAACAGTCCAGCTTTCAATACTTATTCTACATCATGGAGACTCTGCAGAGCAGAAACTGACCTTTCATCCACCGTTGCAGAAGTATGTCCTCCCCTGAGCAGCCTCCCAAGAGAGACCCCAAAGCAGACCAGCCAGCTGCCACAGCCAGGGACAAAAAGGGGTTTAAACGCTTGTGCAGTCTTTGGTAAGATTGTGCACAGGTAGAAACCATCTCAGAGAAGAAACTGCAACACTCTGGTTATAAGGAAATATCCAAAAGCTACCAAGAACACCTAAATATTCACAGAATTATGGAATGTGCTGAGTTGGAAGGGACCCACAAGGATCACTGAGTCCAACTACTGGCCCCGCGCCATCCCCAAGAGTCACACCATGTGCCCAAGAGTATTGTCCCAACACTCCTTGGACTCTGTCAGGCTGCTGCTGTGACCACTTCCCTGGGAAGTCTGTTCCAGTGCCCAGCCACCCTCTCTGAGAAGAATCTTTCTCTAATATCCAACCTAAACCTCCCTTGACACAACTTCAGACCATTCCCTTGGGTCCTATCATTGGGCACCACAGAGAAGTGGTGTCTGCCCCTATGTTGTATCCATTGTTTGAGATGTATGGATTTTATGGTGGGCAAATATCGAATATCTGTTCCTCTCCTTAACCATGAAGCTAAAAAAATCAGGTTTTTGTTTGTGTATGTCCTCTTCCTTTATTCCCCTCTTGGGAGTACCCAGACAGTAAGTTGCCAATGTTGGCTGATGGGAAAATTGACTCTTCCCTGTGGCCATTGCTTCTCTAGTTGGCTCACACCATGTTACTGAGCAATCCAGCCCAGTCAACCCATTTAGCACAAATGTCTACAATATAGCACCAGACGGGCTGTGGGCAGGCATAAGCATCCTTCTGCCTGATCTGCAGGTCTTGACTAGCCAGGAGATAGAGACCTGCATGTCCCAAGGAAGTTGTTGGCACATATGTGTATAGGAGGGGAGTTATTACATATCCTTTTATTGGGGGCATTGGGGGCAAAGTAAAAAGAGATTTTTGCAGCCTGCCTTCTATCCCTCTGCCTCTTCATTAAACATGGTTAGAAAACATTTTTCAAGTGGAAAATAATTGCTTGTATATTTTTTTTCCTCAGCATTTAGTAGCTCTTTAAAATAGCATCACTAAGGTTTTTTAGCAACTGGCAGTAAGATGTGTCCACTTCAGAGTGCCTGATTTATATCTGAAATCAGAAGAGGGTGGGTGTCTCTTAATTCACATCTATATGTTTGCTGGGGAAGCAGCAAAAATGAAGTGCTTTGTCTTCTGGGAAGTCTTCTTGAGTGTGCAGATTTCCTCCTGACAGTATCTTAGCAGAAACCAAAATATTGTATTGCCACTCAGACTTGTGGAATAAAGCCCAGACAGGCCCCTTACCAGCTCCATTTCATTTTCTGAGGTATCAAAAAGCTGAAAGGGGGGAGATGCACATGAAAGGCAACTAATGCTGAAGCAAAGGGACCTAATTAGAGTGCAGGCAGGGAATCTGCATGAAACAAAAAGACACCATGTAATTAGTAAAATAACTAATATGTTGCTTTATAAACTATGACGAGCCACTTACTTAGGGTTATTCTGAACTTTGATTGACTCACATAGTTGTGTCTTTATTGACAATTTTTATAGCAAGACAAAGCAAATTCAGTCAATCCGAGCCTCCAAATCTACATATAATCGTTGATGCCAAGAAGAAAATCCTCTTCTCTGTTGATCAAAGACTGAAGGTGAACTTGAATTTCCAAGAACTTGAGAGAGAGTCTGAATGAGAATTTCCAATGAAAATGGCATGAGGCTTTGGATCAAGTATCCAAGGTGACATAGAGAAAATAAGGATACGTCTTTATTAGACAGTTTCTTTTGTCATCTGTCCATACTGCTGTGGGCATCAGATCTGATGGTGTTCCACCTTAGAGCACCATCCCGCTGACCACCTTCTGCACATTCACTGGTTTTGCCCTGCCTGTTCTGCAGGTGAAAATCATCCAGCTGTGTAACTGGTAAAGAAATGGCAAGTACACACAGCCAGTGTGCTAGGGAAATGGGGAAATTTCATTATCCTGAACTAAAAGTAGATAAAATCTGTTCACCTACAGTTACCCTTGACCATACCTTTGCTTTATGCCTGAGTTTTGAATCTGATCTGAAGGTGTATTTCAACAGAGTGTTTGCAATGGGACATAATGGGGAACAAGCTAAATATTGGGGGGAAAGGGTTTCCTGTTTGCTTATTGTTAAGAAGGATTTCAGGGGTGCAGGCAAGCCTCCTGCATCCCATCGGGACCTTTGGGTTTGGTCTTCTTGGCCCATGGCAGTGAATCAGCACTTCTTCAGCATTCTGCAGGCTACCGGTAAAGCAGCCAAGGCTTGGGCTCTCCCCAGGAAATCTGGACATTCAGGAAAAGAAGAAAAAAATACTCCAGGATGATTTAAGCAATGCCATGGAGGACTGACCCATTGCTAGGGTAGAGCATGAACTTTGCAGGAGCATGAACTATGTCGGTAAGACCTGAGGTTTCCCTGTGGGGAAGTTCAGGGCCTGAACAGGTTAACTGAGAAAAAACATACTAGATCTTTAGAAATAACATTAGTGGGCAGCTCTGCACTGTGCAACAGAAAGAATACCCAGCACATGGCTGGATAATCCTGTGATATTTTGAAGAAATCGTGCCCCCTGCTGATTTAATTAGATTTTTTTAGCCTCAGCTCTAAACCTGGTGAGAACATTCAAACATACTGATTAGTGCTCAAGGTCAATAACTCAGATGTCCTGCTGGATAGTAAAAATCTTCCCTTTCAACACTGAAATAAGATGCTTATTATTGATTTGTTGGAAGCAGAAGGCAAAAGATGAATGGAATATCCTTGCAGGGCCAGCATTCTGAGGCCATGCTTAGCATTTTACATGTCCTTTGTAGCATTTAATGGGGAAATAAAAGCCTGGAATAAAACAAGCAGAAATTTGTGACCAGGGGATTTAGTGGTTTCATAAAGCCTCTGTTTGTGCCTTACTTGCATGGTAAAATTATCTCATTTTCTAGCAAAAAAGAACAGTCATTGGCTACCCATTCAAACTGATCATGACTGATTAAAAAAAAAAAAAAAATCACTGTTGAATAACAATCACTGTTGTTTTATGAGACGGGTGGTTATCCCACATCAACTCTCTCAAGGACCAGCAGTATGAAAAAATGCACTTTTTTTTTTTTCCCAGGAAACCTCAGCTATGTGAAACCAGCTTGCACAGAGGTCACTCCAAATACAGGTCAGACAGCAAAAGCAGGAAAGGAAGGAAGAAATCCCAGCAATGTGCTGTCACAGGTATGTGAATTGGGCTCCAGCCACCCCCACGCCCAGTCGCACAGTGGGGCTGGAAACGGGCTCACACTTCCCAGGAAAGGGCAACAAACCCCCATTTCCTATTGCCCCATTGCCATCTGGCAGTTTGGGGCCACTGGAGCTGTGGTACAGGTACGGTCCTGATGGATTGAAGCTCGTCCAACATTTCTTTCCCCGACAATCCTACTTGGTGTGCTTTCCGGTGCTGCACTGTGTTCTGCTATTGTTAATGCAACGATCAGGGACATTTTCTTTTGGCTTCCCTCTCCCAGCCGCTAGACCGCAAACCTGGCTCCATTAGGAGGTCGTTGAGTACCCTCTAGTGGATATTTTGGAGAACATAGCTCATTATTGGCCCCGGGAGCCTTGGCAGCAGCTCTCTGGAAAGCCTTGTGTTCATCGTTAAGGTACACGGGGGATGGATTACAGTAAGCACAGCACATGCAAACGGTTGCAAACCCTTGCAAGAGCTCCTTCTCTTCAGCTAAATCAAACATGAAGGCCAAACAAGATTAAAAATCAATACTTCAAGACAAACAGCTTGATTTTTTTTGTTAATCTAGTAGATGTGTACAAGGCAAAAAATATCTGTAAGGAAAATCAACCTGCCAATAACATTCAATTTCAGTTTTTGGAATAGCCTGAGATGGCAATGGGTCCCCGACCTATGGCATCCAAGGGCAGGCTTCTGGGAGAAGCAAAAATATATCCCCATGATTGGCCTCCTTACCCTTTATTTATTAGCTTTATTAATCATCCGGGTTTTTTTCTCAGTTAATTAATACATTTGCTTTTTGCTTCTCATGATCTGTATATGGTGGGTTAGCCTTCCCAAACAGCTAAAATCCCTTCCAGCTGCTCACTCACATCCCCCCCATCCTCAGAAAATGTTTGAGAAAGGTCTTGTGTCACAGAAAGGACAGGGAGCTTGGTAAATTGCCAGTTAGCATCACAGGCAGACTAGATTTGATGGAGGTGGGGAGGAAATATTTTAAGTTGTTGCCAATTAAAATAGATTCAGGTGGTGAGAAAAAAAGACAAACATTAAAATAATACCTTTCTTCTCCCACTTCTCAGCTTCAGGCTCAGCTTCATCCCCAACTCTTCCACTTCCTTTTACCCCCAGGCTGCACAGGGAGATGTGGGAATGGAAGCTGGGGTCAGTCCATAACTGCTGCTCTTTCCTTTTCATGCTTTTCCCCTGCTCCAACATGGGGTCCTCCCTGTGCTGCAGTTCTTCAGGATAAACCTTCTCTGGTGTGAATCCTCACCAGTGGGGTGGATATCTGCTTCAGCTCCTGGAGTACCTCCTCCCCTGCCCCCTTCCTTCTCCTCCTCTGCCCTTGGTGTCCCCTCTGCTGTTTCTCACTTTTTCCCTCCTGCCTTGCCAAACAGCGTTATCTACTCTTTCTGATACAACTTACCAATAACATTTTCACTGAAGTGTTGAGCAGCATTAGTTTCTGCTCCTGTCATCTGTCAGTCCAATCCCTCTGTCAGCAGTCTTGTCAGTTTGTCTTGAATCGATGTCAGACTAAATGCTGTACCATTAGCATGCTCATCTTTATGCCTTTTATCAGTGGCTTACTGCTAATGCTCTGTAAGCCTTCAGGAATTTCCCTGGTACACCAGGATGTTCTCAAAATTAAGATGAGTAGGCCAATTATATCCTTGGCAGATTTTCCAGGCCTTCTGAGTATGTAGCAAGACTTAAACCTGTTTATATCTAATACAGATTTTTAATGTCCTCACTTATAACTTAGCAGCTAAAAAAAGATCACTTCTCTCATTATGCTTGAAAATACCATCCTGCTTTTTTCTAAATGCATAACAGAAATCTTTGTTTATCTCTCTACCTCTTCTCACCCTTCTCCTTAGTAGGATATAGCTGTTGCCTGCTGTTTTTAAGTACATCTATCAGGCTTTCCCCTTTGTACATCTCATTTCTCTTTGGGAGCACAAGTTCTATGCTGGTCTGTTGGATATTTCATAAAAAATACAGACCTCTCTATGTACAGCTTAAAAGGCTTCCAGGCCTCTCCGGTGCTATGTTGTAAGTTCACCTCCTTTTTTAATCTTCTCTTGTGGACCTTTTGGCCGTGGCTCCTGAAGTTAGGCCTCACATGACCTGTTCTTATGCCAGATTCTGAACTTTCAATTTCTGAACCATCCTAGTGGGTGAAACCTTGCTTTTTTTGCTGGGAATCACCATTATTTCCAGCAACCACCTGTTGTCATGATTTAAAAGAAAACCAGACTGTCTCTATGTGCAGGTAGGTAAAAGATGGGCCAGATGAGCATCAAACCATCTCCCTAACCTCTTATTTCAGGTCCTCCATGGTTCACCCTCTCCACTAACAGCTGAGATATCTCCAATCTCCCTCTGCCCAGTCCCTGGGTTAGTCACCGTGTCCAAAGAGTGAATGTTTGGTAAGGCACATTTTCAGTAATGGGAAGGGGTTATCTGACGAGCTTCTTGGTCGTTAGAAATTGGTCCTGACCTGAGCAGGAAATAGGGTCAGAAGGTTGCCAGAGAGACCTCCTAGGCTAAATTGTTCTATAATTCTATGCAAAAATATGGTAGATCACTTAGTAAGGTGGCTAAAAGTATTAAAGAGGCAAAGGTAGGGTACAGGATGAGACACAACATAATTACATTGTTGAAAAACCTTTTTTCTTTAAAATTTTATTTCCTGAAGTAAAAAATCTACAGGAAGTGTGCAATCATTTTTTTTTTTTTTAAATTTTATATTCTCTAATCCAATGACATTTTCAATTTGTTTGAAGGTTTTCCATTGATGCCAGCTGCAGTGCTAGTGCCCAGGCACGCACCCAGCACATGATGACTTACATTCCTTTGTGGGCTCCTCTGTTAGACAGAACCTGTGCTCTCTGGTGAGACAGTGATAACACTGCTGTTTTGAAAGCAGTGAGTCTCCTGCATTTGCTAATAATACATTCAAAATCTGTGTCATTTCTGGCTATGTTTTAGCAAGGGCTCTGAGACACCTACCAGACAGTGTGGGGTGGCAGGAGGAAGTTATCCAGCATCAGAAAATGCTAAGGGTGGTTTTCTAAGGAACTGGCCCCAAGGTGCACATAGCCTTGGCTTGTCAGCGAGCTCTGCAAGTACACATCTACCACACAGGAGGCTTGTGCTGCCTCTCCAGAGTTAGCAAGTCCATGGGTTAGGCTTTGAGGGTTTAGTAGTGCATAAGGGAGGATTTTTTTCCCTTTCATTTACTCCACTTCCATATGGCTTTGGAAAACAGGGTGTATTGTGTTTGCACAGCAAGGTTTTGGTAGCAGGGATCTACAACAGTAAGAAGTTGCCAGAAACTCTCCCCATGCCCAACTGAGCCAATGCCAGCCAGCTTCAAGATGGACCTGCCACTGGCCAAACTGAGACCATTGGTGATGGTCGTAGCTCTGCTGGGATAACAGATTTAAGAAGGGGGGAAATTTACTGCCCAGGAGCAAACTTGGCCAGAGAGGAGTGAAAATATGGGAGAGGAACAACTCCGAAGACACCAAAGTCAGTGAAGAAGGAGGGGAGGAGGTACTCCAGGTGCCAGAGCAGAGATTCCCCTGCAGCTTGTAACTGCAGCCCTCATTCCCTGTGCCCCTGTGACACTGGGAGGGAGGAGGTAGAGAAGTCAGGAGTGAAGTTCAGCCTGGTAAGAAGGGAGGGGTGGGGAGCGGTGTTTTAAGGTTTATTTTACATTACCTTCTCTGGTGTTAATTGGCAATAAATTAAATTAATTTCCCCAAGCTGAATCTGTTTTGCCCCTAACAGTAATTGATGAGTGATCTCTCCCTGCCCTTATCTTGACCCAGGAGCTGTTCATTGTATTTTCTCTCCCCTGTCCCAGCTGAGGAGAGGGAGTGATAAGGTGGCTTTGGTGGGCACTGGGCATCCAGCCAGGGTGAACCCACCACCCAGGGATGTGCCAGCTCAAGCACTAAGCAGACAGGCTATTTTACAGAGCAAGCAGAAGTGGTTTTTTTCCGTGTGATTTCAAGCGTGAGCAACAAACACGTATAGCAAAAAATAAATTGGCTTAGCCAGCACTTCAAAGGGTGTGAGCTGCCACCCATGGTAATTTCAGTGTGATATCTGCCGACTTCCCATTTGCAAAAGGCCTCTTGAATGATTCATGCTCTCATCTACTGATGTTCCTGGCTTCTTAAACCACACAACTAACCCTTGGTCTTGGACCCAAAATTTCCAGATTATTTTTAAAGGGTGCTTGTGTGTGTGTGTGTGTGCGCCTTCTTTTGAAAGACGGGCAATCCCAGCCTATGCCTCCAGAGACAGAACTGGCAGTGGAAAGTCACCATCTTCCCTGGCCTGACCTCACTCACGCTTGCTTTTCCCCACGAAGGGATGGAGTGTGTCCTCCCTTCCCACAGGCAGCAGTTGAGACACAGCTGCCAGGAACTCTCTGTCTCTTCCTGGGATGAGGTGCCTTGCCCTTTTCTGATTACACTGCAGAGTTAATGATGCTGACCCAAACAGAAAGCCAGGATGAGTGGGCACTTCCTCCCCCTGCTTTACTACTGGGCAGAGGAGGGAAGCACCATGTTTCCAAACTCTCCCCTGTTTGGATCCCCCCATACCAGCTCAGATGCTCCCCATTTAAGGAACTTCCAAAATGTTTTTGAAAATGTGTCACCATTTTTCGTTTTAATTAGCACAGATGGCAATGACTACTTTTGAAAAGGCACAAGGAGCTCCCCATCACTCCACGCCTGCAAGTGAAGCTGCAAGGCACAGGCATGTGGGTGGCAGTGCTTCCCATGGGTGGCAGAGCTATGAGGCCATGCTTTCCCAATGCCTCCAGTGACTGATCCACTTAGGAAAGCAGCTCTTCTGGTTACGTTTAGCTCTTTAATCCTTTTCTCTCCCTTTCCAGAAGTGACAACTTTTCTGTTTGCACCTCCATTGCATCACCACTCCCCTCTATGGTTGCCCTGCATTTTTTTTTTGCCTAACAGCATGTAATTAATCAGCTCAGATTTGTCATAAATATGACGCCCATTTAATAGACTGAGTCACCGGCAGAGCCAAGCAGAATGAGCTGATGGGAAGGATGGCAGGAGAGATAACACAGGGCTGTCAGCAGGCGAGGGGTAGGCCTGCCTTGCACAGCTAGTGCTCTTCAGAGGCAGCCTGGGCAACACCAAGACCAAACCTGCTCATGTTTCCCCGTTGCTTGGTGAGGTTTTGGCATGTTTTCTTGTCTGAGCCAGCACTTCTGCCAGATTGGTCGATCCTTTCCGTAAGCGATGGGCATGAGCTGATGTTTAGGCTGCGAATGAGGAAACACAGAGAATGGGTGGAGTGGAGAGATGACTGCCAGCCCTGTGGGGACACTCATCCTCTGGACAAGCTGAAGGGTTTGGACCCCATGTGCTGATGAGTCTTTTGGGGGGGAACCAGCAATCTCATCCCTGAGCTGTTGCTGGCTTTTCAAAACACTTCTATAGGTAGTATTTTTTGTTTCTGGCTGTGGTAGAGCCACATCATTAATCTTCCTTAGACGGTGATAAAATACCTATATAAACACCTCATAAAACCAGCTGATCATTGGCACTGTACTAGTCCATGTGCTCTGGAGTTTCGGAACAGAGCAGTTATGTGATATTATAAAAATCTCCCTCCTGTGGCTCAGAGACAGCCAAAGCTAAGGAAAAGCTCTTGTGCAGCTGACCAAGGCTTTAGGGCTTGCACACAGACAGCTATATCTGGGAATGCTCATGAATAGCACCAGAAAGATGCTTGGGATTTTACAATTTACTTTGCAAGAGCTGCAGAAAAAGTAAAAAGTGCAGCACCATGACTGGGAAGATGGGTGTCTGTGTTTGTATATCTAGAAATTCGTAGCAAAAATAAACACTTTCTGATTTTCTGGCTAATACTGTTGTGTTAGAAGCTTTTTAAGTGAAATGGTTTTAGCTCTATTTCCAGCAATGATGAATATTTCCCTGTGACTGCTTTTCAGCTGTTTGTTAGAAAATGCTTATCTAGAATTTTTTAAGGATGTAAGCTAATTACATCCCAAATTAAAAAAGACCTTATTAATGAATAAGATGCTGGGATTTGGCATTTGATTTCAGCATTCAGCACAATTCCTGTTTAATGCTGTGCAAACTAATTCAGTCTCTTATCCCAGACCAGAAACTGCAAAAGCCATGTTGGTACAAATCACGCGCTGTGGCATATTCACTGCACGAGAAGATTCGGGGTGCTCTGGACATGGGCAGGAGAACAAAAGCTCTGACAGTTCTTGGTGTTTCTCCACACCACTATGTCCCAGGAGGCAGCAGTGGCTGTGGGACCTCATTTCCAGTCCCTCAGTGTGACAAGTCCTGCACTGAGCTTGCAGATGCAGCCACAGCCCTGTGTTAGCTTGCCATGGCTGCAGAAGGAACAGGATCAAAGGAGAGAGTCATCCTTACCCAAGTCCTTGCAAGTCTTGTTTCTGGTTGTTTACCAAGTATTCCAACCACTTTGTAAATGTCTTTTTTTTTTTTTCTTGGAAAAAAAAATATTAACAGAAAGCTAGGACTAACACAAATTACCTACTCTGCTTTTTACTGTCGAATTAATAATCTCCTTACTTTATAGCCCTGCCAGGAGGGATAACACTATTGTTAAGGCATGACACCACACTGCAGAAAGGGTGTCTGCTCAAAACTTGTTAAGTCTTCTCATCCTTGCCTGTAAACCACTGGAAAACATACAAAACTCTCACAGCTTGCGCAGTAACCATTCCAGGTAAACTGTAAGTCTTCTTTTGGTCTCCTTTCCCTGTTAAGGTAAGAAATACCCCAAAGCTAAACAACTGAGAGTGGTCTTTCACCAATGTTAAGGAGCCCTGAAAAAAGCAGTTTTTGCTTTTGTGGTAGGTAGATGCCAGAAAAGCCATTTTAAGATTGCCCATCAGTTAAAGTTCTAAAGCCATGGAGGTGGAGCTGCAGAAACGCCCTTCCTACTGACGCCAGAAAATTATTTAGCTCTTCCTTAGAAAACATCAGCAATTAGGAAGGGCTCCAAGATCTCCCAAGGAAACACTGTAATGAAATGCATCATCCAGCTGTCTGTGCCTTCACCAGCACTCACCTGTATCCATCCCACATCCTGCAATCTGGTGACAGCTCACAGGTTGTGCAAACCTGCTAAATCCAAGTGCCACCTACAAAATGTTTTGCAAGTGGATGCAGTTTCCAGCTATGGGAATTTTCACCTTCCCCACTAAAGCACCTGGAACAGATATTCAACATCTGTTATTTTTATTTATTTACATATTTAAATTGCTGCTCAATCCCGTAAGTCCTCAAAGACAAACCAGTCCCAAGAAATATGATTGACCAGTGATGAGAACATTTGTGATTTCGTAAACTTGTAATTTTACAAGTGGGTCAAGGCCAAGTATTGCTATGATTTCTTATTCTTTAAACTTTCATAGGACAGCAGGGCCATCCGCTGGGCGTGGATAAATTCCTCCTTGCTAACATAAAATGCTCTTTTTGCTCTGGAATTTCTGGTTTCAAGACCTAAAATTCTGGCATAAACATTCAGATTGCATTATATCAGCTGAAAAAAAGAAATCAAGAAATATAGTTCATTAGCCCACTCCCACCTCTGACAGAGTGTATCATCAATCTGTTCTCTAAAGCATTCTTCATAAATGTAATGGCTATTTTATTCAAGCAACAAAGAGAAACAGGCTCCAGCTGGGGATTTAAGACCTGATACTGATTTTCTTAAAATAAATAGTATTAATAAGCAATAATGAGGGCATTTCTTAATTTGGTTGCTTTAGCTACTGAATTAGCAGAGGGCACAAAAAGAACAGTGAGTAATAACCTCTATGAGAACAGTTCAGGGTTTTTTCTTTTCTTTACCTTATTCCCCAATGCTGAAGAAAGAGATGACAAAGTTGTATTGAATGCAATGACTTTTAAAACTTATTTAAATCAAGGAAATAGAACATAACAACCTGTTGGGTTTTTAGTTGTTTTTTTTCTGAATTTTTAGTTCCTAAAATCAGCTTTTGCAGCTAATAATCTCTATATCCTGACCTGGTCACAGTGCTGAAATAAAAGATGTTGACTATATCGATTCTGTGGCAGATTATGGAATTCTTTTAAATTTGTAATTTAGATCCAGAATGCACTGATCACCAGGTCACCATGATGTTGAGAACTAATCTTGGCATTATGCCTGTAATGGGAAATTTGCTCAGTGAAGGAGGCACTGCACAGCATTCTGCTGCTGTTTTGACATTGCCTCAAGATGTCATGCTGCCAAAATTGCTACATCAAAAATTAAATTGAGAACAGAGTTTCAAATCCTTTGTCTGGCTAAAACATCACATTATTTTCAGCATCCTTGCAATGCAAAAGCAAGCAAGCCACTAATGCTTTGTGAATCTCTTTGTTCCTACAGCACATGTTCCTATTCCCCATGAAAACATGCATCAAGAGATAATGTGAAGAAAATATCAAGAATATTTTGGTCGGATTAAAATACCCACTTATTCCTCAGTCAGTTAAAATTCCGAACAAAACACATTACAAAGTAATTGATTTTCTTCTCCTTAGTGCATCTCCTCCTGAGTTGAACAGCCATCTTCTAATTCTTGCCGTGAATTGCAGAGAGCCCAGTGCTGCTCCTTGGTAGCCAGTGGCCAGAGCAGAGGCTGGCAAAGTCAAAGACTCAAGGTATTGAAAGAATGAGAAATTGTCTCACTGCCAAAAATGTGTTGAAACATACATTTGAAAGGCACCCTCTGAAAAAAATTACAGCTTTGCTTAATTTGGAATTGACACTGTTGTTCTAATGGTTCAGCTCAAGGATTTTAGTAAATCAATACCTCTACAGCTTTCATCAGGCTTCAGACAACACCTTCTAGAACCAAGAGATTTTATAGACCCGTGAGACAGGCAACTTATGCTAACGGCTTATCAAGATGGTACTGCAGGTGTATTCCATAGTGCTGGTGCAACCAGAGGCATTAAGGAGTGTTTGAGTTACAAGTATTGCATATACAAGTCTCATATCTCATCCCTTATCAAAAGCAGATTTAATGAAGTGCCATAAAGCAAGAAAAAAAATTTCCCATGCACTGGTGTGCAGCACACAGCAGTGTTTTCTCTGTAAGAACTCTGCCATAGTCAACACTGTGTAAATTCAAAATACATTGCCACTTCTAGTATTTTACTGAAGTAATTATACCTTCATTGTAATGTCTTAAAAAAAAAACTAAATAGAAAAAAAGTCAAAGTTTTTGGTCCTTAGTTTTCTATTATCCTCCAAAATTCTTAGCGTGCAAAGTGAGGTCTAGGTGGTAGGCAAACTTTCATAAATTCTGTTACCATCATGGACTGTCCTTAGTGAAAATTCTCACTGAAATAAGTGAAACTTCACCTAGAGAATACCAAAAAGCATCAAAAATCACAATGAGGGATTTTACCAGAAAACTTACCTGACTTTAAAATAAAAATACCCGAAAGTGAGATTTATATAAAAATCTGATTTTTATTAAATTGTCATCAGAGAAGAGCTCAGTATAAAACTTCTAACAAAGCGATTTTATAGCACAGTAAACTCTCTTGTCTCTCACAGCCAAAAGCTCTGGTTATGAATGTACAGTGGTGCCTTCACATCACAGAATACAAAACTGGAGTTTGTCCTTGTAGCCCTGTATTTGTTAAGCAGGAAGACAAAATTTAATAAAAGCTGCTCCTTCTTCTAGTTTATTATATCCAGAACACCCAGTTTTGAGATCATTAACAAAAAATATTCTTACTACTCAACCTGCTCAGATTGTGCAGTCACTATTTGGCATTTCAGACTGCAAGAAAAGTCACTTCACATGCCCCAGTGACAAATCACAGCAGTACACTATTTCCTGAACACACATCCCAATCTTCAACCAAGGAGCCACTCTAGCAGAGCAGAAAGGCATGCACTGTGATTGAAGAGGGCAAAGAGGAAAAAAGAGAAATTCTTCAGTAAAAATTAGCTACTAGTAGCTAAAATCTCATTTTCTGAATAAATCCTAGGAATGTGGTGGAGTTTTTCCCTATTTAATTGGAGCACTTCCAGCATATTTGGTTTATGTCAAGCAACTAAGAACTGAAAAGCATGCTAGGCTCTCTACAAGTACTGAATCCAGGGACACATTTTCTTCAAACTCTGTACCTCACGGTTTCAGCAGAAAATGTTCCAACACCCCCTGCCAAGTCTGGTGTTTTGAGAATAGGTAGAACTACAGAAAAACCCCACTCCTCCTTGGCCCAGGGACTACTCCTGCACCATCTGTGCACACCACACAAATGTGTGGAAACCAGGTCAGACACCAATTTCCAGGTGAGAATCTGTTGTCCAGTAAAGAAAATTCCTTTCAGGCTGGGTAGATCCAGACTGCCATACCCTGTGCCCAAGAGCAGCATTTGAGGTGAAGCCAGTGTACCAAACGAAGCCATGGACTTGAAACACTTGACTGTAAAACACCCCAGAGTTCATTTTAACATTTTACTCACTTGCAGCTACTACAAGATCTTTCTATCACATACATCCCACTCTGGAATAAGTTAGTAAGCAAGCACCTGACCTGAGGATACATCTACAAAAAAGAAACAAAGCAGTAACAGAAGCTCTGCAAAAAATAGGTTTTTAGCAATTATACAACAATTTTCAGCTTTGGAGGGCTTTGTGTTACTGCAAAAAGCTACTCAGAAGCTCTGAAGATTCTTAATGAAAACATACAGAGTTCTGCCAATGCAGGATTATGATGTTGCTCATTACTTTCACTCTAAGCATTTGTAGTTAGATAAATCACTCTCTTTATTGTCATTTTAGACAAAGCAAATTTTTATGTACTTCAGAATGTACTTATGCACAAGTATACTACTTGTATACCATTACAGCATCTATAATGACTACACAGCAATAACATTTATAGAATAGTCATTTAACTCCTGCAACATCTAGTGGCAAAGGCAAAAACTAGAGAAGCAATTACCTCATGTTGTCTAGCTTTTGGCCCAAGTTGTTTCTTGTATTTCTCTAGTTTTGTCTCATGAATGCACTATAAAAAATACTAGCATAAAAGTGGTTTTCTTGTCAAACAAATTAAGGTTATACCACTGCAAGAACAATAGCTCTCTAGCTAAAGATAAGGACAGAAAACACTTTGAATAATTTCAAAAATCAAAGATTTCTTCTCATTTAACAGACTAAAACCTACCTGATATTGATTTGACAGATAGCAGTGATGCCATAGGAGGTCATATCAATTCCCACATATTGACTCAAAATGCAAATAGCTTTTTCCCTCAAAGCTGCACTGACTGTGTGGTGCTCTGGCAGGAACTGCCAGCACTGTTTTATAGTGTGCACTACTTAGAGCCTGGACAACTGGTACTGTGATGATCAAGAGGCATAAACTTGCCCATCAATAAGTATCTTTGTAATTAAGTCAAATGCGATGCCACCGATACATCAGACAGTCAACAGAAAAGTGTGTGTGCATTCATGAGGTGATCTAGAAGTCCCAAGCATAAAAAGACACTGAAAGGCACTAGTCCATAGAAGGTACTGCCTTCAAAGCTGTATTTGAGCACATGCTTCATGTGTGTGCCTGAGAGTAGCCCACAGTCACACAGTGCTTTGAGCTGAGCAAGAAAACAGGTGATAATACCCTTCCCCAGCCCCAATTTCCCAGATGTTAAGAAGCAAGTTACACAAAAAAGAAAATCAGAGGATCAAGTCTGTTCTATCCAATCATCCAACGAATCTGATTTGATCACATGTTCTTATTCTTAATTACTGGTGGGGAATAGAATTATGAGAAAGATGCCTGCAGAGAGAGCCTACCCCAGCATACATTAATCATCTAAAGGACAAATCCCACTCTGAACACTTAGTGATGTTCTGGTTCCTGGGAGGATGTAAGCAGTGGATTGAAGCAACAGCTGAGAATTGTGCAAGACATAATTGGCCACACCATATTTTGCTATGATGGCAGACTTGATTCTCTACTACTTGACATCTGGAGTAGCTATTTGCTCTTAGGTTCTAGGAGTGCAACATGGGTGCAACTTGATATTATAAGGTTGATTAGAGAGATCATACTCGGCAGACAAGGAAGGAACTTACTGTACCCAGCAATATGTAACCATGAATTGCACCTAATGCCAAAAGTGCTCCAGATTCTCTGGGATGAGAGACGACATTAACACCACACAGTGTCCAACAAAATCTAAACTACATGACTAATTGTATTCCTAATTGTTAACACTTCCAAGACCAAATAAGGAAACTTAGCGGGTTTTTTTGTTTTGTTTAAGTGGGCATCCTATTTTCAGTCAGTTCCCTAATGGTGACTTCAAAGCCACTACACTATTATTTGGGGACAATATTCAAAATTAGGAAGTCCTGGTAACCTTAAAATGGGAGGATGTGTCAAAAAAATGGTTTTCTCAAACTTCTGGGCAACAAAACAGATCACATCACATGATCTACACAACACTAAAATCAGCAGGCATCTTGAGGCAAGATGGGACACATACGGAATGTATAAAACCAAACTCAAACAACATGAAAAAAGTATGTTTATTTTTAACGTTTACAAAAGCATGAACACCTTATGCAAAAGCAGCACCCTGAACCATACATTTCCCTCAATCCTCCTGGAATATTGGCAGAAAGCAAGTATTTTCTCTGCTCTTTAGTACTCAACATACTCTGCTGAGGTAAATGGGAACCAACCCACTGATTTCCATTGAGCGCCCTCTGCTTACATTAGCAAAGGGGCCGGCGCATCAGACTGCAGTGCAATGAGATGTCATATGGGTGTCTTGCTTTAGGTATCAAATTAGGTAAGTCTGTGTTTCTAACCAAGATAAATACACTATCCAGATAGTTAATTAGCTCCCCGTTCTCTTAAATTTTAACTGAAATAGATCTCATTTTAAATATGACTCTCAGCCCACACTAGCTTCGTGTAAAGTTTGACTTTATGCACCATGAACAATTTTATTCAAGTTTTTAAGAGACAGCTAGTGCTTATAAGCTATTTTAGGACTGAGATCTTGCATCACAAAAGCTATTTATCTGTTCTTACCTCCCTTCCCAGCACATGCAGTTCAAGTGTTTACTCTGAAGAAATGTGCCCTTAGGTTAACCTGAAAACAAATGTGCAGCATTTTCATTTTGCCTTCACCTTTTTCTCCTGATCTGGAGCTGGAAGTAATGGATGGTCCTGTAATCAAACAGGCCATGCTTTTGAACCTACAGAGAAACATTTGTTTAATGGTTGGACTCAATCATCTCAAAGGTCTTCTCCAACCTAAATGGTTTAATGACTCTATGATTTATTTTTAAAAGTTATCCATTAAACAGAGAATATAATTGCAATGATTTCGAAGACTCACCTGGAGCAAGTTACTCATACTAAAAAGATCCCTAATATAATACAGCATAATTCCCCAGCTACCCTGAGTTGAGATCCCTCCCCTCAGAATCTACAACTGATGCCTCAAAATATTTATTACACTGGTAGAAATGGCTCTGTCTTGTCTGCCATCCTATGTCTAAAATGACTGACAAATACTATTTATGTTTGCAAGACTGATATTGGATCTGTGGAATGAAAACTGCTTCATTTTACTGCTGGAGCTGTAGGAACCATTCTATTAGCTCCTGTCAAATTCACATTCAAGAAATATAATTTACTTCACATATTGAAAGAATCTGCTAAGAACCCATACATATATACACACACACATACACTATGTATGTGTACACATATATACACACATGTATAGATAATTTGTATTTATTTTACACTAAAAAAGTGCTAAGATAATCCAACAACTGTCACTGCTAGAGATGAGGCTAAATGAACTGGTATTACTTATATGGCATCAAATATTTATGAGATTCTGGTCCAAGAGCTTCAGAACTCTTAGCAAAAAAATTATCATTCATTGGCAAAAAAAGAAAAGTTTCAAATGGTTTGAATTTAATTTTTCAATAAATTGGAAGGATTTAGAAGAAAAAAACCCCAATAACCCTGCAAAGTAGATTGTATCATTTAAATTTAAGTACTGTGTATAGAAGATACGCATATTTATACATACTTTCATGGCAAAATTTTAAGGTTCCTTAGACTCAAAGATTACTCTAATGAATCTGTCAGTATTTCACATGTGCATTATTGCCTCATATTTTGAAAAACAAAAAGCTGTACAAGTTCAGCCCTGTATTCTGTGAGTCTGGCTGCATAGTCAGAAACAGAAATATTGCACTCAAGACCATGCCTACAAAAATGCACATTTAATAAGGCCATTATATTCAAGATTGTAATGGGACTTGAATTACACGAACAATCAAATATATCATAAATAGACCTAGGAAAGTCATATTGCAGAATATGTATTCAAAAGAGCAGTGTTACAGTAATTTAATAACGGGCTTTTTTTCCATGAAATGGCAATTCCTCAAACCAGTTTTATGCACAGGGCCAGACAACATGATGTGTATGTACACATGCATTCTCACAATGAGTTTTTTCATTTTTTCTTGGAATTTAACAATTACCCCAGAGTTTGACAGCAGGCTTTTACTCAAGTTCTGTCAAGAAGGTTCAAGTTGCAATCAACTTTAATGCACTTCCATGCATGATGAGAGGGAAAAAAGATTTAACTTTCAATTATTTAAATATTTGCCATCATGCAAGACATAATTCTTAACTTAGAAAGTGTAGCAAAGACATAATTGAACCTGTACTGGAATACTCCCCAGTGTGCTCTTTCAGAGCTAGATCACATTAAGAGTATCAGTTCAGCTGATCTGGCTTACTGAATGAATGACAGAGCAAACAACCAATTTAACACAATTCAAGGAATGATACAGATTTAGAAGTTAGCTGCCCACATCCCATGGCAAATAGAAAGAAGCTACCCTTTAATCCAAGTGGGGCAAACTACCTTGAATTTACAGCAGGGTAAGTGCATTCACACCAGTCACTACCTTGGAGTAGCAGGTGTGCTGTAAATCTGCTTTGTATTTATTTACTCCTTTAGCCATTCCAAAGTTACTGAGTCAGACAGCATTTTGGCTTGGTTAAGGGTAGTGGCATTTGTTCAAGAAGGAAGGGTAGATCACCATCCCTCTTCCCCATGCCACACTACATAAATACACAGGGTTATGCAAATGCAAAAAGCATCATTACAAAGGCTGGAAGAATCACAAGATACTCCAGATAAGAAACTTAATGGTCACATGCATTTGAGTTCAGCAGAGAGAGTTTTTCACAATTCTATATTCTGTCAAAAAATCCATAGTGGTGGTGATTAGGGATGAACCACCTTCCAGCTGAAGCAACTCCAGCATTAGGAATTATTTTTTAATACAACAGACTATATCAAAACTCTTTTTCCTAGGACCTGTTTTTTGGGTTTAGATGTTTGGGTTTTTTTGTATAGAGATGAGACAAACCTGAGACATAGAAGATGTGACCTGCTTGCATATTATAAACAGATGAATGGATGATTGAGATGCAAAAATCTATTAAATGTGTCGCTCACTTTACACTCACAGTTCCGTGTACTCTTTGCCTGCACCAATGGTGCCACTTGCCAGATATGTTTATTGCTACCTCTGGGTATGTTTTTGACCAGAGCTGGGGGGAATGCATTTGGACAGTAACAATGCAGCTCTTGCAGTGGTGGCCAAGGAATGCAGTAGTTGAGGATATAGTTTCTAATTCCCCTCATCTTCTACTCATTGCATGCTAAGCAGCTCAAAACCTATCTCTTAGTAATCACATTATTCAGAAGGAGTATGACTCTTTCCCTATTTTCTTCACAAAAGGAATGGTAAAAAGTCCTTTATGTAACATGTAAATGAAAATCCATCTAAAAGTTTCTACTTATTTTAGCAGTTTTGACTTAAAATGGTGGCCTGTCTATCAGCAATACTTTGTCTGCAAGTGTCTAACAAATAAAGAGTTCTGACAGGCATCAAGCAATAGCAACATTTTCAATGTTTTATGTTTGCTGTATTTAGTACTTTTAAACCAAATTCTCTCGCTCTTAATAAAGTGATGGTCTTGTAGTTAGCATGACTACCCATGCACACAACATTTCTAAATGGAACCACATGCTGTTTTCTCCCCACCATAACATTATCTTACCATTTTGAGTATCAGTCAGTGCCACAGATTTAATGCAGGTCACAGACAACAAGCTGGCCTATTTTTACTGCTTGCTTCAACCAATATATTTGTTCATATTTATACATTCTTAAAATGTATTCTTGACTTGGCTCTACTAAAAGTACCACTCCAAAATTTCAGTTTACATTAAAAAAAAGGTTATTGATGACTTGATCAAAGGATACCACCAAAAATCCCTTCTACTCCCACAGGAAAACATACATTCTCCTGAATTAGTATTAACGGATATTTAGATTAGAGGACTCTGTATTTCAGAAACCAGTTATTTAATGCTCAGTATTCTTTTCAGCAGATGAAGAGGTAGGTATATTTCCACACAAGAAAAAATAATAAAACAAAAACCAAACTGTAACAGATACTCAATTAAATCAAGTAATGTCTGAAAAGTCAAACACTGTTCTGACAGCACATAATGTGTCTGAAGGTACTCTCCAAGGAGGACAAGAAAAGTTGCACATTCTGATTAGATAATATGTCATAATTTGAAATTTAATTATTTTCTGGAAAGAAAGCACAAATATTCAAATGCTACTTCCTTCCCCTCCCCTCCCACCCCCCTGAGAAATGTGGGTGCCAACAAAACTGCCTGTATCAATGGTAGTATTAACTTTTGGACTGCTAAACATGGAATCAACTGCAATTCTTCCTTACATTCACCAACACCAGCAGTCTACAAGTTTACACAGAGACCATATGCATGATAATTACATAATTACAATAGAAATTCAACTTTAGTGTTGTTCTTAAAACAATCTTCATAAATAATGAAAATATCTGTGTTCTAGCTCTTCAGTAACCTAAGGTTAATTGGTACAGATAGTGTTTTTTTCTTCCTTTTATAAACCAAACTGGAGGTTCCTCACTGCCAACAATGGTTAAGGCCTGGATCAAGTTACTCTCCTTTTGCTTTTCCCTTTTTCTGCTTTTTTCCATTTTCCACCACCGCATTGTTTTCTGGTTTGCTTACTCCATTTGCAACAGCACCATTTGCTATTTTGCCATTCTTTACAGGTTCCTTGGGCAGCTTATATGTCCGATAGTAGAAGTTACCAAAGAGGAAAATGAAGGTGACAGCATAGAAAATTACACCCCAGTGCATCCACTTAGGGAAAGGACAATCAATATAAATAGACAAGGCTGTGTGGCCAATAGTCACATGGAACTGCACCTGAAAGACAGAAAATACAGAATCAAAAAGGTCTGGATGTATTCTGTAGATCTGAGTGCATCAATGTATACCAATTCATTAAGTAATGAAAACTGCTGCATTGAGAGGTGGTAGGGAAGCTGTATTTGGCTGTCACGTTCATGCAGGCACATCTATGCTTGATCAGGAACATCAAATTTATTGTAGTATCTGGCATCGGTTTTCAGAAAAAGGAAAATGAGAAGAGATCTGGATTTTCTCTACCTTTTGAACACGTTTTTGCAATTCAGTTGAAGCAACTAGCAAGGAAGCATTAGACTTCAACTCACACAACTCTTATCTATGCTGTACATGTTTTTAGAAGTTGAAAAAATGCTTCCATCTCCAGGAAGCATTCTAACTTGAGGAGTGTCAGACAGAGAAGAACTTTTGGAAGGAACAGCATCTGTTCCAAAGCTCTGCAAATGCAAATCCACCCAGAGGCAACACCTTTTATCTCAAAAGGAGAAATTTTACTTACCAATTGCAATATGGTCAAATATCGTTTCCACCACAGGTACTTCTGAACTTTAGGGCCACAAGCTGCTAATCCGTAATACATGTACATAATGACATGAATAAATGCATTCATTTGAGCTCCGAAAAAAGCTGTCCAGGAACAGAGGGGAAGATCATCATGTAGGTTTGGAAAAAAGAGAAATATTTTCTAGTATTATTTATATAATTATTTTTAATACTAAAAATTACAAAGCACAGGACATGTCAGGATTCCATTTTCAAAATATTGAAGAGTACAGTACAGATCTGTCTGTCAACATGTGCTGACACAAATAGATGTTAATGCAAGTAGTATGTCACATCTTCCATGGAACTACTTACGTCAAAGCTTTTCATAAGATTTTTGTTGAACAGACATAAATGACATGTATTCCACATTAGTTGTTGTAGTGTAACTGGAATTGTTTTGCTAAAGGATTATTAAAAGCGGTATTTGACAATGTAAAGTACAAAGTACCAGGCTCTGAACTTAAATCTTGTAAACTGTATTTAAATGCAAAAAGTTCACTTCTTAGCAAGAAGTCAAGAAACTCACATGGAAATCTGATTAATAGGCCAAAAAAACCCCATACAAAGCAAAACTTGACTTGTGTTTATAAGGACTTTAAGACATTGCCAGGTGAGTTTGTCTAAATTAATTCTCTTTAGTTTCTTTATGATTTAAAATATCCAGCATTCTTAAATGTCTGTGTGTAGTATAACATTTTCTAGAATGATCCATGCTGACAGCTTCATTTGCATTAAGATCTCTTTGCATTGTCAAGATTAGCAGCCATTTAACAGAAACACGTTATATCTTGTTAAGGTATTCTTACACTGACAGAGAGGCTCAAAAATGCTCTAATATATAAGATTAGGGCAATACAGACAATAGCTACTGACATCAAACAGCTCAGATGCCCGTGTGGTCTGGACCCAGTTGTTATAATAGGGTCTAGTTTATAATAGACCTGTCTATGTAAGCAATGTGCTATCAACTAGAAAATAGAAGAACGCAGATCTATGCACATTTATGCAGTGGTGCTACATAAGTGCAGAAAAGCAACCACTGCTTTTCCTTTTGCAAGATCTAGAAACTAAGTGGCAGTGCTAGAACACCAAAACTTGAAAGAGATTTCGAAATAGTTGCAACTGTTGCATTAAAAACTTCTGATATTTAGCATGAAAATTCTGAAAAGGCAACAAGGGAGAGGGCCTTTTGAGATACCCAGGGAATTTCTAAGCAGGGCTACAAGTAACCATCCAGTCTTCAGTAAACTTATTTTATAGGTGCAGTTGCAAATAAAGATCGTGAAAGTCTGGTTGAGTACCTGCTTCTTGCATCTTTTGTGAGAGAAATTAAAAGGTAATATATAAAGTTATATATTTCTTCTTTGCAACATAAGTGGCCACTCAGTACAAAACACCTATAGTAAATGGAAGCATAAACCCCCTATGCATTAAGTATTAGTGTGGTTCAAAAAAACCAAAACACCAAACCCAAAATATTAGTTTGGTGTTCATAATATGGTATTTTGTGTTTACCATATGGTATTTTCAGTGCCATAAGCCTACAAATCATGCAGCAAATGAAAGTGGGCATTTTTCCTGTACCCTCAGCTCTGCAGAGCTTTCAGTTTGAGAGACAAGGCTAAATAACAGGAACAAGAGTACAATGTAGGCAATGGAGGATGTGGCAAGTGCAATAAATAATAAAATTACTTGTTGGAGCCTTTAGAAAGGAAGCAAGGAAAAAAAAAGGCTGATAATGAATTTAGACTTATGTCATTATGAATACGTTTTAAAAGTGAATTGACAGATTTATTGGTGCACCTCCAAGTGAAGGTTTCAGAATTTTATACAAGACTCTTTATAAAAAGAAAAGCAAACCTCAAACTCATATACAATGCCAAAATAACATCTCCATTAACTTCATTAAATTTGCACACAGAATGTGGCCCACAATTAGATTTTGCAGAGCTCTGTACCTGCAAAAATTAAAGTTAGGCAAGATGCATACATCTTTCTGTTTCACACAGATACAGATACTTTTAAGGTAGAACTTCACACTTGCAACTGATGCCCATGAGGAAGAGAAAAGAAGTTTTGCAATTCATTAGATTATTGCCCTGCTATCTTTTCCTCCCCCATGTTTCCCACAGAGGGAGACTGTTTGCATTAATAAACAGTTTTGTATATTATAAAGTCAAGTCTATGAAATTTTTTTCTACTGGCACCAAACAATAATAATTCTCCTTTCTGCCCAGTCAAAAGCATATGAGAGGAAGGGAACTCACCTTGTCCACCTGCAACCCACTTAATACCAATCCACCACAAGGTGAACATGGTGAAATGGTGATAGACATGAAGGAAACTAATTTGGTTAAATTTCTTCCTCAGGATGAAGAATACTGTATCCAAATATTCAATTCCTTTAGAGACATAATACCACCATAAAGCAGCAGCTATCTGCAACGAAAAACAGAGAATAGGTAAGTTTTAGTGATTCCATGCTGAATGGAATAAAGTTGCACCATTTATCTGCTGTAAAAGAAGGATACCTCTTCCTTCCCTAAATCCTGGTTAAATGTTGAGGTGGAGTCAAATATCTGATGGTATGAGAACAACGAAAAGAACACTCCTTTCTTCTATTCTGGACATTGAAGAAGATTATGGAAGATTATTCTGAGCCTACTGCTCATAAATCACATCTGTAAAAAAGGGCTGATATAGTAAAAAGCTTTGCCATTTCTGAACAGTTAAACATGGGAAGTTTGTGTCCTCATTCTCTCCTACGCTTTGCGGAAGAAGACTCCCATAGGGCTTCCCCTTCTAACGAGGCAACACTTTGATGTGGTTAAAACAATGAGGCAGAAACATTATGATAAAATGAAGTTGCAAAGGTTGAAACCTTCAGTACCACAGGCATATGGGTGGAAACATACCAAAAAAGTTAGGTGCAGTACAGACTTAACATTCCTTATAGCAATATTCCCTCAGCTTCTTCTGGTCTGCTCAGTAATTCCCTCTGTAAAGCAGCATTCCCCCTAGTGGCTCTCTGCCATTCAGGGAATAGGAAAAAAGAGACCACAGAAGCCATAAAAACTGAACAGATAAAATCCATCTACCCAACAGGGCAGTGCTACACACCCCAAATTCTTTTTCTAATCCACCCATCACAGTGAACCTTGCCCAGGATGCAACATAAACAGGGCTTCCTGCTGAAATTAGGATAATGTTAAAGCAAGTAAAGCCCAGAAGCTCTGTGTAGCAATATGCTAATGCTATGATATGGGAGTATGGTGGTGGTAGGGACTCCCTCCCAGATCCCAAAACATAGCAACAAGTCTAGTTTTGGCATTGTAAGTCATCTAGCTTGTTATGCAAGGGTGGGACCAGATGGTGACTCACACAGAGAGTGAAAAAAAAAAAGAGTTGGAATTGGTACCACCAGCAAGGAGAGCAGGCAATGTCACAACACACCTATTTGTAAGAAGTTCACCTTGCCTTTCAGGACTCAGTTGATGGTAAACCAGACTTTCTTAAATTAACATGGTGTGAAATAACCCAACCACCTCCTCAGTCCCCAGGGAAGACAGAAGAAAAAAGCGTTAACACAGAGTAGCTTCTTCCCAACTACATACATACGCTTAGGCGAGAGAAGGGAGAATCATAATGAGCTGTAGAGAGCAATGCTATAGCCCTGCATGGTGTTTTCCTCCACCTGTATAAACTAGTGGGAAAGAACAACATCTCTCCACAGACTAAGTCTGTCACCACCATAATTGGTCTGGTGAACAGTTTAGGAAAAATTTACAGCAGAAGCAAAAATGCAGCATAGGAGAAGAGCGCTGCATATCTGCATTGCAGGCTCTGCAGTTTCCCAGAGGGACTGCACATCTTACTGTTGCCAACATGCAGCCTTCTATGTATCCATTAATGAACACCCTTCTCATCTCTGGACGTGATTTAGCCCACTTCAGGTCTTGGGAAGAGGAGGCAGATTTTTCAGTTTTATACAAAGAGATACTAATATCTAAAGCTGGAGAGAGGCTTAATGACAGAAAAGCGACTCCCACAGATCTTGGAGTTCCCAGACACACAGGCAAGCTGCAAAAACCATACACACACACACACTCACACACACATATATATATTGCTCAATATCCAGTACTGCCTCTGGGACAGGTAGTCAGGTATGTAACACCCACATCAAGGTTTGTCTCACACCCAATGGGTTAGCGTAACAGTCCAGCATCTTTTACAGGTCTTTGCTAAAGCTGCATCTCTTAAATAAATTAAGATAAGCGTCTTTTCATTTCATAAGTTAACAATAAACACTTTGGACTGTATAGCCATAAAATGACAATCCAGCACTGCAATACTTTAGCTTTTTGAAGGTCTTCCCTTCAAAGAAACTTTTAGAAAACTAGTAGGTCAGTTACAAGCAAACTACCATAAAATCTTTTATAAAGTAAATGGACATTTTTGTTAATGAAACAGGGGAAGTAAGTCAAATGGCCAATAAGCAAATAGTCAACTTACTGCGACACACAACAAAACATAAGTGAACAAAAACCCTACAAAAATACTTTTGTCTTATGCCCAAGATGCCACAGGTTCTGCATACTTTCTTGCAAGTTACATGGCACATCTCATTGTTCTTCTTTTGAATTCAACCTAGCACAGAAAGCAATTACAGTCCATGGGTAAAAGAATCCGAACTTTTGATTAAAATGCTTCCCATCACTTAAGAAAAACAACAGGATTCTTTGAAGGATTATACCTGCTGATTTTGTGTTCCTGTAGATTTTTTTGCCTGTCAGCTTCTTTGCTCTCTTACTGTCATCAAATTTTCTACCATTTACTCACAAACCTGACAGGTTTTGCGTACTGATGATCTATTTCAGTACTTTCAGTAACTTCTGCAGATGTTTTCATCATTAGCTTATAGAAAAAAAAATGAAACAGATGTCAAATCATTTGCCTGAGGCCATGCATAAAATCAGTGGAAAAGGGCTGAAATAGAGTAGAACAATACACTGATATGTAAGCTATGTCAGGAGCAGGTGGCTACTATTAAACTCCTTTCTCAAAGCATCAGAAATCATGATCTAACCTGTAGCCCTTCTTTGGACACAGCGTGTAACAAAGATTTAGTTTAAAAGAAAACATGCATTAAAAAGGCATATTCCTGTAATGAACAATACTAGTCACAACCATATATTTTCTGGTAATTTTCACATGTACCAATCTAAGTCTGTTAAAACACCAGATGGCACAGAAAGATTACATTACAGCCAAGGATTAAGAGGGTCAACAAGAGGTCCAATCCCATGTCCTCTGCCTGCTGCAGGGTTTTTGAATGGAGGACTGTTTTATTACAGAACTCTGTTCCTGCACCATTCTTCCTCATTTTGAGTTGGAGACCATTAAGGGGTATGAAGGGACAGGTACTTCTTGGAAGGTCACAGCAAAGTGAAAAATTAAAGTGGGTTTTCTAGTGAACACTTTTCCCTCTTTCAGTTACAGAATTTTGTTTACAGAACTTACAGTGAAGTCAAGTTCACTGAACTTTAAAGCAAATTAATATTATGTCTTTTTCATAAGAGGAAACCACACAAGCTTTAGACATAAATACAAACAATGCAGATTACAATTACAATATGGAAAACCACCATTGCTCAGCTTCATGATTACAATCAGCACACTTAAAATAAGAACTAATATACACAGCCCCATATTCCCAATTCTTAGCTCTTCAGAAATGCTAACAAAATAGATGAACTTTGACCTGGGAGACAAGGACACACAAACGTAAGCAGAGGGGGGAAATGACTACACACAGACACTAAGTTTGACAGTGTTACGATATCGTTCACTTCAAATACTTTAGCTCCCAAAGGAGTACTACAAAGCATGGATTTAACACCTCAGGCCTTTGTATTTAATATTTTGACTCTTAAGCTATAACCAAAAAAGTTTTTCCAAGACACATCTGTAGATCCCTCTAAATACTTTAAGAAAGAGATTTGTTCCCCCTTTTCTTTCTTGTCTACTATGAACATTTTATTTTTTTTTATAACAAAATCACTCAACTTCCTGCCAGCAGTCAGTAAAGTGGCTACCTACTACATCCATCAGATAAGTCCTTCACAAAGGAGTTTATTTCTGCAAATGTTTCTGCAACTGTGGAATTTAATGTTCATCCCTGCTTGCTCCAGTTGTCCATTGCTTCTTGTAGAACAGCCAGTGGAGACTGAATGAGATTAACAGGTGTAGGTAGGTTCAAAACAGTAAGGAGGAGGACCAGCTTCTTCATATTTTCTGTAAACTACCTACACAATTAATCTTCAGTGAAAGCCCGAAGATTGATAAAGTTGAAGAAAACATACAGATAAATACATGGAAAAATAGCCCCTTAAAAATGGCAAAATCAAAGAGACTATGTCTGACTTAAGAGATCTCTGAGCTACAAGTTGCTAGTATTGCTAAACTGTACAGGGGAAGTGCCACCACATGGCCTTACACTGTTCCACTGTTCCCTTAAAATCACTGGCTTACTGTCTTGCTACATGATATGGATTGTTAGAGAGGCAGGGAAAGACATTCTCTGGTATCCAGGATAGCCAAATTTTTTTCCTGGGGGGA
>VZTJ01000314.1:19433-44261 GCA_013397795.1 Orthonyx spaldingii | reverse complement strand
GTGGGGGGAACTGTTTTTTGTCTCAAGGAAGATCTCTGTACTCCCTTGAAGGACAAAGAATGGTTTCTTGACCCCTTATTTTGATCAAGAGCTTTAGACAAAAGAGGCCACCCAATGTGATGGCAACGGCACAGTGGCACATTCCCAAAAAGCCAGAAACAGAGGCCCTACCAAGGTTCCTACATTGCCATTTAGACCACTATATACAATTCTCAATATTTGTTCCGAATTTCAAAGCCGAATTTCATATATTAAAGTCATATATGAAGCTCTGTTTTTCAGAGCATGTTCCATAATGCCTTCTGGGCTCAGTGCTGTTTCCATGTGAGTTAGTCCCAGTCTTCTTTATCTGAGTAACCCAAAACTTATTTACTCATTCTCTTGCAAATATAGTCATTGCATTTGTAATTGATTCTACAGTTGCAGTGCAGCATTTCTCTGCAGAGCAAACCTGGTGCCAATAAATGCTAGACATTTAGTATCTAGATCTATTAAAATGGTGTAAGACGTGCTAAAATGCTTATCAATTCTATACTCAAAACTGCAAGAACATCTTAAAATTGCTTTTGCAGGTTTATATTATGGGAAATGATGGTGAAAGAAATCTTGAGGAAGTTTGGGGGTTGGGTTTATTTTTTTGTTCAACTGTCAAAAAACAATGTACCTTCTAAATGCAGAGCATGATATACTGTAAAGCAGAACAGAAACGTATCCCAGAATCCTCAGTTAGACAAGGACAGTTGTGGGAAGTATAATTTTCTAATGGCAACTTATTTACCTAAACAGAGAATTCATTCAAAAGAACTACCAGAAAATGATCAAGATAAGAATCTTGACTGATAGCATACTATACAGATGCTGCAGCAACTTGAGAGAACTCCATTTTCCCTACTTCAACTCCCTCAGTTGCAAATTGAACATGCTACAACTTAAAACTTCCAAGATAAGTTTTATGCAAATCCCCAAATCCACAAATTTGGGAAAAAAAATTTAAAAATTAAAAAAAATATTAAAAGGTCAGGAAGTCAAAAGAGTATATATTGCTAGAGCAACCCTTCCTTTCTGGACATATTATATAGAATAAATACATTCTTCAGGTCATTTTGCCTTTATTTCATTGCATAATAATGCTCAGCATGTCATAACAAACAAAATGGTTGATAACTCTTTTGAGCAGGTCTGACCTCTCCACTGCCTCCCATGAACAAGCACACCTAAAAGTGAGGCTATGAAACAGAATACTGCTTGCATTTAGCTAATATAAAAATGCTGCCAGTATATGCCACACCAGTCCTCAATGTGATTCAGCTAAGTACAAGGGCATTCTGTTTTGCTTATCTATTAAAAACCCCACATCTGTCAAGCACTTGCTATACTTTGCTAGATCTTGTTTTTAAACAAAATTTTTAACAGAATCATTCTAGTGACTGAAATAGTGACAGCACTGTATTGACAAAGGTGAAAGATTGGCAGCTACCAGGAGGCCAATAAAAATCTACACACAGAGCTGTTCTGCAATATCAGCTATTATAAATAAGTTGTAAGACTCAAACCTTTCTTTCTCACTACCACCCCTGCCACATGCACAAGCTTTTGAGTAACACTGCCCATGAACAGCCACGTCATAGACAAACATTTTTCAAACTGTGCTATGAACACAATGCATTTAGACTATACCATACTTTCACTGCATTTTCAGGAACATGTTCTAATCTGTAGATGAAACTTGCAAGAACAGCTGAGAGATTCTCAAGTGTCAGCTCTGCTGGAAGATAAGGTTTAGTACATGAGCAATCAACAGCATTACGAAAATGAACAAGTATTTGCACTTTGCTTTTAATTTGGATGTTTTCCAAAGCCCAGATACTTGAAATCTAAGATTATACAATGAAATGTACTGATAATACAATTGCCAAAAGCCAGCAAAACCTCATAAAGCCAAACACGGGTAAAGGAGACAAAGAACTGCCTCATCAGTATGGGTGAAGTGCAACCACAAGATACGCTGACAAATCTCACTTGCTTTGATCTAGCTAGAACAACACCTTTACTGTGGTTACCCTGGTATCACAAACTTCAGCAAATCTGGGAACCAATGTACACAAAGTTTACCCTGGATTGTACAACTGTGGATGAAGCCAAGGATGGTATCTTTAAGATTCCCCTTTCTTGTAGCAGTCAGATGAAAGTTAGTACAAATACGCTGATGCACTTTGATTAAACCTGCTATGTACAATGTAGTCAAACAAGAAGTGGCCTGTGAGGATGTAACGGGATACAGTCATGGCTGACAGCAGCTGTGGAAACACTGTTTTCAGACAAGGCTTAAACCATCATGTAGTGGCATATATTACATACATTCATATACAAATACAAAAAGGAAATACTCACCCTAACTTCATAAACATTATCTGAATAATCCACAGTCTGGCAGACATAGCTGTACCCTCGAGCTCTTGATGACAAGAACAACTGAAAATATTAAAGCCATACATGAGGGGAAATATAATACATAAAGCACACTTATAACAGTTATCAGCAAATTTCTTGCTACATTAAACTTACCTGAACAGAAATACTTAAAATATTCATATTAGTCCTGAGAATACTATTGAAGAAAGCCAATATTTAGTACTAACAACCTGTTGTTACAGAGTACTTATTTTTTCTTATAAATTAAAAAGAAAGTGAAAAACACAGGGAGGGAAAAGCGGATGGAAAAAGTTCCTCGTTTTGTGCCAACAAAAATGGCCTAAAGCAATTGAAGTGTTCCTGTAGGGCCATTGCAAACCAAGCATGTTGCAAAAACCTGAACAGGAGAAGATAAAATTGACATTTGAGCAAGTTCCCATTGGAAAGAAGTACACTGGTCTAGAACTGTGCAAAGTTCAAGTAATACTTCTAATCTTGACATTCATAAATGCTATGATCCAAGAGTGTTTAAAGCCAGGTAATCCCATTCTGTTAAGAATCAAAGAGAGACAGCAGTAGAGCAGACATAACCTGTAAATTGGGGTAATAGAAAAACATCTCAAAAAACCCCTCATGGGTGGGGGCACTGACTACTCTTACCACTTCCATCTTATCTAGACTGAACTTGAGTCTAACTTTGGTGTCTCATCTCGCACACAGCACTATGAGTGCAGTCAGATGCAAAGACAAGTGTTATCCAGAAAAAAAAAAAGCAACATCAAAACCTTGTGAACCTCTGGACTTATCTGCTGCACATGTGTGTTAAATGAGGTAAACGAAAGAACTGTCCATATAAATTATCCTAGAAAAGAAATTGAACTACTTCTGCCTCATCTAAGTCCATTTATAAACTACTGTAACTAATTGGAACTCCAGTGTGGTCCCACACAGGCACGAGCACATCCAGTACTAATAGAGAAGAGCAGGGAAAGTTTAGTTTGCACTATTACAGAAACCAAACAATCTCTACTGTGACCTACTGCATAACTCAACCAAGGTTCCCTTGACAAAAGGCAGTAAATTTACTTCACCAGACTGCCTTGAAATAAAATAAATTCAAGATTTTGTGGCAAAATAGGGTCTATTCCATTGTGAATTCTGCACGTTCTAAGCAAAATTTGCTCCACATTTGGACCCGAATTTGAATTCAACGCATGAGAGTCATGCACTAGATTTGCAGTGCTTTATGACTTAACATAAGCTACCACAGATGAACAAAAGAGGATGGTTATTTAAAAAACTTTTAAAGGTATTTCACATTCAAATTCTATTCTTAGCAGTGTCTGGAAACTTCACAATCATTCACAAAATACAAACAGTATCATTTTACCCATAACAATTACATTAAAACTCGTGTGAATTACAGCAGCAGCACAGTGGTATTGTACACTTCATGTAGACAGAAGCAGAAGTTGCCTTGTTAAAGGGAGCAATTGAAACTTGAACACCTTCCTCCTATCAGTCTCTAAGATCAAGAAAAGACACTTCCTGGAAAGGCTGTATCCCTTGCCTTAATATCCACTGAATAACAATCTACTATTAGGAGACAGCAGGAAACTAGAACCTCTGTGTAAAAGTTATGAGCTTTCACCATATCAACAACAAATATGTATTTGCAGTCCCATTCACTTTTATGTTAATTCAGTGACTTGGGAAATACTACAAACACATATTCTATAAGGAATATAGGTTTGAAAATTATTTGACTGCAAGTTTAGTATAATTCAGCTTATGGATAAAACAAACCAGTTTAAAAGAATAAGTAAAAAAGACAGGCATGGCAGTAACACTGCAGAATAAATTTCAGGAGTTTCAGTTTTAGCCTACCAAGATGATTTGATTTAATCTCTTCCTACAACTATGCTTGGGTGTCAGCATTAAATTATTTTGTACCTGTGGCACTTTATTACTTAGTTGAATAGTCCAAGAAAACAATTTAGACAAAATGATGACTAAGGTGTGATGGCTAGAACTTTACTAAACCATGTCTTAAAGAGAGGCTGAAATAATTTTATGATTAATGATTTTATGCTAGGAGCTCTGGGAAAGGGTCAAAATGCAGATCATTATCAGATATGGCACTTTTCCCCAGCAAAAGTACAGAACAGATGAGACAGTTCTGCAATGCTGTAATTTTAACTGCTCTGTTCATTTACTTATTTCTGGAAAGAGATTTTACAAATCTATAATCAGAGGTTTTCCAGGAAGACAATAGACAACTCCTGATCCATGCAAGCAGTCACAGCAGCATAAACTTAGCATCATCATAGACAGCATATTCTGTACAGCTATCCTTGAATAATAATTACCAGACTGTTAAGTAATCCCAGTTAGCTGCTGCTACACAGCTGATCCACTGCAGTGTTACTACTCATTTCTCTGTCCAGAAAATCCAACAAAGGAAAAATGCAGCAACACTGAAATTTATTACAATTAACACACTCAGAACATAGCAAACCAAATAGTAGAAGTCTGTATCTTTTTATTTTTATTTAAAGATACAGTTCACTTCATTTTTATTCTTAAAGATAACTTACAGACAAGATACTTTTCCTCACTACAGACAACAGATATCTGAATTTCTAAAAATTATAAACGCATTGAAAGCATAAACAAACAGCTCAATTTCTAACAAGATACATTCTGATACCCTTTAGGATTATTAAGATGAAAAAAAAGTATTAGTTACAAGTGTTAAATCTACATATTTTATTCTCTCCAGTATTTAGTCTAACATAAATGTAAGAAGAACTTGGAATACCTCAGACACAAATTCTCTCTGTAGACTCATTTAGTGCATTTATTCTCAAACAGAAACTACCGAGCTATGGAAATACTCACCTCAAAGGCAAACTCATCTTTAAAAGTCTATGCAAAACATTCACTCTCAATAGACATCAAGAATATGCAAGACCATTTTCATTCTGACATCCTCAAACCTCAGTAAGAATTCCCTCTTGCAAGAGGGCATACACACCTCTTTGAAAATGAAGAAGTTGAGCAGAACCATTCCAAAGTTGTAAACAACCAACAGGAAGCGTAGCTGGAAGGGCTCTCTCGTCTTCATCCATTTGGGGCCCAGCCAGACAGTGAGGAGATAAATAGTGCTTATAGTCAGTGTTGGAAATGGAGACTGCATCAAGGGCCAGTCATCAACACGTTTGTCTGGGGGAGTGAAGCAAACAGAAGAAGTCAACAACGTCTGAATAAAATATATTCCATCATCACTTTAAGCATGGAATTTGTTAAGTTTTATTTTCTCCTGGAATAGCTGCATCAGATAGTAGAAACACAATGCACTCATTCTTTCTAGAAAGGTTAAAGAAAATAGTTTTTTTAAAAACTCCACTATATCACATTACCTCACACAGAGATTCATTATGTCACTCAAGCTCTGTTGTCCAGTTCTACAACCCAAAACAATAAAGCAAACAGAATCACATGAGCCCAAACACAAATCAACCCACTAATCCCTCCAAATGAGTTTTGCTTATGATGAATAGGGATTGCAGTGGCAGTATAACCAAATATTCAACACCACTGCAAATGAAAGATACACAAATTTGGCAAAATACTGATAAAACTAGTAGGTTTTTTTAGCTTAAAATTAGGCACTAGAAAGCCTCCTATCAATATCACACAGGTGGTATGATGATAGCCTTTGCTATTTGATGTAGGTCAGTCTCACGCTTCAGACAGAATACTAACAATATCACCGGAAAATAACCAAATAAAAGAGTTCAAAAGGGATGGTTCTAGTCAATCTGTGCTGCCATATGGGAAACAAAGGTCCATATGGGAAACAAAGGTTTTATTTACAGTGTCCTTCAATCACTCACAGGATCCAGTTACATTACATATATTTCAGAGCCGAGAATATGCTATATTAAGTTCTATATCAGTACAAAAAATGCTCTCTTAGCCTGATGAACCAGTGACATCTAGGATTAGAACACTGCTCTGCTAGAGGAGGGAAGAGAGGCTGCAGTGACACCATCATACTTAGTGCCTGTGTTGTCCCATGCATCACATCTCCCCCTGACCTGAAGGCTAACATCAAGTTGTAGCAGGAGATAAAAGGTAACTGCTTCATAACTATCAGAACTTCAGATACTGCAGAGCTCCATGATGCTAACTGGATTATTTTCCAGATGCTTAGGCCAGTTAAGTTCATATGGAAATCACATCACAGGGCTCCCTGGGAAGCTCAAACATCTAAAACACCTGCCTTCAGTCAAATGTGGGCAAACTCACAAATGCAGCTGCCCAGAGATTTGTCTAGAGGACAAGTTTATTTTAGAGAACTGTAAGTCAAAGACCATGAAAAATCCCTATACCATAAATTAATTCCTGATCCCTGGCATACAACCAGCAAGTCAGAAAACCTTTCTTATCAAGAAAATGAGGAATTGCAATGCAATGAGGCAAGTCCAGAACAGTACTGCCATTACTTCTCCTACACTTCTTTCTCATTTCCTTTGTTGTCCTTAAGGCCATAAATTAGAACCTAATTTTCGGAGCAAATTTCATGAGACCCTCTATTTCTAATAAACAAGGATTTTGATCTGGGGAAAGAGAGCATGCAGAACACAGATTCTTCTTACTTCCAGATGATTTAATAATAATTGAGCTGCACATTGCAAGATGCTAGGAGGCCTGAAAATAAGTGGAAAAGAAGAAAGAGAAGCCTAGCTGCTTCCATTATGGCTGTTACTACCAGAAGAGAGAATTCATCCTGATGCATGGAAACCTCAAGAAAGGACACTAATGCTGCCAGAATGATGGAATTCAGCTGTGTGGCCACAGCCACCAAAAGAAGCCAAAGTCAAGATAGGGCAAAGACTACAGGGAGGAGTGGCAAAAAATCAGATAAACTGGCTGTAGAAACACAGGCAGTAAAACAGAACTGAACAGAGTGAGAGAAGACAATTACCACTTAACTTTTTCCCAAGTTCCTGAAATCACACAGAATACCACGAACCGAAGTTGAAATCACTACTGCATTGCAATTATTACACTCTTACATGTTTTACACATCAGTTACTTCTTGCTTTTGGCAATTACTCTACCAACCTTTATTTAAAAATAAAAGATAATACCATTAAAAAAATTTTAAAACAGGAGAACCTCATCATATATCTGATACCAAGTAAGAGGCAAAGACTCATCATGAAACAAGAAGAAAGGTGTCAGTTAAGTGACAGCTCGGAAAAGAGCCAATAAGTGACACGCTTTAATCAAATCTGTATCTCCCTTTGTTGTAGTGTACAAAGAGTTAAGAGCAGGTGAGGCAAGAGACACAGTTGCTTTCCCAGGTTTTTTGGAGTAAGCAATATAAAGAGGATAAAGAGGAAAAGACACATTAGAGAATCTGTCTTCTATTTTCTAACACGGTGTTTCATGGTATCTTACACACCAAAGTGGCAATACAAAGAAATGTGAAAGAGGAAGATTTGGATTTTACCCAGGAGGTGAACATTACCACCCACTGCTGAAAATAGGAAACCATGGCCTATTCCAGACTTCTTTTTGAGGCAGGAGACAAACTTCTCTAGACTTCTAGATAGAAGAATGAGGATTCACTAGAAGGTGAAAGGAAAGATGAAGGGATGACGTACATTAGAACCCAGCTGCAAGTAGCATTTGCCTCACACCTCATCAGCACTGTAATCAATTCTTCTACCTCCCTTCCACAAATACGATAAATTGAAGAACTTCAGTGGAGAAAACGAAGAGGTATATTTCATTAACTCTAACAACAACATAAGAGCACCTGAGAAGCTGCCATTACTCTTCCATACCATGGCTTCAGGCTGTTACTTTCCCTCTGCAAAGGGTTTTTGGACAGTGAGCCACCACATCTGAGAGACAAGTCTTGAAGTATTTACAGGAAAAACATATATTACTACAAAACCAATTTCATTTCAGTTTACTTGGCAAGCCTGCTTGTCCATGTTCTACACAGAAAACAGTAAAATGCAGGCCCTTGCTCCAAACTTCTTTTCAGATGCTCTCTTTCAAACCAAGATTAATTCACTATCTTAAGTCATCTGCTCAAGTGACAAGCATTCCAAGCTACTCCAACACCTTCCTCCCTCCCATCCCCCAACCTGTTTTAGCAAAAGCAGCATAATTTCGTGTCCCACTTACTAGCTGGTGTTGATGACCACAAAAGGTTTCTGCAAATTACACAGAACTGTGATAGCTGAAGGGGACATATGAGTGCATTACATCCTGCAGTATTTTCACATGGAACAGGGACATTTTTACCTGAAAGATGAAATAAGCTTGAAATAAAAAGGCCAGCTCCCTGAATTAAAAAAATCCCTCCAACTGCTTTGAAGCAAAAAGACCAATGCCCTTTACCTGATTAGAATTGACAGAGATTGACTGAATCTTTCAGGGGATTAATGCGTTTGTCTTTCAAATCCCAAGACCCAGATTCTAATTCGATCACAAATAAAATGTCTGCTGTGATGGCACAGCCTGTAGTACAGTGATCTTTTGGTAAGGTGGGAAAAGTTTTAGAACAAAGAGTTAGGGTTGCACTCTGTTAGCAAAAATGAATCCAGCCTAGACTAAGGCATCTGCTAACATGTTCCTTATAGAAAATTGCTGCAACTCAAGAAAATAGAGGAAATATGTATATACACAAGGCTTTCCTGTCATTTTGTGTATATATGTTCTGAAGTTTCACCTTGCAAAGGCAAAAACTGGAAGAANCAAAGAGTTAGGGTTGCACTCTGTTAGCAAAAATGAATCCAGCCTAGACTAAGGCATCTGCTAACATGTTCCTTATAGAAAATTGCTGTCATTTTGTGTATATATGTTCTGAAGTTTCACCTTGCAAAGGCAAAAACTGGAAGAACTTACATATATATATTTATATGTGTATATATATATATGATATGAAAGTACACATATTATTATTTATATATATAAAAATAATTGAAATTGCCCTGAGGTACCTACCTTTGCAGGATGTAATTCTGTCTGGGGGGAAATTAACAAGAAATACATTTGATTTCCTCCTTCAAAGCAAGAAAAAGAGCAGGACAAGTAAAAAGAACTGAATATCCTACCTGACAGTGTCCAAAGAGGACATAATTAACTTGCACTGAAATATGGATGGCAAATGAAGATGAATTTCAATAAGTAAGGTTGCAGTGATGATGCTCTAGCATTAAAAATCATAAGAAACTTCTGTGAAATACATTGGTATTGTTTTAATATGCAAACATTTCTGTTAAATGTGGTTCAGCATTTCCTCTCTGACAGAAAAGATTTTAAATGGTTCAATGTCCTGCACATTACTTAGCCTATGATCAATTTTTTTTCTCTCCTCAAGAAGTACAAACTTTAAAAATAAGCAAAAAAATGCATAGCACAGTCACTTTGACATTCCCCTACAGAAGTCCTGCAACAGTACAATGGTGACTATCTCTGCTTTTAAAATATTTTTTAGAGAAAGTATTACATTACTAAAATTCATGATTTTTGCAGTTCCCTGTGTTCATGTTAGGTTCAAAATAGATAGAAAATCTTTACTTTTAATTTAACAACATATGTATTCCCTAGCTATAAGGTCACTACTCACTAATTTATCTGGAGAGACTTTCAAAGTTATTAATAGCTATTGATACTATTCTCAGCGTAAAGACACTTACAGTGCCAATCCAGCACATCCATCTGTCCGATTCCATTTCTAAAGACACTGCAGAAATGATGGCGACTGTTTAAAAGTGGTTCTGTGAGAGCTCTCTGCAGACCACGTTTATGTTAACAAAAGTCCTCTCAAAGCCCAATCTCAAGTTTAAGAAAGATTTCCTTAAACAAGTCAAATTTTAACGATATCAGGATATAAGGAAGGCAAACCAGTATTACCTAATTGAAGTACTGTTCCATGAACCACAAGGTTTTAATTACTTAAGAATTTCCCACATCTTGGTAGTTCCACTACCACTATAATTGAAGGTTATTACAAAATGCAAGCACATATCATATTAAAAAAACAGGTGAGAAACATGACTTCACACACCTTAAAATGTTTACAAAGCTTTCACACTAGAGCCCTTCACAGTATTTTAGTGCCTCCCCCTTTTCTTTCTGGCTACAGATAAATATACAATATACTTCTCTTCAATATTTTTATTAGAAGTACTGGTTCAGTCATGTAAATATTTACAAGTGAATATAAGATTCACTCTGGCTACACAACCGCTGCAGACTGGATCCGTTGAAAGTAAACTTGAATAAGCATCTACCTGATCAGACTCTACGCTTTTAAACTAAAGTCAGTATGCACCAGAATAATTCAAAAGTGCATTTACTGTTAGCAGTTTGTAGAGATTTCAAGCAAAAAGCTCAGTCTTTGACTAACTAACAACCTCAGAACAACAGCTGAAGCTATAAACTTAGCCTTTAAAGCAGTACATGACTACACAGGCTGCACAGCTTGAGACTGAAGACTGATAGAGAAGCACCATTGCAAAGTGAAAATTGAGAGGCCATATATTTTTGGGTTGAACATCTATAGATGTAGAAAAAATTCTATTCACTTAGTATTATTTTAATAGTGCTGTTCATAAGGCACAAAATGAATTTTTGTTCTAGGTCACCATTACTTGAATTAACTTATCTGCTTTGATATTGATTATTCATTGCACAACTTGCACTCTAATCCTCAGTTCATGGAATTACAGAATCATTAAAGTTGGAAAAGACCTTCAACATCATGAAGTCCATCCTATGACTGAACATCACCATGTCAATTAACCAGAGCACTAAATGTCATGTCCAGTCATTTCTTCAACACCGCCAGGGATGGTGACTCCACCACTTCCTGGGGAAGCCCATTGCAATGTCTAACCACCCTTTCAGTGAAGAAACTTTCCTGATGTTCAACCTGAACCTCCCCAGGCACAGCTCGAGGCCATTTCCTCCTGTCCTGTTGGCTCATAATCTCAGTTTATAAAGTTTTTTTAATGAGAAATCCTGTAATAGTAGTTTGAAGCTCCTGCATGGACTAAAATTATATCCCTATAGCCTCATCCATGTTTCAAGCAAAAGAAAAGTCTGTGTCTTCTTAGGAGGGATTGTGCAGACAGATTGCTGCAGGAAAGAAAAAGGATTGGGATAAAAGGAATGGCCAGTTTTTGCTTCCTTCTCATCTATCACACTTAGCAATGTTTGCAGCCTACTGGCACTATGGGTATTTCTAAAGCATCTGACAGGGTCAAAGATACCTGTACCCAACTCAGAAAGAATTTAGTATCATCTACAAAGCAAAGGCCATGAAGCTTCCATTAACACATGTATAAGCGAAGGGATCTTTCTTAGAATTTCCCGTTTAGACAGGATATGTCTTTTCAGAGGCAGAAAGCCCAGTAGAACATTCAGCAGCTTGCTGTAAAATGTTAACTAGACCCACTGCATAAAGTTTCTCTCTACATCCAAAGAAATTAGGGTTAAACTTTAACTAGTTCTTTATGATTTTCTTTTCTAGACCCACCATTTAAAACTTTTTCCTTCCTCATTTGGATAGTTTTGAACAGTTACCAGGTCACTCACTAACTGCCTTTTTTTTTTTTCCTTTTCTTAAATTTTCTTTAAAGAAACACTTCATTCACCTGAAGGCATATTTTCCAATCATAGAGTCATCTTCGTGGCTCACTTCTGGATACTCTACGAACCTTTAAATCCACCTTGCACTGGTTTCCCAGGAAGCAGTCAAGCCCCTGCTGCTTTATCTCACAAAAAACTCTGTATTACCATAATGTCACAGCATCAGTGGTGGTTATGACTGGCATGAAAACAAAGATGTGAGTATCAGAGGATCATAGAATGGCCTGTATTGGAAGGGACCTTAAAGATCATCTCATTCCCATCACCCTGCTGTGGGCAGGGACACCTCCCACTAGACGAGGTTGCTCAAAGTCCCATCCAACCTGGCCTTGAGCACTTTCAGGGACGGGGCATCCACAGCTTCTCTGGGCAATCTCTTCCAGTGTCTCTCCACCCTCACAGTAAAGAGTTTCTTCCCATGTATGCTATTGGTAAAGCTAAGGATTATACACCTAGGATGCTATATGGACAAAGGTTCCCAAAACTCGGCATAAAAAAATGTAACAGCTGACCTGGTTTAAGTATTTTTTTTCTTTTTTTATTAATCAATAGAATAGTAGTGAGAAAGCAAGTTTAATTTGATCTGTGATAATAAATCTAAACATCTGAGTTAAGTATTTTTTTCTGTCCTCAAGCTTTAACTAGTCAAGAACAAACTAATTTGTTTGGGTCAAGAACATGAGACATCAAAATTTTATGGCAAAGCATTGTTATTTTAACAAGCCACAAAACATAAAACTAAGGAGCAAGAATAAAAGTATTCAGCCTCAAGCACTATGAATAATGAGAGCACATAGCCTGAAAATCAAAACTATGAAACCCACATATACTAAGTTTGCAGCCAAAGTTGTACAAAGTCCTGTTGTGGTCAGAAATGAGAGATGCCTGCCCCAAAACCAAAAGGACTACAAGGCAAGACTAACAGGTACCATCTATAACCAGTTGTGGCTTTGTTTTGAATTTCAGGGCTTTGTAACTGACTGCTTAGTCTTCTTTAAAGCTGTATACAACAACATAAAATCAAAATGCCACACAGCTAAGAGCAACATCTCCTGCAGCTAATGAACACCTGTGTAATATGCATGTGTTTCATAAACTCCCATTAAAAGTAACAGGAAGGCCTAATCCCAATGTGCTGTTAAAAGGCCAGATGTATTTAAACTATCCTTCCCGTTATTCTCACTAGCATTCTACTCTTCTCAGGACTCCTATCACTCAGTCATTACCACCATATTGTCTTTGTGCCTGTATATAGCAATTACATGATACTTGTGTTTCAGGACAAGGATAATAATGGAATTACTATGAAGTTCAGGAGACATGACAATTTATCAAGGCTCAGGATTTTCACGTCAAAAGAAATTACCTTACTCAAATTATATTTGATTTACCTCCTCCACTGATTGTGATTACTTGTGGGGACAGTACAAATGCTCTGCTTCAAGGAATAACAAAAATATAATCCTCACTGAAGCTCACATAAGATTTGTAAGATAGATACAAGCCCTCCAGGCATGAAGCATTCTTCTGTTTGCAAAATCTTCTTTTCCAAACATCACAAATGCAAGACGCATTCACAGTGCAGTGATATCTGCATGCCTTTTCTTAAATATTGTAAGTTATGGAGCAAACAGATGAAAGCAAACAAAACCCCCAACCCTACCACACAATGTAATTTTATAAACTAGTGGCAGACTTTACGATTCAGTCTATGTCTCTGTATTTCTAATGCAATAGCACTACTGCACAAAATACACTTCACGAAGCTTTACTTCTACTGAAACCTTTTTTCAAACTTTTGTGGTTTTTGCCAAAACTATTTCTCAGAGCTCAGACTGGACATGTCATTACTTCACACAAAAGCACTGGGGTTTGGTGCTATGAAAATAGTTGTAGGGGTATCAGTAAGCAGTAATACAAACACAGGATTTATGCACATTTCATGTTACAATAACAGATTAGTCTATTGGCCCACCCAGAGTTTTATAATGCTGAAGGGGATGTCATAAAGTATTGTTATCGTCTTCATAGACAGATATTGCTACTGGATTTCCTCAGTTTAAATGTAAATTCCTTGAAAAATGTGAAAGACTATGAACATCAAATTCAATAATAACTCTGCAAGGTCTTATCCACAGTAGAGCCAAGTGTTACATGCTCAGCATACACGGGAGAGTAAATTCAGCACTGATACAAGTCTTGCTAATGTGCTAACACAGTGGAGGGATAGTGATGCTTAACTACACAGCAAATGTAAACAACTTACATTGCTGCTCTTGTAACACAGTAATTTGGGGCAGCAGATGAACGTTTAGATACTTTTAATGCAGTGCCTAAGCATGTATGAAAACCAGCAACGGCAAGTGAAATTTACCTCAGAATAACACCAGAAAGCTACTGGAGAAAACCTGCAAGAAGTTGCACAGAAAGGCGTCTGATAAACCACCTGTTTTTCCTGTTTGCATTATCACAAGGATGCTCCTCATCACTTTAGTTTTTGTCGCATTCCAACCTGGGGAACCATTGTTGAGGTATATCAAAACTAAATTGGTTCCTCACAGTTTTACAGAAGGATGAATGAGATGGGAATTTTGTTTTGGTTAAAAACTACAAAAGAAGTTATTGAAATGCATTACCTCTTCAAAGTTCAGAAGCAGAAGTAAATTTACAGTTGTGAGATACATTAGGTCTTCTGTTAGCTTAACACAAATACATCAGTCAAAGCCTCCAAGGAAAAACAAAACTCTAAACCATTTAGAACTTAATTCCTCAACATTCCTTCAAGATTAGCAAAAATGACAAATTGGGGGTGAGGAACCAAACACCAAAAAAAGAGACTCATTTTTGAAATGCTGATTTTCAAAACATGAACTGAATGACAAAATGTTCTTAACCCAAAAATTATGAAAAGAACGATCAGTGTCTGAATCTTTCATTCATTAAGTACACAGTAGCAAAGTCATGGGTTTGGAAGCTACATAATGTCCGTGGCCAAACGCCTGCTACTACTAAGCCTTTACACTTCTACAGTTGTGTTACCTTCCGTGGTAAAGCATGGTCCCCAAACTTCTCTAATGGTTTCTGCAATGAAGTTTCTCACTCTTGGTAAAATATTCATGGATCACTGAATATGGATTTTGGACAGAGTAGAAAAAAACCTGACCTAAATATCAAAGCATTTTGGGGTATTCTGTATGTGAGTATTTCTACTGAGCACATCTCTTTCTGGTAAACCACTAAATATTTAATGGGAACCGTAGAAAATATGAAGTCTCCTATTTACAGCCCAGCTAGTCAATTTAGCTACTAACTACTTTCTTTTTTCCTTTATGTCACCTCAAATCCTTTAAAAACAAGGTGCTACATTGACATTCTAACAATAGAAGGACATAAAATCATGTCAGAGAGAGATCTATGGGCTCAAAAGAAAAAGTGGAAGACATGGGTCATAAATTTCCTTCTTCCAGCAATATTCTAGGAACACTTAGAAAACAGGAGAACAATCTTTCTTACTGGTCATAACTGGGAGAAGGAACCAAGAAGGTAATATCTATAAGCAGATAAAAAAAGAACATAGAAGAACACCATAGTCAAGCATGCAAACTAAGTGTAACATATTTAAGAGCTGAAAGAAGACACTTTTTAGATATAGCAGAAAGAGGTAAGAGGAATAAGAAAATATAATGGAAACAAACAAAGCAGTCAAGAGTTCATGATTGTGCTGAGACAGAGAGTGAAACTAGGGATGTGGTGGTTTGACCTTGGCTGGAGGCCAGGTACCCACCCAAGCTGCTCTATCACTCCCCTCTCAGTAGGACAGGGAAAAGAAAATAGAAGAAAAGGCTCATGAGTTGAGATAAGGACAGGGAGAGGTCACAAACCAATTACTGTCATGGACAAAACAGACGTGACTTGGGGAAATTACTTGAATTTATTACCAATCAAAATCTTGAGTTGTATAATGAGAAGTAGAACAAACCTTAAAAGCACCTTTCTCCCAAACCCTTCCTCCTTCCTAGGCTTAATTTCACTCCTGATTCTCTCCGTTTTCCCTGCTAGTGGCACACAGAGACAGGGAATACGGATTACAGTCAGTTCATCACGTTGTTCCTGATGATGCTTCTTCCTTAGGAGGAGGAGTCTTTCCCCTGGTCCAGCATGGGGTTGCTCCCACAGGAGACAGTCCTCCATGAACCTCTCCAGCCTGAGTCCTTCCCACAGACTGCAGTTCTACACAAACTGATCCAGCGTGGGATCCTTCTTGCCAGTAGCCTGTTCCAGCACAGGCTTCCCACAGGGCCACAGCCTTCTTACAGCATCCACCTGCTCTGGTGTGAGGCTCCTCCACAGGCTGCAGATGGATCTCTGCTGCCCTATGGACCACCACAGGCATCAGTGCACAGCTGCCTCACCATGGTCTGCACCATGGGCTGCAAGGGAATCTCTCTCTGATGCCTGGAGCACCTCCTTGCCTTCCTTCACTGACCTCAATGTCTGCAGAGTGGTTTGTCTCACATATTCTCACTCCTCTCTTCTCTGGCTGTGCCCCTTTTTTTTTTCCCCTCTTAAATATATTATTGTAGAATCATAGAATGGCCTAGGTTGGAAGGGACATTAAAGATCATCCATTTCAAACAACTCTGTCATGAACAGGGACACTTTCCACTAGACTGGGTTGCTCAGAGCCACATCCAACCTGGCTTTACACATTCCCAGGGATGGGGCATCCACAGCTTCTCTGGGCAACCTGTTCCAGCATCTCATCATCCTCAGAGTAAAGAATTTTTTCCTAATATCTAATCTAAATGTCCTCTCTTTCAGTTTGAAGCCATTCCCCCCTATGCTATCACTACATGCCCTCGTAAAAAGTTTCTTCCCATTTTTCATGTAGGCTCCTTTCAGATACTGGAAGGACACAATTAGGTCACCCCAAAGCCTTCTCTTTTCCAGGCTGAACAATCCCAATTCTCTTAGCCTTTCCTCATAGGAGAGGTGCTCCATCCCTCTAATCAACTTGGTGGCCCTGCTCTACATTTGCTCCAACAGGTCAATGTCCTTTCTGTGCTCTGTCCTTTCTTCCAGAGGTGGAAGCTACACTCAAGGTGGGTTTTCACAGGAGTGGAGTAGATGGACTGGCTCACCTGCCTCAATCTGCTGGCCATGCTGCTTTTGATGGTATGATTGTTGTCACAGAGATTTTACTACCATCACTGATTGGCTCAGCCTTGGCCAGCAGTGGGCCCATCTTGGAATGGGCTGCCATTGGCTCTGTTGGACATTAGGGACATTGGTTCTGTTGGACATTCTAGCATAGCACCCCTAGTACCAAAACCTTGCCATGCAAACACAACAGAAGAATCCCATGGTACAAGCAGACACAATGCTACAGAGAGAGTGAACACTCCAGGGCAGGAGTTAAGGATCAAACCACTGAAATTATTCAAGTACCTAAGGAAAGAAGTTGACTTGCAGGCACATAAGTGAAACGAAACCAAGAGCAACTGATGCCCACAGGTGTGTCACTATCTTGCATCAAATGCAAGCCAAACCGAGGTAGCTTATTCTCCCTCACCCTCCATGAGAGAAAGGTAATCTAGCTCACGCTTATCTTGAGATCCAAGCACACACAAAGGGAGTTAATATAAACCACATTGCACTCTATTCATCTCTAGGCTTGCCTTGCAGCTACTTATTGTTTTGCCTACAAGCTAGGGTGAAGTACTCAAAACACCAACAGGGCTAACACCTAAGTATTGCCAAGCCTGAATTTCAGAGCTGCCTTCATTTACATCCTTAAAATTCCACAAGACTTTGAAGTTCATACACTCAGAAGCACTTGAGTTTGACAACACTGAGCATAGTTGTACCCACTTGTCACCACACAAGATCCAGTAACTGCATTCAGCATCTACATCCTCCTAAATGAGGTGTCAGTCAGACAGTCCCACTCAAAGAGTTCCTTATGAAGTGCAATGGTAGCTCCAACTTGGTTTCCAAACACAGCTTGAGAAAGTGAAACCCTGTCATATATTTACTAGTCAGAGAAGTCCTACCTTATGGATCAGATCTGTCCTTAAAATCATACTGTCACAACTTCCATGCTCCGGGAACACTCTGCTCATACCAACACTCTTTGAAAGCCAAAGCTGTCATTCTTTTAATGGCCAATAAATGAACTCTCATTTAGCTCCAGTTTTGCAGGCCATTCAGGCATTCATTCAACCCCACTTGCCTTACCTCAAAAAACTCTTCAGTATGCACAACAGCCTCTTCTCCTCTCTTAGTCTTGCATCCTAGCAAATTTTTCCTCTCAGAGTCCTCTCCATATCTGTTTGGAGTCTTTTCATTCATTCACCTTTTATCTAAGTGCTCTCCTAATCCATCTGAATCAAGTCACTCCAAAAACGTTTCTGGACTGGCAGAGGAAAAAGTTGAGTCTTGCCTCACCCACTCCTCATGACTCCTGATCTACAAGACCTTAAAAGGTTAACTACATCCTAGGTTCCCTAACCTTCCTCTACTAAATGTCCTCATTCAGCTTTTGACACTCTTCCCTGGTTGCACAGGCCAGCAAAGCACAGCTGCCCTGAATAGAACCTCTGCTGGTCTCCGTATCTACAGGCACAGCACTGCTACATGCCTCTTCACCCTGAGCACAGCAAAAACGCACGGTGACCACTACCAACACTTCTAATCAAGGTACTCCAACTAGAGACAGCTACCTACGAACAAGAGTTCAGCCACTATGCTTGATCAATCTATGTAACCAGTGGAGTCTCCAGGATGATGACATTTGCTTCATGCCAAGGGTATTTCAACTGCTCAAGAATTCTTCACCTCTGGTTGCAATACGTGGCTCCAGGGCCACATACTGATTTGCACCTCATGATGCCTCAGCTGAGAAATATGATTTGCTGAGAACTCCACAACAGCAATTTACCATGTCAAATTTTAAACATCTAATCATTGGGCCTTCTGCAGTAGGTACTAAGGTCATGCAACCAGCTTGGTTAAATTATGTATACAGTAATTTCCTGATCTTTTCCCATGGATTCTCCTTCAAGAGTGTTCATAACACCTTATTTCCTTCAAAGATTTCAAGACATGCTATCTACACAGCTTTAGAATCAACTTTCAAACATTCAATTATATTCTTGTCATTTTGTCTACACATTTCCTTTTCCTTCTGGAATATGCTGATGAGTGTTCAAACAGAAATTCATATCACATTCTTGATGGTGCATTTTGAAGACTTTTTCTGTCCCTACAACTTCTCCTTCATTTTAGGAAAGAGAAGTCTTCCACTCATAACTCAGCTTCTCATCCACAGAGTTAATTTTACTTGTTGCTACTCCCTCATGATCAAGGTCTTGAAGCTCAGTGACCCAAGATCTCTATGCAGACATTTCCCCTTCACTAATGTACTTTTCTGAATGATGTTTCCATTTCCAAAAATGCTTGGCATCTGTTTTGTTCTGATTATGTCTTTTGAGTTCTACAATCTGATAACATCTCCTGATGATGAAATGGGGGTAGAATTTCCCTCAAACACCCAGCAAATTGCCTTCAATACCAACCATTATTTTTTTTTCTTCACTAATAAAGTCCCTCCCTCTGCTAACCGGCAGTTAGGTGTTAAATCAATCAAGTAAACTGGGATGCTCCTATTGCTCAGTTTGGTTGACAGCAGACTCATATGATCTAGGTTTTAGTATTCTTTGCTTCCATAATCAATTTCTCCAAGTGCTGCTTCTGCCACAGGTTTTTTCTTTGTGTTTCTGCTGCAGGGCAGCCAGCCCAGTTACACAGCTTCTCCATTTCTGGTATGTTTCTACCTGTCTAATCCTTGTGTTTTACCCAGTCATGGCCACAGACTGAAAAAACTGTTCCCTTAAGAAAATTGTACCTGCAAGACAAATATTCTGCCATATCACCAAGTATGATGCTCAGTCAGCAAGTTTAGAAACACATTCTGCTTTATTTCTGTGAAACAGACTTCATGAACCTTAATCTCACCCTTTGTTCTCTTTCCCCACCATCACCCTCTGAAGATCTTTCTCTGGGATTCTACTTGTCTCCAGCTTTGGCAGAAATCCTCAGCTACAAGGGACTACTCGCACTCAGAATGTTCTGCTAAGCACCCTAGTGAACTTTTCTCAAGCATAAACACTCAGGATCCTTTGGTCGTACTTGGGTTCTCCATGGGGGAAAGAACAAAGGAAGAGGAAATGTGTTTTTTTCTGGTTCTGTTCCCTGGACTGAAAATGAACCTGAACTTCCTAGGCAATTTTAAATTAGTCCCAAGATCTCCTGGCAAAAGCGTTGATGGCAACTGGTGTTCTCAAGGAATCTGCTCCACTGGTTCACATTTTAGGCAAGCAGCTGTAAGTTTCCCATCTTCTCCATCCTCACTGCCTTACACTTGTGACCCAACTGATAAAAGCTACAATTGATGTTGCTCCTGAACAAGATGCTACGCAGCAGTCTACCCTACCACTAAAGTGAAAGTTTGCATCTCGCATCCCTCTCCTACTGATGGAAAAAGTCTGTAATCTTATTAACTGCAACAGCTGTAAATAGTTGCTGTTCCAAAGCAGTCCCACGTGGCCTGGGATGGCCCTGCCTCCTTTAAACTCTTGAGCTCCAAGAACAATCATTCTCACCCAAAGTCAATAAAGCCTTCTGTTCTTTAGCTCAGTACAGTCAAATTAACTAGCTCCTCTAAATAAATCTTTTTGTACAGTGTTTCACAAATCGTCTTTTCAAGCCGCATTCTCCCATTCTCTCTCCCCAACTGACAATGGTCTCTTCACCCACGTTTTGAGATTTCCACAGGCTTCTTGCCTGGATTGTGTCCTGAGTTATTCATCTTAATAGCTCCCCTGGACTCAGCCTGGAACCTCCCTTTAAGTCACTTGCTCAGTCATCTAATCATACCCTTAATCCTTCCTGGCAAATCTAACCCCAACCAGCTACTCGAGCTGAGCGAAAGAAGGAAGCCCTGCCCTAGCAATTACACGGAACTGGTCCCATGCCCTCACAGAAATAAGGGCATGGAATTCCTAGATCATATTTCCTGATAGCAACTGTTCCTCCGACCACTTTTTTTTCTCTTGATGACTGCTAAGAACACGTTTTTGACCTTTCTATCTCTTCTTGAAATTTATGGTTTCCTAAACTATATCCTTCAGCCTTCTAGGTGAATATATGGTTACAATGGATTTTGGGCTTTCCTGAAAGGGATCTGAAAAGTAGTCAAGGGAGGAGAGAAAAAAAAGTACTTTTTCAACAAATGAAGAAGCAAAAGCACTAAGCTAATGCTGAAAACGTATTTGAGAATATATATGGGGAAAAAGTCACAGAACATTGCTATTATTCCCAAATGCAAGACTTAAAAAACCAAAACCACAAACAAATCAGCTTTAGACAGCATGCTTAATGCTAAAAGAAATTGTAACATCAACTGAAAATCCATTTAGGGTCATTATATACTTGGTCTTTTGGGGTTTTTTTGGTCTCAGAAAAGGTCAGTTGCTTTTTAAATAGCACAAAGCAGGGGAGGAAAATGATCAAATCTTTAGTGTGCAAAAATAAAGCAGCACAAGACTCAGTGGGATGTTCTGGCACAGTTCTACACAAGTCTAATCACAGGAGTTCAAGGCAGCAGGAGAAAACACCTGCCAGCAGGACAATCCTGCTGAATACAGAGAACAGGACTAAAGACAGACAGGTGTTCAATAAAAAATGGAAGTGGGAACTCAAGAGAATAAGTGTAGGAGTAGTAGTGGGAATAAAATTTCTTCACATTTTGTTGTGTAATTTTGCTGTGTAGTAGTGTTTCAGTATGATTTATTGTGTAATGCTATTGCATAGCATCATTTGTTGAGCAACTTTGCTGCATGGTATAGTTTTTTATTTAATGATATTGAACATTAGGCAATGGTCTTGCATGCCATAATTTGTGTTTTCTGTTGAGCAACATCACTGTCATAGCTCTTAACACAAAGGTGAATTGCATGAATTCATAACAGTGCTGAATTCATGATTTTAACGTATCATAGAATGGTTTGGGTTGGAAGGGACCTTAAAGATCATCTAGTTCCAACCACCCTGCCATGGGCAGAGACACCTTCCACTAGAATTTCAGAGCCCCATCCAACCTGGCCTTGAAGAATTCCTGGGATGGGGCATCCACAAGTTCTCTGAGCAACCTGTTCCTCTGCCTCATCACCCTTGCAGTAGAGATTTTTTTCCTAATATCTAATCTAAACCTACTCTCTTTCAGTGTGAAGCCATCACCTTGTCCTATCACTACACGCCCTCGTAAAAGGTCCGTCTCCCGCTCTCTTGTCGCACCCCCTTTAGGTACTGGAAGGATGGGGTATGTTCACTCAGAGATGGCAAATGGAGACAATTATTTTTCTCTGAACAAGGAAACATGCAGAAAAGCAGCAAACTGAGCAGATATTTTTGCAGGACTTAGGGCATTAAAAAACTATTTCACTAAACAGCCACACTGCCTCACAAATAACACTTGCTTAACCCGGGCTACCTTGTAACTACAGTATGAGATATTACGTTTCACCTAGCCCTACCTGACTGTGAAAACTACAGGAGGACCTTGTTTCACATACTACTGGATATAAATAAGAACTGCAATATGTTTTTTCATGTGACTTCAGTTCTACCCAAAACTAGCCTTGCAGGGACCTGCTGTAATCCAGAATCTGAACAAGAAACTCTTCACAAAATAAGACTGATTACTTGGTTACAATGGAATCCTGCTTTAACAGCAACAGTACTGAACTTCAAGCAAAAATTAAAAATTTTCCATTAGTAAATCAGTAAGACTTACGCGTCTTTTAAGAGCAATAACAATGTCATCCTACTACTGCTTAACATTCTCCAAAGAAGCAAAAGGAAAAAAGTTTGCTCCATGTCTAGTATTACTGTCAGTTACTTATTGTTACATTCTTTACATTTACGTGCTTTTTCTTCTTCTTTCCCCCCCCCCCCCTCTGATCATTTTTGCTTACAATAGACATGGTCTACAGACAGACTTAAATAACATGTTTCAAGTTCAGGAAAGATATCAGAACTTGTAGTATTTTTTTCAAAGAAATCAAATAATCTATAAGGATATTAATTTTGTACCTACATCTATTTTTATATGCATCTGAAAATGCTCCTGATTTACTAGAATAGCATCTCTTTCATGCATTACCTGGCAGTCTATGAACAACTGCACGTTGCAAGAGTCAGAGAGCAAACACTGGTAGATTACAATGCAGTGCTGCTGCAAGCGTTTTTATTTGCTCTCATATTCTGGTAGTTTTTAAATACAGAGGAGAAAAACATGCATGCAGGCTCTTAATTTTTAAAATATTGCAAAACACAGAAGTTATGGAAAGGCAAATTGTGAAAAAAAATGAGCTCCTTCCATCTATAACATAAGATTAATTTATTATCTGACAGATGGCAGAAGGGAGGGGGGGCGGAAGAGCAGACTGCTGATGCAGTGAGCTTCCCGTCTGTAATGAAGGCCCCACATTCCCACTTATCACACTGCCACGAAATACATCCACAGTTGCATGCACTCCGGTTTTGCACTATGTGTTTCAAAACAGCTAAACCTCATCGCTGTGTGGACAACGAAAAAATGAAGAAAACATCCAGAGAAGTAAATGATCCTTCTGTCAGCTGCCCGTGGCTAGTCACGATAGCAACTGTGAAAGCTGCGACTCCTTTCATTTGACACATGAGACAGAGCCATTCACGCTGACCAATAACGCTTCCAGAGCTACCGGTCACTGCAGCAAGATATCACCTCATTTGCTGTCCCAGCACTGAAAGCTGTCTTTGCACATTTCTCCATATTCCAAGACATCTACTGTTCCTTCAGCATCTGCCACGCTGCAGTCGTGGAGTGCCGATACAGGAGTGGAGCATATTGAAAACGGAAAACAGCAGAACTGACCCAAACGCATTTAATATAAAATGAAAAGCTGCTGCACTGGCGGTAACAACCATTTCCTCAATTCATTCCTTTGCTGAACTCCACGCGATGCCGACGCGGGGCTCCCACCTGCCGCAGAAGCCAGAGGCCGCCTGAGCTCCGGCACGACTTACCGGAGGGCCTCGCTTACCTCCGACATCAGATTCCCTTATGACCATCCCAAGGCACACCGCGGCGACAGAGAACCGGAGCAACCACGGCCCTGGCAAGCGGATTTCGCCACGTCCACCCGCGGGCGCCCGGGGGACGCGCTCACCTTGCCGCGGAGCGATGCCCCGCGCATCCCGGGCCGCTACGCGGGATTACGGCGGATAAACAAACATCGCACCGAGCGCACCCGGAGGGGCGAGCAGGGCAGGCGGGCGCGGGGGGGTCCGGCCCCGCCGCGGCCCCGGTCCCGGGGAGCCGGAGCGCGCTCCGCGTCTCCCGGGAGACGGAGCCATTTTGAGCCGCTGCGCATCAGCGGCGGCGGGGCCGGGGCTGCCCTGGCTGGCGCGTTACCTCGGATGCTCCAGGTCCAGCGGTAGAACTCGAGGGTGTCGTTGACCACGCTGGACACCAGGCCCATGGCGCTCGGGGGCTCGGCGGCGGCGGCACCCATGGTGAGCAGCAGCAGCAGCGGCGGAGCCGGCAGACCTGTCTCGGCGCGTGCGTCCGTGCCTCTGCGCCGGGGCTGCTGCTGCTGCTGCCCCTTCTACAGCCGGGGATGTGATTTA
>VZTJ01000314.1:3403-19172 GCA_013397795.1 Orthonyx spaldingii | reverse complement strand
TGGCGACGAGGCGCTTATTGTCTCAGTTTGGCTTTTTATTTTCAAATAGGATTTTTTCTTCTTTTTACCAGAAAGGGAGTGGGGGGGGAATGAATATTTCAGCCAACTCATATTTCCTTTCTTTCTTTCTTTTCTCTTTGTAGCAGTTTGGCTTTTTCTTTTCTCTTCCCCTCCTGCTACCCCTTGACAGACACGCCGAGGGTCAAGCGTGAGCAGTGCTGGCGTTACCTCCGTCTGTGCGTAGCGAGGTATCGGCTCTTCTGATGCTTCCAGGAGCCTCCGCTAAGATCCCTTCTCCTCCCAGCACGGATAACACCAGCAACCGCCACGGGACCTCGCTACCTGCCTCCCTGCCCCACTGCCTGGTGGCACTTCCCTGACCAGCCTTCTCCAGCTGCCCTTCTCACACCTCCCCTTATCTCCTGGACCAAGGCCGTTATGGTCGCTTCATGAAGCAGAGAGATTCAGCTGCCCGGAGCGTTGCTGGGTGCTGCAGGAGAAGGAGCATCCATTTTGCACCCTGTGTTTCAGCCCCAGCAAACCCTGCTGCTCCTCACGCCCTTTGCTTCTTATCTCCTCCTTGCCAGCTTGTCTGTCCCACTGATCTTGCACAGTGCAGATGGCTGCATGACACCCTCGGGAGTGAGGGGCAGGAGGGGACCTGCTCCACCTAAGCTGCAAGCTTTCCTCCTAGCAGGCAGTAGATCAGATGGTATCTGCCTCTCCCTCCTCCAGTGCAGCAGCACCTCTGTCACTTGTTGTCACTTGGTCTTTGTGAGCACAGCTCGCACTCCTCCTTCTGGGTGAGTCAACCCCGGCTTGGCTCCCGCACTGCTCTGGCTGCTGCGGTCCTGCCCTATGGACAGGAGAGGCACACTGGCCATCACTAGTTACTCCACTGGAAGCAGAGTCACTGCACCAAAACCAGGTGGTTGGGAGTAGGGATCACCTACGCGGGGAAAAGGAAGAGAAGCTATGTCAACACCTGGAGGCCTCGATGGACAGGGAAGTCCAGCTTATCCCAATGCTGCCTGAAAGTTGGAGCAAAGCAAGGTTATCGCATGCGGATGTATGGACAGCTGCTACTTCTCTCACGTGAGAAGAGTCAATCAAAATTCTGCATGAATTACACTGACTGGAGTTACGCCTTATTTTGGTGGTCCTGATCATGGCAGAAGGTCTGGTGAGAGCTCTGAAATGGATCTGTCACTGAGTAGGGCAAGGTGAACATCAACCTGCTTCCCAAGTTGCAGACAGACAGTGTAGTGTTAGCTGTTATTCCTGTGCCTCTAATAGGTGAAACCACTGGAGTGTATTGTTAGACATTTAGAATCTTGATATGTGGTTAGCATTGTCTAAAGCACAGCTTCAGAACTTTTTGTAACATTATCATTTAAATCAAAGGGAAACCAGGAGATTGAGTCATAATCCTCAAATTGGTATGTGGCCATTTGCCTTGGCCACAGGCTTGAAGCAGAACAGGCTACTATGTGAATCAACATGACAAAGGTTCGCACTCCCCTGCCCTGTTGGGCAAGATGTGGACTTAAAGAGAGTGCCACCAACACAAGGAGTGATGATCCACAGTCTGCCAAAGAACAAAAAAGAAACAAGACATATTAGCAATATGAATACATACTCATGTTAATAATTATTTATATGCTTACTTCTCTATTAGAATGACTATTCTGTGGAAGTTTGTTTTTGCACAACTGACACCAATAATTGTTTATAAAATGTTTATATCATCCAATGTACTGTTCCATCTATTTCTGATTAGATAACTTTTCTTGATGGCAATTAAATCCTTTATATTAGCAATATGATTGTACAAAGATAATTTTACAGAGCAATTAAGGCTTGAGAGGAGCCGCAACTGAGTTGCAGAGCTTTGACAACAGGGAGAAGATGAACTATCTAACCAGAGAAACTTCCTCTGTGCTTTGAGATTGCCTTTAAAAAATGTGCTGAAATTTACGACTAACTATTGTCATTAGTTTAACTTTCAGCATGCAAATATGTGGACGTGCTTTTAAGATTAGGTCTGTGTCTGGGACTTCCAAGCACATCCCAGCTAGTTTCCTGCATTTGTGCACCCCGCAGGATATGCTGGCTTAAGAATGCTGAGGCCATGTCTTCTACTTAAAGAGAGCAGAAGGAGGAAGGCATCCAAAGTCATAGTATCAAAGCATCTTCCAAGGAAATCTGCAGCATGGTAGTCAGAAAAAGCTGATTTTGCAATATCATTAGTTAGCCAGTATTGTCATCTACTTGGTAATCTATATGTTCCTAAAACCTGGACGTCTCAGATGGGCAAATTTCTGCCAGGAAAAGGCAGATCTGTGGCAGTTTGATCCCAGAGGAACACACACATGAATTCCCAGCTGTGCTCCAGCCATTTAGTCAGTGTTCCTGGGTGCTTATGCTGGCAGCAGGCAATTGTCTGCTTTTGGGAAGGGTGCAGAAGCTAACAGGAAGTTGTGAGACAGGTGGCTCTGGGAAGGTCTCCTCCCAGTTCCATTCCAGATACAAACCATTTGTATTTCTTCCAGATATTTTTGTTAAAAACCCACAATGATATCTCATTTCAGAACTGCTTCAAACCATTTCCTGCTTCTTCATGAAACAAATAAATAGTGATAGAAATGTTACAAATTCCCGATGACCTTTGATAATGCTTATAAAAACACATTTATTCATTAATTTCAGTGAAGCATATGCTATCATAATGATTGATGAATCAGCAGATGCTTCTGCACTAGTTGAAAGTATTCCCACTCAGGTTTTGCTTCAGGTTAGTAATGAAATTGCTGTAAGGGGAAAATGAAATGCAGGTATGTTTGGTAATATTTATGAAGTGTAGTAGGAAGAAAGCAGTCAGAGCTTTGTATGTTGCCGCCAGTGATCCCTCCAGGCAGCTCGACAAAAGACAAAAACAGCAGTAAAAGAACTCTGCCTTGCTACAAAGAGAATCACCACAACCAGGAACTTACCTGGTGGGAAAGCATAAAATTGCTTGAATCAACACATTTGACATATATAAATGTTACATGATGTGGTAAGGGGCAACCTATTCACTTCTCAGTAAAGAAGGCATATAAAGTACTGTATGTGTTAAGCATGAACAAATTTATATGTTGAAAATACCTTTAACTTTAGAAATCTGTTTTGATTACTTTAACTATTGAATTCTTGTATTTTTTCATTTTATTCCATCAATGTCTTAGGAGGGAAAATGATTAAATAAATTAGCGTGTTAATTTTCAGTGCATGGGATTTTCTTGCACAGCCTGTCCAATTGGTATGCTCCTTGCATTAAAGCTTTTGAGTTGATATGCCTTATAAAGACTGCTAGCTGAGCCAAAAAAAGCTCATTTTATCTTTGAATCAACAAGTACAGGCGCAAGTGTATTCATATGCAATAGTACAACTGCTATCTGCTTCAATGCAAAGGCTGATTTAAGGCAGACTACTATGCAAGTTTAGAAGAAGCTGTTTTCATACAACCATAATTTTTTAAAATAATAAAACCAACAATGTGTCTTTCAGCACTAATTAATTTTGTTGTTTATTACATAACATACTGTTAAACTCCATAATTTGAGGTGGTGTAACTCTGCACACAGGGATTACACAGCTTTTGCACAGAGAGTCTTCCATAGGATCTGAAACACATTCTGCTCTTTGTCTTCTAAACCATCTGCTAGATGCCACCTGTCTTTTCATACATTTAACTGCATCAAAATAATTTTTTTTCAACCCAAATATATTGGAGTGATGCATCACAAAGTATCCAAAGATGTTAACTCTCAGTGCAGGCTTTGGCCAAAACTTACCTTTGATGTAACTTCCCACAAGGTTCCACCTCACTGTTGTCACCACCACTGAATTGGACTTCTCATATGTGTCAACTTCATGTTTTGAACATCAGCCATTTTTGCTGTGGCTCTACCTGAAATATGAGAATTAAAGTATGTTTATATCCCGGGTTACATGGTCAAGGGCCAGATTGAACATTCCCAGTTAAGTAAATGCAAGTTTTGTTTCCACAGGACTCTCTATATACATTGACATTTCTTCGTCATCTTTCTGCATAAAAATTTGGTGCCAAGAAGATGAGGGAAGTGGTGGACAGCTTTCTCCCAAGCCATACCAGGCTTTACTCTCAAGTAAATATGTCTGTGGTTTGAGTCAGGATCATTATATTTACAATTTTTTTCCTAAACTGTAGAACTATCCCCATTTATTGCGGGGGCAGAGGCTGAAAGTGTTGGCCTGCAATGCTGGGCTGCATTCAGCTTAAACTGCTGCTGTTTAGTATTGGGTCAGAAGAGGGGCCGTTAGTCCAGCATTTCCCAGCGTCATTCTGAGAGATTAATTTATGATTGATTCCTGTGTAGGAGGTGCCACTAACCATGAAGCTAATGTGTATAGCCAGTATATTAAATGTGTTGTATACCCAGCAGGTACACATATGTTCATAGCTTTACCTGTGTTTCAGCTTCCTTTTAAAAATGAGTGTTTAACAGAGACGAGGATGATAAAAACCTGTATATATACTATCTCGCTCTGCCTTAATGATACTTTTCTTACATGGTTTCTCATACTTTTACACAGCTAAGATTTTTATCTGCAGCGATATCTGTCACAGCATCTATCATTTGTGAGGTGTGGCAAGCACGCTTTTGCAATGAGGGCTTCATATGTGTACATGCTGGAGAAGGACGATGCTAAACTATGGGCTGATGTTTTGAGGGCACTGTGTTGAAATGACAGCAACATGTATAGTCAGATCTGCAGCAAGTCGCTAACGACCAAATCCAGCCTTTTCCATAGGTGTGTGTCACTGCTACTGCACCCACTTCACTGGGTGTGTCGGCCTCCTGAAGGCGTGTAGCTGTTTGTAGGGATGATCTTGCACCTTTGCTTCTGCGCTAGTAATGGCCTGAAATGTAGGGCACAGCCCCCTGCAGAAGCTGCTTATAGCAATGTAGTCAGGTGGAAGGGCGTTGGTTCTGTAAGCTGGGTGCCTCTGTGCTGTCTCTGGCTGTAGCTGTGTGAGTATGGGTGGCAACGATGCTGCTGCCCATATCCTTTTATCTGTTTGGAGGACAAAACTGTGGTAAAGGAGTTACATACAGGCTGTGTCAGCCTCTGGGCCTCTGAACTGGTGTGACCTGGTGCACGCTCTGCCTTTCACTCTGCCAGGGGGATACTCTGTGGATCTGCATGCTCTGGATGGACAGCCAGAGTGCCAGTCCTCATTATAGGCGTGTTGTCTTATTCTCAGAAAGTGTTGTGAAAGTATTTCCCACAGACTTACACATTTTATAAACAGTAGGTTAGCCATATAGCCCTACTGAGATAATCTGGCATTATTGACTTCATTTTATGTATGGTGAAATCAAGCCTAGAGACAAGTGATGCCAGTTCCAGCCCTTTGGAATGGAATAGAGTAGAAATTTTTGGGATGTCCCTTAAGCTAGCTATGTCTTGGCCACTCACTGGTATAAACCCAGGGTTCACTGGTCTTTCCAGTGCCATATTCAGGCATGGGCAGGAGCCTCAGGATATTACTTGGAAAGAACCTGAAGATCCACCAGGTAGTTGTAGGCAAGACAGACACATATGTAAAACCTACCACTTCCTAGGCTGTATAGTGAAATTGCAATTTTCTTACTAAACATATGAGAGCTTTTGCTCTAAGTTTTTGTGCAGTGACTACTGTAAATCTTTTAGTTGTCAGGGTTTGCAGTAGAAAATTTTGTAGTAGTTGTGTGTATGTGTGTGTCTAACACAACAGTGTTTTATGAGAAAAAGCAAGAGCAGAAAAAGATAATAGAACATATGAAATATTTAGTTGTTGAAATCAGAAGTACAGTCATTACCTTGTAAAGGGCCTTGAAATCATCTTCTATCACATCCTGTTCACACTCAGCCCAAAGTGCCATGCATCCATCTCTCCTGCCTGGGGATAGGCAGGGAAATGCCCAGGGAGGGCTGCTGTGCAGGCATACTGTGCTTCCTGCTGGGATTTGCACTGCTCATTATAGGGTGTTGTGGCACTGGGCTTGGTGTTAGCCTCTGAGCCATCCATTCTTAGTGCAAGAGGCAATTAATACTCAGGAAGATTTTACGAGGATTACAAAGCTCTGGTGGGAATGAAGTCACCTGTCCCCAAGGTAGGAGTCACAGCTCTACGTGGCAGATAAATGGACTCCCAAGAGGGAAGCTGACACCTTAAACTGTCATGTTTTTTAAAAGACAATTATTGCATGTAAGTAAGTGCACAAAATAAGCACATTTTATTTGTGTGCACATTATACGAACTCTGCATCTACCCACAAATCTTTATTTTGCCTCAGGTTTCATCTCAAAATATTAGGTTTTATCTATGTAATGGAGCAGAATGCTTAAACCCAAAACCTGGGAAACCTGACATTGGAGGAGAATCTATCTGTTAGAGGCAATATTAAAGTATGTCCAAATGACAAAGGCCAATCAGGTACTGTAATACCTGCCAAAAAATCACAAGTAATGAGAGGCTCATGGACACACAAGGATAGGTCTGTATCTGAATTATTTCAAGAATTCATGAATCAAGACTTGGAACAGATCTTGTGTAAATGAACAGGACTCCACTGAATTCAGTAGAGTCTTTGTGGACACCTGTTTTAAGTTGTCTACAGCAGAAACACCAACAGAAATATACTACTTGCCTTTTCATTGATAAGGTGTCCAATGTGAGGGAGGCCAAGGATGCTGCATTTTAAGAGTACAATAAAATATTTATAGTAATATATTCTGAGGATCAATTTTGATCCTCCTCCAATTATTGATACATGTCAAGATGAAAAAAAAATTCTTCTTTTAAAATAAGCTTGTTGAATAATAAACTTCGGGGTTTTTTCTGCCTAGCTGATTCTAATAACAAAAGAACTAGGCTTTTTTGGTCTAGACCTAGTAAGCCATAAATTTGAAGACAGAAAGCGAAAGAGGCAAGTAGTGATATCAATTCTGAACTTAAAAAAAGAGGACTTCAGGGAGATTATTATTGTGCAAGTTCCTGGGAGCTGCTCCTTTGAAAGACAAAGAAGCCCAGGAGAGTGAGTCTCAAACCATGAGAAGCATCAACTTCTGTCTGCAGAACATGGTGCAGGTGTGAGGAGGCCAGACTATCTGAATGGCGAAATCCTGACAGGGCTTAGATGGGAAAAAGGAATCCTATGGGAGACAAAACAAGGCATGAGCTGCTCAGGATAAATACAGAAGGAATGCCCAAGTCTGAAATGATTGAATTAAGAAAACCAAAGACTAGCTAGAGTAAAAATTGGTGAAGTACATGAAGGAAGCAGCAAGAGGAAGAATAAAGCCAAGTGAACAGGTAGCCTAGTAATGAAGGAGACAGAAAGATTGAGGGTTTTACATCCCAGTTTTTACTGGCAAAATTTGTTCTCAGGAGTCTGATGTGTTTGGTGGAATACAACCATTACTAGAGGAAGACTGAGTTAGGGATTACTCAACTTGAACACAGAGCCAAGTAGGATGTGTGACTGATATCACTGCAAGGCTGTTCTCTATCTCTTCAAGAGGTTACAGTGATCAGAAGTTCCCAATGACTGCAGAAGCAAATCTCACACTCATCTTCCAGGATGACAAGGAGGAAGAGCTGGGGAAATAGAGACCACCTGCCTTTACTTTCATCCTTGTAGAGGTTAAGGAGCAAATCCTTGTGTAAGCCATGTGCAGGCACATAAGAGAGAAGAAAGTGATTGTGGAAAAAAATTTATTTCCCAATTGCAAATTGTGCTTGACCAACCTAATTACATTCTACATTGTAATGACTGGATTTGGAAATGAGGACAGAGTAGTGGATGTCCTTCACTTTGGCAAGCTTTTGTCTCTGTTCTTACAGCATCTTTGGAGCTAAACTAGACAGATAGGGTGGGTGGGTTCACCCACCAGTTTAATTCACTAGCTGGATGAATTAAAGTGAGTAAAAAAATATGCTGGAGCAACAGGCTGAAAATGATGTGGTGCCTGTTTACAAGTGGTGTTCCTTGGTATTCACATTGGGAGCAATATTATTTAACATCTCCATTTATGGCTTTGACAACAACTTTGAATAGTGTGTACCTGCCACACAGGTTCACAGATGATACCCAAATGTAGGGAGCAGTCATTGTGCTGGATGATATGTCTGCTGTTGGAATCACCTTGACAAGCTGAAGAAATGAGCTGACAAACATTTTATGAAATTCAGCAAATGCAGTCCTGCATCTTGGAATAACACCATGCAACAGTACCAGTACCTATACAGTGTATGTGATATATAGTAGCATTCATTATACCAGCATGTTCTAGGAAGGGTATCTGTAGGTACAGGGCTGTATTCCATCTCCACAGAAGCTATTGAACTACAGAAGGGAAATTATACTTTTTTTTTACAGTTTTACACACTACAATATTGGTACCTTAAAAAAAAAATGCAGTGTAGGACAGTACCTGACTATAAGAGAATCTATCTCCTGTGTTTTGCTGACACAGGGGTAAGGGAGTGCACCAGCAACTTCTGCCAAAGTGCAGGTGCATGCATAACCCGGTGCCAGCCCAGAGCTGCCTAGTGGCTGCAACGCAGAGGACATGGTCCTCAGACCTGCTGGTTATTCTGTCAACAAGCAGATGAAACATCTTCTTGGTTGCTGTCTCCATCTCTGTCTGTTTTCAGCCCAGACTGGCTGTCTATCAAATAGCCTCCACTTTTTCTGCAGCAAAGAAAAAGAAGCCATGTCTTCTATCTCTGTGGCATACAAGAGTTTCCATTTCTCTCCTTTTATGAATTAATTACTTATAAGTTGTTACTTATAATAATTTTTTCTTGTCAGAATTTCCAGTTGCAGCTTTTATACTTACTCAGCTTTACTGTATAGACCAGGCTGCTGTCAGTAATTTCTTCTCTATGTAGGTATTCAATTCACGTGTCTTCAGTTAATAACTTCTTGATTTTTTATTGGACTGCAAACCAGATTAGTCTTATTTTGATGGTTATTGGTAGGCACATTCCAGATATTATATCATTCACCAAAGGTTTTGCAAGTTTTTAGTATTTTTGTAGAAATGTGAATGTCAGATCTGTCAGTGGTATCTCAGAAATTATTGTATTCCATACAGATGATGGTCCATTTGCAGTTAACCTTTACTGTCACTTAGCTACTTGTTAATCCATATTAATTAAATTAACTAATTTTTGCATCTCTGATTTTTTTACTAAACTCATGTAATTCAGATGTTTACAGAAGCTTTATCTTATAGGCTAGTACCATTACGTTTATTGGTCAGACTTCTGATCTTCAAATAGTAAGCCTATCTAACAAAATCTGTATCTCATAATATGAGATTGATGGCCATTAATTGCTCACACATTTTATTTTTGTTTTAATGAAATCCAGTTTCTGCCTTTTTAATTGAGTCCTGAACCCAAGGCATGTTAATGAGTTACAAGTTTGTGAAATCAACCAATTTAATATTTGAATATGTTTTCTCTAATGCACATTAAATTAATGAGTGTTTCAAGATTAGAGAAAAATCAACTTTAATACTTAAGGGAGGTATTTGGCAAAGTATTTTAATGACTGAATACTCTTGGTCTCTGAGTTTTCAATTTCTGTGCTGTTTGGGTTTTTTAATATTACCAATAAAATTAAAGATCTGCGTCCATCAAATTATATTACTTCAAGTATTTCAAATGGCTTTTCTTGGTAACTTGTGAAGTAACTAGGTGGGATGCAAATTGTATTCTGTTCCACGTGTACTGCATTTTATGTGTCAGAATTGACAGAAAAGTTTTTGTATGACAAGTAAAAATGAAATCTATTCCTAGATGCAGTTTGTCTCCTTTTTTTTTCTTCTGATATGTGCAAAAGGACACAGGTTACCATGTGGCATGTCCTGAGCTATACCTTCAGTATATGTTATCTCACAGTACATCATACAGGATTTATGATCAGGTAATGTTTATAATCCCAAATTTACTCAAATTCATGAATGATACAGATTAAGTCATACTGTAAAGGAATATTTGTGAACGTGCAGGTGTAATGATAACCACAAATATGCTACAGTATAGGAATGGCAATACTGTGATTAATAATAATAACAGCAGTTACTATGCAGCCAGAATATCCGACATGGTCATCACATGAGTTTTTGCAAGATCATTTTACCTAGAAAATCAAACACTAAACCACATATAGCATTTATAGAAACTTTTATTGCCACTTGGTCTCAGATGCCATATGAATGTATAGAGATTTTTCTTGCATGACAATATCCAGTATGTTAGAATATCTTGCACTATATGCTAAAATGTGAATATTCTGTATGTCTAACACATGTATAAATGGAATTTAATCTATGAGTGGAATACATCCACTATATAACAACTACAGATTTTAGGAGGTTGAGAAAATATTCTATTAATTGCAAATAGTAATAGTTTATCTGTAAAGCCATAGTGACTAGAACTGGAACCTTTTTGCTAGAAATCACACCTACAGCGGGAACACAACCCTTGCCATAAAGGCCTTGCAAAATGAGCTTAGATAAAAATATCTCACAGGCAAGTCAGATATTGGCAGTCTCAAAACACTCTGACATGGTTGCAAGGAAAGTGCTTTGGCCATAGGAGGGAAGGCTAGGGGAAATGGCATCTGGTCCATATTACGGCTGGAAGCTGCCAAGATAATATTCCTAATATAGGTATAATGCCTATGACAATGACTCACTGATCTTACTGATGTTTAAATGGGTACCTGAGGTGATTCCACCTCCTTCACCTCTTCCTACTCCTTCTTTCCTTTTTCCAAACGTGAGCTCAGCTCTGATATTAAATTGAAATAGATTCTTGTTGCGTATTCAATTTCTGAGGCTAGGGCTTGCCACACATTCAATGAAGAAACCTGAGCTCATGCTTGCAGGACTTGGAGTTTCCAGAGTTTCCAGGTGATTTTCCAGTGTCATGTCCATATGCTTGGAAACACAATGTAATAAGAATCCACATGTACAGTAATAAAGATGGGTACACACTTGTATAATTTTTGTTATGTGGCTGTCCAATTTGACGTTAAAGGATATGGTGGGGACCATATAGGTGATATTTTAGCCTTATCATTCTTATGAATGAGTAATAAATAGTAGCAGTTGATTGATCAAAATGTTAAGTTTGTGCTTAGTCTCACTTTCCTTTGTGCACCTGCAAATTTTCTATAAGCTGCTCCAGGTTCCATAGCCAGTGGGGAGAAATAGATCCTTGCAGAGGAAGATGTTTTCTATCACCCTACATAAGGATGATGTATTCTACCACCCTTAGATAAAAAACTCATTGCTTGAGGTTTTCTGTCCCTATCAATAATATAAAAAGCCTAGTACAGTGACTGGTAGGTGTTAGGTGACTAAAGAAAATTAATCCCACCCTTATGTATAGTTTAGGTATACTTCACCCATTCTGAGCTGCAGTGTATATTCCCTGTGTACATACAAGCAGAATGTGCTGTCATAATATGAATAATAAGAATACTTTTCATGTATCTATCTCATTCACCCCAGGATATCCTCTGTTTATCAACGTTAATTAATGTGTCTTCATGACAGTCTCATGAGGAAAGAATTGCCCCCAATTTAGAGATGAAGAAATGGAGCCATAGCACGTTTAAGTAAGTTTTCCCTAGTTGCACAGAAAACCAGTGGCATAAATGTAAATACTAGAGGATGCCTCACAATCATAGCCCAAAGATAAGGTAATCATAAGGTGTGGTTCCCAAATCAATACAAACAGTGTAATATGGTCCTTGCTTCCGGCCTATTCAAAGTAAATAGGTTGAGGTGTGGTGTGCACAAGGTAATTCCTGATGAGTTCACATCAGTCATACACTAAACTTGGTACAGATATAGCCAGACTAAGGACAGAGCAACAGGGCAAGGGTCAAATACCTGTCCCACATACTTGACATATTTTTGTGTCTGTATGATTTATTTATTTTGATTCTGCGGAATCCAATCTTTAAGCAAAGAAACAACTTGACAGCAGCCCTGACAAGAAGGACTAGGGGTACTGGTGGATGAGAGGCTGGACATGAGCTGGAAATGTGCACTTGCAGCCCAAAAAAATCAACCATATCCTGGGCTGTATCAAAAACAGTGTGACCAGATGGTCAAGGGAGGTGATTCTGTTCCTCTACTCTGCTCTCATGAGACCCCACCTGTGTCCAGCTCCGGGGTCCTTAGCACAGGAGTAGGTCCAGAGGAAGGCTATAAAAGTGATCAGAGGAGTGAAGCACCTCTCCTATGAAGACAGGCTGAGAGTCTTTGGGTCCTACTCCCTGGACAAATCTTCAGAACAGCTGGGAAGAAGCCCAGCTGGTTTAGGCTGAAAGCAAGTCAGGGAGTGTTTTAGGAGTTTGCTAGTGCAGCTGATTTAATTTCAGGATCATGAACATTCCTTGTTGCCAATTTATTTTTGGGAACATAGGTATCTATTGACACCAGGTTTTGTTCACACCTTCATGTCCCTACTTAAGAGCTTGTCTTCAACACAGATTTGCTGTAGATTTTCCCCACAGCACTCCTCTCCCCCGCCTCCTGGCTTCATTCCCCTACTGCCATTCTTGTCCAGCACTTCTTATTTGCATGTATAAACCTGTCATCAGTGTGAGAAATGGCACAAGCCAAAGACTGTAACTGTACTGGCTTAGAGTGCAACTCATCAGTGTGTATCACCAGAGTTGCAGGAGAAATCCTGTGCAGGTAACTTCCTACTTTGCCATGTACTGGACTACTTCCTGATGAGTTGACATTTGCACAATGTTTCACTTTCCATTTCCATATGTCCCTCTCCATTTGCTGCACAGTTCGTCACAGTTATGTCATCCAACATGATGCCAAGTCACCTTTCCTGCTGCTTTCTGGGTCATGGTATGGTTTGGGTTAGCTGCTGGTGTGAGCAACCAACAGCCAGGTCCCTCAGCCATCATCATCTGCTATGACATAACTTCGCACAGAGGGTCTCTCAACCTTTCCCTGTAGGATACAGGTGGAAGTCTCTGAGAGGTTGCATGTTAATGGCAGAGAGGTAGGAGAAGAGACCACCATGACCACGAACCTCAAGGTCAGCCTCTGGCAGTGAGTGAGCTAGAAGATGTGCTGCTGAATGCTACAAGCACGGAACTAACTAAAAGCTGTGTCTTAGAGAATTTACGACAGGAAAAAGGTCCACTGATCTTTTTTACTGTTGTCATGAGTGAGTTGTAACAGAACAGGAAGAGACTCCTGAATTTTGCTGCAGTATCCAGCTTTATGCACTGACTTTATTACTGGTTTACAGCTATAGGTTGTTTTTGTGTACAGATGGGAAAAGAGCATTTCTCTTGCACCACTTCTATTTTTTTCCTGTATGTGGTAAACTATGGAGGAGGAAGGAAAGTGATCTAAGCATACAACTGGGCCTCTTTTAATTCGTCTTTGCAATTTGCAGAAATATAAGAGATATAGGTATAGTGAGGAAGAGTACCCATCTCTTCCAGTATTTTTGTAGCTCTAACATAGCAGTAGATTAAGATGAATTAACTAACACTGAAAAATTATCCCAAATGGATGGACTGCGGAAATCTCTACACTTACTTTGGCTTGTGCCATTTCTCAGCAAGCTTTTTCTTACTGAGAGGGATGTAAAAAGGCTTGTGAAACATTTACTCTTTTGGAACCCCTCTCATAGTTCAGCTTCTTTTCATGCTTGTCTAAATTTTCACTGTAGCTGGCAAGGGACACTTCAGACCACTTCATACCAGGGGAATTGCAGTGGTCAGTGAGATGCTAGTGAGTGCTTGTTTTCAATGGCAACTTCCATACCTAACACATGTTGCAGTCCATAACACACTGTTGAGTCACCAGGTAATGAAGAAATCTCCTTTGCATTAACAGATGGAATTATGCTTATCTTTCCATAGTTTGCCTGTTTTCAGTCTCTGTTACTAATGTGTTCCAGGACCTACTAAGTATGAAGCAATAGTGAAACCATTTCTGGTAACACGATCATGATGCCATACATGTTATGTTATTATTTTCCCTAGCAAATCTTCCTTACATTTTCCCAGTTGTTAAAAGTTTTTGCTACTTAATAAAGAAAACTAAATTCTCAACAGAGCCCTCAGTTTATTTGGTCCCAGTCTGCTTCAGAGCAGACTTCCAAATGCACATTACTTCAAATGGGAATAGATATGTATCATGTTGATAACAATTCCTAACAAGGCTTTATTTGCTAGATAAGAGGAGAACATTTTCTACCTCTTCTGTTAAAAAATATTTTCTGTTGTTCTACACATACTTTTGCTTTCGTACGTACTGGCTGAGTACCCTAGAAATGGTATTATGTACTTGGAAATTGAAGAGGAAACATGTTGTTGCACCCAAAACATTTATTGTAGGTAGACACTATAAACCCAAAAGTCTCTGGTGCTCAACCTAAATCAGTCCATAACAGCAGAGTGGACATACCACACCAGTGCACAACACATGACATGACACAGGGTTGCCTGGCATTCCTTCATTCCTAAGCCACGTCACTGTGCAATAAGGGATGTGGGAGCAGGAGGCATCCCTCATTTTCCCTGATTGCTTCCCCTTAGACTTAGAGGGAGGGGATAGAATTTCTGTCTGTGTGTGCCAGATTTACAAGCTGAGTGTGTATGGGATAATGTATGCAACCAGAGCCTCCCATTATGAAAAGATAACATGTAGAGTGTGCAAGTGTTTGTTATGTAAGCTCAGCATTCTGCAAAGATATGGCCAGGACCGCATCCAGGTGTTTCCCTACACACTGATGTTTTCACTGCAGCCTGCACATTCTTTCATCATCCTGCAATTGGCACCATGGCAGGAGCAGGTCAGTGGGATTCCTTGCAGTTACTGTGAAATCAAGCGCTTTATAATGACCTTATCAGTAGGAGACTAAAATCTCTCTTGTCCCTATGCACACATCATAACTCTTTAACAATGTCACAATATATGCCTTTGCTAATACTTCCTATATCCCTGGAGGTGCTCAAGGCCAGGTTGGATGGGGCTCTGAGCAACCTGGTCTAGTGAAAGGTGTCCCTGCCCATGGCAGGGGATTGGAACTAGATGATCTTCAAGGTCCCCTTCCAATCTAAACCAATCCATGAGTCTATGATTCTGTGACTCTGTGATATATACACATACTCATGCTGAGTACCACTTGAGAATGATGGAATAGCAGCCTCAGCAATTCAGTTTCCATGTGTTTATTTGATGCATAAATAACATGTGTGTGAGTACCACTGATGATCTTACTGACACTCGGAAAGTCCCATTCCAGACAGCTGTTATTCCAGGGATATTTGCAGAATATTTATATAGATATTATATATCCTATAACCTAGAGGTATCATTTCAAGGTCTGATTTTGTTTGTATGGTGTCCCACCCCTAGGGAAAAGGAGCACCCAATAGTCATAGATGCTCGTGGTCAGAAAAGAACAACAAAATTTAGAGGGTCCTCACAAACTTACAAAGTTTTATTAGTAAATTATACAGTTGGCATGGAAATCGATATGAGTCCCTTATCTTCTACTATAAACACACACTGGTGGATTTTGAATAAGGAGTAGGGTGAAGGAGAAGAGGGAGAGAAAATCTAAAGGGAGGGTGGGAGGAAGGAAGGAAGGAAGGAAGGAAGGAAGGAAGGAAGGAAGGAAGGA
>VZTJ01000309.1:975069-1018513 GCA_013397795.1 Orthonyx spaldingii | reverse complement strand
TCTGTGATTCTGTGATCTGTGATTTATATTTAATCTTATATTGTGTGCATTTTCAGATTGCCATACATACACTTTTTTATTACATAACACAAATCTTAAGAACAATCTCTATAACAAACACACCTGCATAGACATGGATATCCAGCAAATCCTCAAAAAGTCTACTGGGATACGCATCATTCCAAATATAGCTAATAGAAATTGGATGGGAGGTAATCATTCATTTAGTCCCAGTGCCCCACCTTAGAATTGCAATTCAGTTACTTCTTATTTTTTGAGGATGTAGTACATGTGGGAAAAAATTGAACATGGGGGAAAAAAATGCCAAGGAATTATACTCAGCAGTAGTTTTCCACTTCATGGTCCTCTTCTAAGTGACCATTTTTGCAGTAAAAAGACAAGATGCTGATGATGGTCTTGTTAGACACTTGTAAAGAGTCTCTACCTCCTAGAATAGAATGACTTTACAATATTCTGTTGTAAATTAAATTGAGACATTAATCAAATGACAAAATTCTCTCATTTTCCTGAGCCTGCAGGAACCAATTTCTGAATAAGACTATGAAAAAACTGTAGTCTGGGGAAAAACAGTGAAAAAAACTCTAGACTAGTGCCAAATATTCAGTTCTAGTGATTGATTAATAATGGTAAATAATTTCAAGGCTATTTTCTAAAGCTCATTTTCTAAAAACCAAGAACTTATAAATAAATCGAGGGAGCCTGGGGTGCAAATCTGTTCCTTAAGACTGGCTTTGCATGACAACGTAAAATGTCCTTTGCTATACAGATCACTATATAACATAAAGGAGTAACCAGTGACAATACAAATCAATGACAATACATTGTATTTCTTGTTAGACCTACATGTGAGGATGACCTTATTCTGAAGTGGAGAAAGACAAGACAAGGGATAATGACTCTTACTGTGGGAGGAAGGAGATTGAAAGGTTATATTGTATACAGAGTGTACAATATACAAGAGACTCAAAATTTACACCAACGTAAATTGGAGGTATGAACTCAGAGCTAGTGTTTTTCTGCTGCAACTTTTTTTTTATTTTGGAATGTACTAGAATAAATATCATTGATTTGGTGTTGAAAACAAAGTATTTGCAGACAGTGTCTCCCAGGGAGCACAAGTCATTTGCTATGAACTATGTTACTGTAGGCAAACTATTCTGTTTTAGATATACAAATTATATATAATACATTCAGTTGCATTTAAATTATGGAAGTATCCTATCTTGCATTAGCTTTTCTCTACAGTTCTGTAGAAAAACTCTACTTCTGCCACACTATACTGTACTTAGAATCATATAAGACATACAGACAGTTCAGTTTGTCTGCCATTATTTGAACTTAAGCTGGATAAAAGCAGTCTCTGAAATTAAAGCACAAAATCCAGTTTCTGCCAACAAGGAGGTGGTCAGATGGCCCTATTCATTATGTAGACTTAGAATACTCACCCATACGTATATTTTAAAGAAGTGCAAACTCAGATGTCCCATTTTAAAAGGATGCACATTCCAGCTTGTTACTCTGTATAACTGCAATTGGTGGAATTTCTTGAGATTTAAATATGAGAATAATTTCTTTCCAGAATTAAGTTGATAAGAGTGGAGTTTATGTGCTTAGGTACTCAAGCATTTTTTGTTGTTTTCTGTCACAATGTTCTCACTACTTCTGCACATTATGAAGTTGTGGAGAAGGTCTTATTACAGAACACAAAAAAGACCCTGGTTCTGTCACAGTGTAGGTACTGAATAAAATTATGTTGAGAAGCATATGGCTCAAATGTCTTCCATTAAAATGTAGATTACAGAAAGCATTCTTTAGCAGGCAAGAGTTTGTCCAAAAACTCTATACAGATGGACTTGATCATCCATCACACAATCCCTACACCCAGCCAACAGGTCTTCTATTCATGAGAACACCTAAGGTAGAAGGAATGCTTTCAAGAAGTCACATCAGCATTTTAAAAGGCATTGTGGAACAGAATCATAGGATCATTTAGGTTGAAAATGCCTTTAAGATCATTAGGCCATCATTTGGCAGCATTAGGCTTCTTGGACTTCAAGTGACTGCTTCTACCCTAAGTGCAGGCATTTGTTTCCCTTCCCCCCTTAGTCTGCATAATGAAACAGGGACCTTGCTGCTACCGAATACTTTCTTAGTCTGTTACCCTTCCTGCTTTCGGCTTCCTTGACTCGTCATCTTACACACTCTCTTCAGGACTGAATCAGAATTTTTTAAAAAATCCTATATCATGAAACATGTTTACTATAAGCTGAATATTTGAGAGTCCTATTACAAAGGACACACTGTGTTTTGATCATGCAGGAAATTAATTCTGTTAATCAGGCCATGCTTGTTACCAGTTTAAATCTTAGCTAAGTGTTTCTACTGTCATAAATCTCAGAAATGTTTTTGTATCAAGAATAATGTTATCACTTCCTTTTTCTGTGTACTAAAACCATCACAACAATGTGAAACCTCCACACAGAATGAGCAAAATTGCAAGGCAACAACATTTTTACATATCAAGGTAATTAAACTCATTGTAGAATTTAAGTAACAGCACAGTGAATTTTAGGTCCATCCACAGGAGCCATAAGATGAAATTTTAGATAGGTCGGGCTGTGTTACAGCAAGCAGAACTTCAGGCAGTTCTCAGAGCCATCAGAAATAATGAGAGGAGGTGTGGAAGGGGAAGCCTATAAAATACCTTCTTGCAGGGTTTTCCTTGGCTTTGAGAAATCCATAGCCTGTGACTTCAGGATTGTGGAAAGTAAATGCAATCAGTAGTGTGGCCTCAGCAACATTGTCCGACCAAATCCATGGAGATGCCATGATCATGCTGCTAATTTGAAATCTGCACCTCTTGTGTCTTTATTCCTGACTATTCACCTGCCTTTCATTCTATTCAGTGTGACATTAAACACAACACAAGAGCATGGTATGCCCTGTGCATCATACAGATCTCAGTTATGTACCCAGAGAAGTTCCCTACATCACAAGTATCAAAAAGCATTGAAGAAAAATATGAAGGAATTAACCTCTCCGGAGGTTAATTAAGACTGAATAGTTTCTGACAATAGCATCCCTAAATTGCCAGGTGAAAAATAGTCCTTGTAAGAATGGAAATTGAACAAAGGCCAGGATCCTTTGCTACTTTTTGTGTCTTGCAGGTCTGCATCTCCAGCCTGCAGAAAGAGAGGATGCAAAAGAGTCTAATAATTGGGGGCCACATGACAAACAGGCTTGCTATGACAGTGGAAAGGGCTGGGATGACAGAACATCACTTGCTAAAACCATGCGGAAGACGCAAACTAACAAAGATGCAGATCCAGCCAAACCCATCAACATGACAGAGTGCATTTCTTTGCAACTGCCACATGCCTTCCATCTCCTTCAGTGACACCTCTTCATATGTCACACTACCTGTAAACCCAAACAGTCCCATTCACACAAACACAGAATTTGTCCTATTAAATTAGCAATTCAGCAACTTTGGTTTCTTCCCCATCAGGAAGAGAAAAAAATTGTTATAGGAGGCCAGAACACAAATATGTTGTACATAAAGAAGGTTGAAAACCTTTCTGGGTTAGCCTCACAACCCTCAAACAGTCAAGGAGAGGAAAGACGAGCCATGCACAGAAAGTCTTTCTTCAATGTGCTAAAAGTATAAACTTAATCTTACGTAATTAACACCTCCATTATTTGCACTGTTCTGATTGTTCCTACCTTTTTCTATGTTTGCACTTCCGGAGCAATAAAGAGGCCTTAAAAGAGATTGTTAAAAAGTCTGCCTATCATGCAAAACACAGACACTTCTAGAAGTCGTGTTTCTCTGTAAGGCTTCTGTACCAAATCACAGGGACTAGTAATGCACCTAGCTCAGGTCATAGGGCTGGGCATTCAAAATGGCCACACTCTTAAGGCTAAAGGTACCCAGGTTCAGAATTTAGGACAGCACATTGTGTAAGAGAAATTCCAGAGTGCTGGTGCACATTTTGCCTCCCCTGTCCCTGCAGCAGATTGACAGGTACATGTCTACTTAAAAATAGAGGGGAAAGGTAAATCTCTGAAAACCAATACTTCCTATGGAACACTATCCAAAACATCCCAGGAAGGTATGGCAGAGGCAGAGCTAATATAAAAATGTTACAGCCTTTTCCTTGGAAATTTTACTCAGAGATCTGCATTGTGCATATTTTGGAGAATCCTCTTTTCTCCCTGTTGGGAGCTGTATTGACCTACAGTGAAGTGGAATCTGATGACTTATTTGTAGAAAATGGTTTCCAAGTTGTCTGAATTGAAAAATCTCACTTGGAAGCAAATAGAAGGCAATTGTTTACCACTTTAAGCATAAGATTCATTGTATGATTCTGAAGTTGCTTTGGTAATACTCATTGAGTTTTAATTAATTTTACCATACTTTACTAATAGCACATAAAGAGCTTGAATTTTTTTCCCTACTAGCTCCATTTTAAACTTCTATATGCTTGGAAAGTGTTACATATTTACTAACCTAATGATTACATATATATATGTGCTTAACAACTAGTTTCAAAATTTCCTAGACATACCAACTCACAAAATTGCAGAAGTTTTGACCTAAAATCTTTTGATTCAATGTTTTGAGTCAAATATTTTGAGAGGTTCAATAGTGTCAAACATTTTGAAGTCAAAACTCCTACGCTGAGTGTACCTCAAAGACACTCATTGAATGCTTATTTAACTTGTTCTGAAATTGAAGGAGATTTTTTCCATGCCTTGATAGTCTATCTGATGTTATGTTACCCCTAGAGATGTGAATGTTTTCTTACTACACACTTTTTTCCTCCTACAGAGAGAAATTACAGGGTATTTTTATAAGCTTTTTAGATATTGAACTATTAATAACATAAACTTGTGCTACATGAACACATGACTCTGTCTTTACTGCACGATTAGGAATAGTCAGACTCTGAAGGAGGAGATGTCAATTAATGTCAATTAATTTATTTGATAACAGCAGGGAAATTCAGGCTGAGTATTTTTCCCCGTACATTACTTTTCCTATCCACATATGTATATATATATATGGAGTTTAGCACAAAATTAGTAATTATTCTAGCAACAGCAAAACATATAGCTTAATATGTTGATTTGTATAACTGTCTTGCTGTGTATAAAAAACAGGCACAGGCTGCTGCTCCTTTGAGTTTATTCATGTTCCTCTGATGAGGAGCCTCTTGAAGCACCTGACATTTACTGAGGTAGAGGGAACTGTAAAAAGATAACTGTTTTAAACATAAAATATTTGTATTGCTAAGAGGTCAGCTTTGCTGCTGCTGACTTCATTGCAATTTGCATACTATTAAAGCATTACCCATAATGTTTGTAAAATTTAATTTTAAAGCTATGCTGTTAAAGATGTTTACTGAATTGTAAGCACCTAGGACATTTGGGAAATTTGTTAACACTGTGATAGTTATAGTATTTCTGCATTACTTTGCTTCTTATTTAATCCCCTCACAAATACACACTTACTATTTTCTTTCATTTTATGACAATGAACCTCATTTTAGTGCAAGCTGAGAAACTTTAAAAAAGTATACTGTAACAGCACAGCAATCGAGATAACTTTTCCTTTTATTCTCAATATATTTAAGTTTGTTAAAAATGTCACTAACTTATTTATTTACTTTTGCTGGGGGCTGAGATCCAATTATGCTCCTATAGACTAAAGGTGATGGTTATGATTTTCCACTTCACTCTAATACAGGCTTTCTCATTAAATCTCACAGCTTGGTAATCACAGTCATCACATTTGTGTTTCAGTGCTGCATTCACACTCACATTCTCCTTCCCGGGATTTCCATGCTCCTTCCCTCACCCCCTCCCCCAGATCTTTATTTACTCCCTGGCAGAAACTGCAAAATTAAAGATGTATAATGTGCAGATACAATCTTTGCTTCCTTTTGTCTGCCAGACTAGCAGTCTAAAATACACTTCTTTTGGGAAGTACTGATATTAACTCAGTTACTACAGTACATGAAGTACTGTTTCCCTTTGAAGTACTATAAAAAAGTTGTCCTTAGATGATAATGGAAAGGATGGAGTAAAGCAGGAACAACAAGAATCACTTTACATACTAATAACAACAATTTAGTTATCAAAACAGTACAGAACAAGCATGCCTTTGTACTATTCTTTAAAAAATTTAGCTTCCTAGGGTTCTAATAGTCTTTTCCTATGGTTCAGGAATGCACAGTAGCACTCAGCCCAGTGCCTGTATCCTTATTTCAAAGAGAATCATTCAAACCGACATCCACCCTGTCAAGAATCTTGACTTTGAGCTGCTAATGCAGAATAAAAATCAATATAAATTTTGATCATTTGATGAATATTTACTTCTTTCTTTCGAGCCTGGGGATTTAGAATTGAAAACTGCTGAATCAAGCCATTTTATATTTTTTGTGTTTGTGCCAACACCAATTTACTACCCTCCTGAAAGTTCCTGAACAAGATGTCTCATGTGGCATACATGTTGGTTTCTCCTGTCAATCATAACTGTGTGCCAGTAGGGAACCATAAACATTTTCCTTTCATACTCTTAGTTCTCCAAAAAGGAATATTTTGATTACTTCCCTAGAAAAAGGTAAACTTGTCTTATTTAGACATACTGTAAAATGCCTATGTCTATTTTTCTAGGACAGCTGCTGTGCCTAAATTGGTACTATCTGTTAAATATTTTCTTTTCAATATGAGTTGCTTCATACGAAGAAACAGTTTGCAATCACTGCAAACAAGGCTTAGTAGCACAAAACAGATAAAGATCCATATTGACATTATCACTTCCCCTATATATTTTCTAAGAAACTGCATGAAAATTCTGACCAGTATAATGCACACCAAATGTTTGTGAAAATTAAGATAACAGGAGATAAATAGATCCCACAAGTGGGCAATTAAGATGTGACTCTAGTTCCCATTTCATTTTTAAAAGAAAAGTACCTTCAATCTCAAAAATAATGAGCTTATAAAAAAAAGTATATGTAAAGCTCCTATGTTTCCATAGTGATTGGGGTGGGGGTGAGAGAACAGAGAAAAGGAAAAACGATGCTTCTAAATTTGAAAAAGACCTAGATTAGTTTAACAAGAACTGTAAATGCAAGCAATTTTCATCTTGCAAAATTTTTTTATATATGACTCCGTGGCAGACGGGCTTTATCTTGAGCAATTTTGTTGGTCTCTTATAAATTAAATAAAAGTGGTGGCAGCTGTCTTTCAGAAGGCTGATATAGGTTTGTATAGTCATATGATATTATGTAGACAGATGTTTTAAATAAAATAAAATATTTAGATTGCTAGATACCTTGCTAGATACAAAGGCAATTATAGGATGTCTTTGTTAAATTAAATTTCTCATTCTTTTGAGAAGAAAAAAAAGGGAATTGTCCTGGAAACTGTACCAACAGGAAATGATTCTATATCTAAAACAGCTGGAGACTGTAACTAATATAAATTTACTTGAAAATAAAAATTCTGTATGCCTCTAGAGACATGCAGCAACATGCAGTAAAACCAGATGTGATAAAATTATTTTTTAAGTGTGTTTATATAGACATATAAAATATTAAGGTAAGATCCACTCATGTAGAGAGACTGTTCAAGGCTAAAACAAAGTAGCAGAACAATTTGAGCCCAAAAATGTAAAAAGAGAGTCATCTTTTTCTAACAACAAAAGATGTCCTTTTTTGATGAATGTTGCCTTTTCAGAAATATGTCAGACACCTTAATTTGACAGCGATTCTAATGTGATAACATTTTAGTGCTTTACCAAGACAAAATGCAGTGGAAACCTTTTATCTCAGCACTTTAAGGTAGATCTTGATTCACATCTATGTTATATGTATCAAACTTCCAGAAATAACTTTACAAATAAAACCAATATCCAGTACTCAAATTCCTTAGCTGTTTTATTTAGGCAAGCTTTCCATAGTGTATAAGGGAATTTTTCCAGAGCAAAGACTATACAACCGGGTCTTACATGAACCCTTAAAAAAATATACCACACATCTAGCCCATGACTGTCTAACGTGTCTCAACCAAGTTGCTCTTTCAACTTTTGCTGAAAATGCCACAGTATAACAGACTATGTGCTTGCAGCTTTCCTCTTTGTCAAGGTCTCTATTACAAGCTTGTCATGACTCCAGACCCAAAGCTGCACAGCTGATTTGGCTAAAGCACCCAAGATCTTAAGTTTTATAAAGAAAACAGTCCAGGAGAAGTATGAATGCCAAAATGCAAGAACTAGTTTTACGAGTCTGCCTTACAAATCACCATTGATAAAAATCCATCCAAATTTGCATAGCCACCTTCTTCCTTGTTCCCTAATAAAATGATACTATAGCATTGCTTGTTCGGTATTATTGCTTGCTTTTTAAGTAATATTATTTTGTAATTTGAACAATGAATAAAAATTTTTTTCTCTCATACTTAAGAAAAACATTCCAGCTACATAAAACAAAATGAAACATGCTCAAGATATTGGAAATGTTGTATTATAGTCCCTATACAGGAGAAGTAAACTGTGTTAAAGATTCCTTTCAGAAAGCTTCAGGTTGGATTGCTTTCATTTTTTCCAATAGTCTTAATTGGCTAAGTGCCTTTGGGCCAGCTAATACCCAGAGAGGCCTAATCTCAGTAATCTTGTAAATACAATGATTTCACAGATTTTCATCAAAGACATGACCATTACACGAGATTCTGCCTGTTTGGTGCTGTATTATTTCTCATTTAGAATGTAGTTAAAATTGCCATATTAATACAAGGTTTATTATTACAGAGTTCTGTGTTACTAAGAGTGCAACAAAAAGGAGATACTTAGCTGTTTTTATTAAAGTTTAGACAGATGTTTAAATGGATATGAACAAACATTTTAGTTTCAAAATTAAATTAAAACAGATTGAAAAATAGCAAAATCACCCTTCTTGAGTTATAGATGTCCAAAGGTGATGTATGTGTGTAACAAATGTTCATGTGACTATACATTTACAGAATTTTTTTTCTTTCAAACTTTAGGAAGTATAACTGAGATGACAATATCACAGTGTAATAATCATACCTGCTGCATCTTTTTAATTTAACACCTGACTCATGAAAACCTGACTTTTTGGCAGCTAAAATAAGATGCATAGTGACTCAAGGAATCTGAAGTTCAATTACTACAAAAATATGCCAAGGGAAAGGTTTAATGAAGAGATGCACATTTCCAGTAACCATAAACAAGGCAATAATTACATTTTTATATTATACTGTTAAAGAAGTTGGGTATTACTACATGGAAATTCTGGGAACTTAGATTACACTAGAATGTAATCTGTTTTCAGAGACAAAAACAAGCATGAGTTCTAAATCATCTAATGACCTTACAAAACAGTGTGGGACACAGGCTTCTTAGAAGTGAAAATAGCAACAAAAATCATGACACACTGATTAATCTAGACCCAAGAGATGTCACAAACTGATAAGTCAAGGGTCATTAACATGTTTCAAAATAAATATTTTAAGTACAATTTGATAAAAAGGTCTTATTATAATCTGACAAATTTCTTAAACAGATTGACTGATACTGTGACGATATTTTGCTTTTGTCAAAGCATTAATTAAAATGGAGGCATCAAGCCTGAGTGTTACAATGAAATATTGGAGGTTTTATTAATAGGCACAGGCAATCTATTATACAGAGAATCAGGACCCATGTAGTGGAATGGTCTAAAGCCCAAGAGTGTTTTTAGCAGGAAAATACATAGGTGCAGGTGAGATATTATAGCCAGACAAGTAATCTTGTGCTTCAGGTCCTCTTTGCTGAGCGTGGTTGAAAACTGACTTTGTAGTAATTTGTTTCCACAGATGTCACATAGGAATTATGCTTAGAGATACTTTTGCCTTACAAAATTTGAATCCGACCACAAAACTCCACATTTATTCTTCAATTGTGTGGCCAAACCAGAAAAAGTTAGCATGTTTTTTGGGGGATCTTGGTTTCATTGTAACTGAACCATCAATATTTCAATGGAGTAGGCACAGATTAAAAGTTCAAGTCTTGGAGTTATCAGAAATAATTATCCTAGAAAGTTGTATGGTAGCAGGACATTATGGTCTTATTTATGGAGCTTAGGTAGAATTTCCAATCAGCATGATTGCATCTATTTCTAGTGCTTTGTTAATCGCTTCCTGAAGCTGCTCATTAAAAGCTCCTATGTCAACACGTAATGCTGTGGTGGCTGAAACAGAGATTGGGAATACAATCACATCTCATGGTTTGGCTGAGAAGTACCCTGCAACACTGTGCACTTTATCACAAATGCTGTTTTCCCATTTGATAAAATGCCTTACCATGTCATGGAACAGTGGTTATTTATTTCAAAGGAACAAGCTGAATCTTCACCATTAAATGCTGGATGTGAGCAAACATCATTCTATTTCTGTCTCCCTCAACAATGGAATTGCAGTGAGACCCAAGTACAGCAATTTAACATCTCTCTTACAACAGCCACAGAAGTGATGACAGCCCTAGACAATAATCACTTGCCAATACCATAGTACTTACCTACCAACTGTGAAAGCTCTCACAGCCGTAGTCAATAATTGAACCGACCAATTCCACTGTGCTGCATGTGATTGGTGATATTATCCCTTTAAGTGTGTTATTTAAGTTTGCAATGCAGTTAATTGAAACCCTACTAGATGCAAATCAAAAGTTTCAGTCTTAATTGAGATATTTTGAAAATTGAACCCATTGCTTCAGGCAGGTGCTACATGAGATTCCATTAATATAGGTAATTAACATTAGCCTCTGCTTTAATTAACATGCACACTTTAATTAGTAAAGCATTAACCAACATTAAAAAATCTGATCTTCATGCATCACAAAAACCACAGAGTTATGACTATGTTATTTTTTCCAAGACTGTAAATCATACAACATATTAATTCTTTTTTTCTTTAAATACATCAAGATATTTTAAAAAGAAAAATAGACATATAAAATGTACATCTGCATTTTAACTGAACACTTAAAATGGTGGAAAAGGTTTCTCAAGAATATCTAAAATATGAAGAAAGCTCACATAATACTTCAAAACTTTTGCCTGAAATTTATAAATATGTATATTACACAAGTGTGTGTATCTAGCTACTTTATAAATTAAAATAACTCAGTTGTAATCAGATTCACTGGTCACAATTAATTCTATGGCAGAATCCAAGACAGCATTTTCCAGAGCTGGCATTTTGAAAACAAATGTTCTGTCAACAGTATTAGCTTTGTTTCCCATCAGGCTTGTTTTATCGTGCTAGGACTGCAAATGTGTGTCAACATGAACGAAAAGTTTTCTTGAGTTTGCCCGAAGCCTAAACAACTTCTTCAAAAACTAGCCTGTTGCTCCAAAACTGTGCCATAAAGCCCACTGCTGAGTGCCATCACCCCTGGGACATCGAGTAGTGGAGAGCTGAAATGATACCACTGAGCTGGTTCAAGATCAGCTTTTCTTCACAGCAGGTCCCATTTACAGATGTGCAAGCTCTGTAATCAAGGAAGCTTCACAAGGAAGGGAACAAGTGCAGTTACACTCATGCTTTCAAACCAAATAAAGGAAATTTTTTCTGATAGGGACCAGCTCTTTTTGAGTCTGGATTAAAATTAAAAATTATTTAGAAGCATAGTAAGTTTCCAGACATATATAACAGTCCGTGAAATTAAATACTCAAGAGCTCCAGCTTGAAAACCTTTCTTTAGATAAAATTTAACATCAGTATCTTTCAAAATACATTTCCAAACAAAGCAAAGATACCTTCAACTTCCTTATCCTTTCCTTCTGCTATGCATTTGTCCATTTGATCCTGACAGCTTTGCTTTAATTATGGTAAGTTCCATTTCTGCAAACTCATTATTATCACAAAGATTTCTGATCCAGTTCACTCACTTTATTTCCTCTGTTTTCCTTCTCAATATGTACAGTTGGGACATGTGTTAATTATTGTTATATAATTCTCAGAATGCTGTATTTGTGGGTTTGAATAATAGTCAGTTTAAACCTAGATCTGTTTTGCAATTTCTGCACATTCTGAACATCCACTGCATTTGGCAATGAAAGGAATGGATGATGTTAAAGTACTGTATACTACATTCATATTGCATCAAATATCTGAAGATCTCAAAGACAGCATGTACATGTGCAGAGAAAAGAGTATGTCCTTTCTGAAGTTCCTTACAAGTTCCACATCAATGTCACATCAGGGCTCTGTTTCTTTTTGCTAAATGGGAAAGAACTTTAATGAAACAAACATGAAGACAAAAAAATTCTTTAAAACTGGAATGATACACTTAATCAATTTTAAGTACTTTTTCGCCATGGGAGTAAATCCTACATTGTGTTTCATATTCACAGCACACATACACACACATCTCAAATGTAAGGCTTTCCAGATACTGAAAGTAAAATGCTTCCAGCTAAAAAAAGCTAGGTCTGTTTGGTGCAATTTACCAGATTTTGTGGGATTCTGCAGGACATATTGTGAAATTTTGACAGTTCTCCCTGAAAGTAAAAGAGCATTGCAGATAAAAGAATACTTTGCTGAGTGCTTTTCATGGCATGTTGTTGAATTCACCACATTTTATAACCTGCAAAACCACAGCTAAACCAAAACCAACATAAATAGTCAAAAATCTATCAGGACATATCTGAGTAACTCGGAGTGATCAGAAAATTATTGTTTCTTGTAAAGCAATGTGATGACATATTTAAAAGAGTGACTTTCACAATACAGAGTTCTTCTAGGTCTATGCATACTCAGATTTATGTGTAATGCTGAATGAATCCATACATATTTTCTGTTTTATTTACTTGATTGAATTTAACTATGTATTTTTTCCCCATGTAAGTAACAGAGAAACAAAAATAAAATATGGAAAAACTGTTCTTAAAAATTTCTAAGCACTACCTTGAGAATCAAGGTAGACTTATCATGAGGTGGAGAACCCACAGCGTATTGACCACAATGATGAAGGAGGTGCAGAAGCTCCTGTTTGCAGAATATTTCAACTCTGCAAAAGGCCAGGTCCTCTACTGCCCCATCAGGAAATCATCCTCAGGAAATAGCTGGTTCTACCTATATAGTTCCTTCACTGTTTCAGAGGAATCCTCCTTATTGTTGGGCCATGGGGACAACAGAAGGATACAATGAAATACTTCAAACTTGATTGCAGTAATCTGCAAGTGTTGTTGGGTTTGGGTGAAAAAGAGTTTCTGTTTGCTTTTACAGCATGCTACTACCTACATGAGCATGAAGTTTGGGTGATGGATTTTACAAACACTGTATTCTTCATTCGATTGCCACAAAGTTAAAATAAGCATATTTCCCCTTAAAATACCAAAATAAAAATTAGGAATAACTGACCCAGAAATTCTATCATATAAATATCAGATCTTCATTCATCTGTACCACCATTTCTGAGCTTCCTTATGCAAACTTGTTCAGACCCTTTCTAAAAAATGAACTGCTTAAAACAGTCCCAACAGAGTAAAAACAAAATACATAAAACACAATATGTCATACAATATTATAAATATGCTACTTCAAGAGTTGCTAAAGCTATCACTTTTAAAATATGGAAATTAACCTCTCAGACTCATCAGTATGGTAGGTATGATGCCCTTCTTCAGCACAGTGATTTCTTTAGTAAACAGTTGCGTAAAAGAAGTTTTCAGTAACAAGAATTATAAATATACAGAGAATGAGGTGCATTGCACTCATGATATCTTGAAACATTTCTCCTTTTTTTTTGTCCCCCCAGGGAGGCCTATAAAGAGCTAAGGGTCAAAATCTTCTAACACCTCTAACAAAATAGGGTATACCTAGAAAATGAAGGATGGGTTGCGTTCTGTCAAAGTCAGTGGAAATTTTCTCATTATTATTTCAAGCGAGCAGACCATGCTCTTACAAATCATGCAACAAAAATTAATGTATATCTCAACTCATAATTTCAAAGACAAGGATTCTGGACACTAATATTCTAGACATTTTTAAGGTAGGGAATTCATATCATTGCATAACTGATGGGGTTAGTCATGATATGGGGTTGCAAGTAAAGAAAACTTTGAAAGCCAGTTCAGAGTATTTCACTTCTCTAAGAATAATGTAGCCCACATTTATCATGAGGTAAACAGGACAATATCATGTTCAGTTGCTAATGGGCTGGAACTTGAAATGTCACCTTGCTTCTCCAATACACCTGCAGGAAGGAAGGTCTGGGGATACAAAATCTCTTTTGTTCCCTGTGGGAAGTGGATTTTGCCCTCCTGTACTAGCTGTCGCTCCTAACCCAAATTAGTAATTTGTAACTATAGGTTAACCATGACACAGAAAGGTGCAAACAGCATGGTCATGTCTACCACAAACAACCACCTACCTTGGGTTGTGCTGAGAGTCATCCCTTAAGCTTACTTGTCTCCTTCTGACTCTAGCAGATGGTCTGATAAAAGACATTAAAATTTGTCTCCCTCATCTATAGTTCATACTTCTCCTTACACATTAAAGTAATGAGCAGTCTTGTACCCTGTAGAGTTTGACATGTTCTGAAACATAACTTTAAACATACATGGAACACTTCTGTAATTACTAAAAATTAAAAGTGTGTGATATACAGCACCTAATGTCTTTTTGTTAAGAACCATTACTTTTCTTGGGCTATGAAAATACATAGCTAACATCTTCTATGAAGTGGAATCATAACTATTATTTTTGGAGTTTCTTGGAGGTTTATGGCTAATTTGGCAAATGTAACTTACACTTACAAAAGTGACAATGAATAAGAGAATTCACCTTGGAAGTTAGATTACTAAACCAATTTTTAAATCCTACATTTTATTTCTATATGTTTAAAATGTCATAGTATAGACACTGGAACATCAAAAAGAATCACTCTGATAGGTACTTTTTTTTAAAAGAGAGCAGAGAAGTGTGATCTTATAATTCCAATTAATATCCATCTGAATTGGACATAATCATTTTTAATTACATAAAATCAACCCTGAACTTAAAATTATAACACAAAATAGAAGCAGTCCACTTAAATGTTGCTTTTTCTTTCCCCTTGTGTTTGCATGGTTGTCCCAGAATCCTGGAAAGAGTATTTCTTTCTCTGCTGATCTTGCTGCTAGCCAATGCTGACATTCACTATTTGTGTCTCTGGCAGAACTTTTGTTCCCCACTTGATTTGCTGTCCTATTGAAACATTATCAGGAGCATGGGAAGTTTGCTGCTGTACTAAAAGAGAACACTTTCTGTTTCCGTTTTCCTTCTTACCCGCCTAATGAGAACATCAGCCTTTAAAAACCTCTTTAACTAACTTATTTTTCTTCACTAAAAGAGGTGAAAAAAGAGAGAAGCACAATATTTCTTGTTAAAAACTATATTTAATGGCTACATTTGTGTTTAGTTTGTTGAATTGCTAATAATTTCCTGATAATCTTTAGGCACAGTATGCTAATTTAATTCAAGGGTAAGACCAGCAATAAGTCAAAATACCCCAGGATTCATTGGCATTTCGCGTCTCTTTAGACAAAAAAAAATGGAAAAGGAAGTCTAGAAACGTAACAGAAACTGGAAAAAAATTAAAGATAGGTAAGTTTTGATCATGTATTCCTTCTTGCCAATTGACATACATAATAGAAAATGGTAGAGAATAGGTTAAACAGTCTAAAAGGATTTTAACCTTAAATTTGACAGAAGCTAAATGGCTGTGACATTGGGTTCTTCTACTTTATTCCAGCTAGTAATCCACCTTCAAAGTTCCTGTCAGGTAAATGACCTTGTATTTCATTAACTGATAATTAAATGGATTTATTCCACTAACGGTTTTAATTAAAATGCTAGAAATATTGATTACCCCTCTCATCCTTATTCCCCCAGATGAAAAAAAGGTTTTAGGAATGTTTATTTAGAGAAGACAGAGAATTAAATTAGATTGAATCTCTATGAGACCTGAAGACTGGTTCTTTCATTTCTGCTGCTCAAGCAGAAAAAGGTTTCAATTTTTTGATGTTTGATTAATTATTTTGAAATCCATTTATGCTTACCTTGGTGTTTAATTAAAAATGTCATTTTTAGCATAATTTAATTGGCTATCTGTGGAAGACTAACTTCAAACTTATATTTAAAAAATGTTGTGGTTTTTTTTTTTTAATTTAGGGTAAAAGAAACTTTTTACTTATTTGCTTTTTCTGTAAAGGTATCATCTCATGAATGAAGAACTAAGAAGGGCTGAAGCTTAACTGGATTTACTACATTTGAATATGAGGATACATATGCTTATGAGTAATGCAGCTTCATTTGGCTGTATGCTTGAATCCATCACCAGCCATTTAGAAACCCTAATCTAACAAAGATGGAGTGAGTCCCTCCAAATATTTTGGATTTATTGTAACTAATATTAACCAAACTCTCTGCAGTGTGTCCAGAAATGTTTTTAGTATGGGCTGGAATCCTTTTGCAAATGATTTAATATATAGTATGTATTACTGGAAAAAGGATTCAGTTCAATTTATAATCAGCAAACAAATATTAGAAATTCTAATTTAAAATATTTTTTAAAAATTTATCTACCATGTACAAGTATTTCACTATTTTATTATCTAATAGTCTTATTGATCTAAAATTTGGTTGCTACATGAACCACTATTCCACTGAAGAACCCACTTTTTTTCTTAAATGAGAAAGTGATTAAAATCAAACCGGTTTGTTTCATTTCAATACCAAATAAGGATATGTTGTGGTCTTATAAAGAGCATATTTTGTTACCACTTGCTAGCTCTAAAATATATGATCTAGTATATTCTATATGAAAAGTGACAGTACTTTCACAATAAAAGCACAAACCAAATAGCTAAAGCCCTAATTCTGTAAAACACATGCTTACCTTCAAGCATACATCTGTCCCATTGAAAGGCTGCAGTAGTATTTCCACAGTTACCACTTCAGGTCGTGGACTTGCTTAAAGGTTTTGTTGACTCAAGGCCCTCACATCTACTTATTTCCCTTTTTGTGTTATTTGCTTGTGAATTGAATGCTACTTAAATATGGGTCCAAAATCTAATAAAAATTTCACTGTTATGGAAAGACTAATTGCAGTGGGTTATTTTATTTCAAGTATGAAAAAGAGGAAAGAGCTCCTCTACAGATATGACACTGGACTCTCAGTCTTGTCAAAAACACATTAATGATCTATTTTACATAGTCAACAGTTTATATTTCTCCCCTCTTTCCTCAAGTGTTTAGAGAAGAAAAATTTCATAGCCTGATTCCAAATCCAATGAATCAATTAAAATATCCTTAATCAAAATATTTGTCTCCAAAACTCCATTTCTTTACAGTTATTTTAAAATATCATGCAAGGCTGAAATATGGTTAGGTGACAGTGACTTTTATACAGTTATGAGTCATTTAAGAATGGGACAGCTAGAAGTCTTTTCAATGATTTACTGTCTACAAGTCATCCTTGGCTTTTAACAAATAATGGGGAAAAGCAAATGACAAAACCCCCAAACCAGCTAGTGCATTTGTGAGCTGCAGAAGACTTATATTGAGGAGTTGAAGATGAATTGTGTAGCATGATAAAGCCTGTCTGAAGTCAGTGGATGTTCTACTCCCCTGATGTGCTCATTGTTACATTTTCAAAGCACTGCACATGGTTTTACTTGTGCAGTTTTCCATGACATCAGTGCAAGTTCAGTAGGCAGCACACCAAGTCAGACTCCACAAATGTACTAGTGCAGAAACTTCCTATAGCACTATATAACACTGTATGAATTTCCAAATTCATGGCAGCTACTCCAGTGATCATTTGTTTCCACACATATAGGTCTGCCAGATGAGGCTGTTACTGCTTTTTGTTCTAGCTCTGAAATGGAATGGTAAAGTTGGACCTGCCAACTTCCACAGACTCTGTCTGTTCCAATGAAGGTAGCAAGGCCTGCCAAATCTTTTGGTCAAGATTTTGCTTCTTTGACACATCAAGTGCCATGACACATTCCTGTCCTCTTTCAGAGAAGGAACTTACTCATAGCATTTTATTTCCCAATTACTCTTTTATTGTTTCCTTCATTTCATTACTGTGAAAGCAGGGAAACAGAATACTGGATCATTTTCATTTAACTTTCTGCTATTGATTTGCTCAATATTTAACAGGATCATTTTGCCTTATTTGGTTAAATTTTCTATTTTATTGTGCAAATTTATTAAGTTACAGAAAAACTTTTGATCATGTGGCGCCTAAAAATTAAAATTCTGACAAGGATGATGTATTGGCTGCTTTCCACATCTACTTTCAATGACAATTTCCAAGAGAAATGGAAATAAAAAATATGTCAATATTAGTAACTCGTTTGTCCATGGAAAAAAGAGGATTGAAAACATGAATATGTTGAAGTTTTTCAGTAAAGTGCAATAACTATTCAAAACTACAGAAATTGCACAAGCAAATCCATGCAAAATGGTGCCTTTACTATTGGTACCATTGGGAGCAACTGAATTAGTTTGTTTTCACAGACATGTGAAATAATTTTTAAAGATGCACATGGCATAGGTTTTATGGCTTTTTTTCCCCCAAACTTTTAGAAAATAGCCAAGATGAATAACTTTATTTTTAACACTGATATATGACACATTTTAACCTGTCTACATACAAAAGTAGTGCTGTTAACAACTGCAACTTTCTTCAAGTATGCTATGAATCACTGTATTCCTTTTCCCTTTTTTCATGCACCATTGCCACTATCTTACCTTCAGCGGTTTTGCTAGATTTCAATGAAGATGGAACCAGAGGGCACACATTAGAATTTTATATCAGTTCAAGAAGGGGAGAGAAGAAAGACATATGAAGCTAGAATGACATTCATTGAAAGTTCCCTAGGGAAGATAACACATGTTTTTGTCTTTCACCTGCTAGGCATGCTAAATCAGTGCAATGATAAGCTAATTTATGAAATATATTTCATTGAAACCTGGACATCTTTACTGTTGCTAGTTTGGATATTAGCTTTTCAGAAATAAAAGACAACTAATTTAAAAGATGTTAAAAGACTGATTTTCTTAGGTATTGTTTACCATATATGTTCACTGGGGCTCTGGATTGCAGTGCATAAACATTTTGAAAGCAGTTAGGATTAGGCAAAAGCTAAAATTTGCACTTACAGCTCCTTCAAAAAAGGAGTAACTTGCTTTCAAAGCCAAAAGAGGATTCTACCCCATTTTTTAAAATGTACTGGAATAGCATAGTAGCTGCAAAAAAGGCAACAGTGTATCTTACCCAAACAGTATCTCAGACACCTTCCATAGAAGATGTGTAGCAATTCAACACAGAGTAGTTTGTTTATTATCAAGGCAGTATAGGCTGTCTTTTGTTCCTCTCAGGGTCCAGTGCATAAAAGCCAGCTCTTCAGGAGAGACTTTCAGGCTACCTGTGTTCAGGGACTGCATACTAGAAGATTTTAAGACCTTTTCATTTTAATTGTGGGAAAATGTATTTTATGGCTGTTAATGGAACAGGATGATAATAAAAGTTTGCAATTTACTTCGCAATCTAAAGGAACACTGAAAAATGTGATACCTCTGGTTTTGTTAAGGGTTTTTTTGAACAGAGTACCACAACACGTTACAGTTGTTGCTGAACACACACAAGGAATTTAGACATTCCATAATGCAGATGCAGAGACATACAATTCAAAATGCATGTACTAATAGGGTTAAATTTTATAAAATATCTGACCTGTCTTACAGATAATTGTGTTTAATTTTAACAGTTTCATGATCAGACACAGATGTGAGTTTAATATCAAAGAGGATTTAATGCATACAACAGTTATATCTCATAATTTATTCTATTTATAATTTTGGTGGTGCATTAACAATTTTTTTTATTATTCTTAAATAATCCAAGTCATGATTTTAAACAAAAAATGGATTTTGAAATACCGGACACATCTTATGGCTGTACTACTGGGACTTTAATATTTCTTGTTCTGGAAAAAAGGAAGCTTGGAGAAATTGGAACACCCAGGAGCTTAACTACCATTGGTAAATATAGCTACCTTCACTCCACCCAGAACTGAAGCCTGCACTAAAGCCTTTGTCTTTAATCAGCGCTTCCACTGCAGTGTTTGTTGGCCCCAGTGGAGTGAGGAACTTTAGACTCGTGAGCAGTATCAGCAAGGTCAATGAGGCAACATACATGCTTTAAGGTTTAGTGCATGTTTAAGCATTTCACTGAATTCATGCCACAGTCCTTTTCTAAGCATTTATGCAAGAGGCAAGGGAAAATGTGTCAGTTAAAGTTACCTGTTCATTTGGGGGGGTGAATAAAATCTCTTTTACACAGTCAAGTTTCCCTGACTCTTTCCATGTCTTGACACTGAAACATTTTCTTTCTACTGATAATTCATTTTCAATCATTTAAGTGTTAGTTATGTCCACACTTTTATACACCAAGAAAGAGCATAATTGTAATAAATTCTTATTTATTATTCTTCCATACTGATTTAATGCCTTTAAAAGGGTTGATCTAAATCAGCCCAAATTTTACCACCTCAATTTAATTTCCTTTGTGAGAACTTCCTAGAGACTGAAGGTTTCTAAATGTTATCTTCATATCCTGCAGTCTGCTACACACTGGCAGAACAACCCTTGTGGACGCCAGTGTAGAAAGCTCCACTGGAAGCAGTAGGTATCTGCTCAGGCATAAGTAGCTGCAAGATGAAGATTTTAACATTGAGAAGCTCACAACTGTGTAAGCATTTGTCCAAATTGCCATTATTTTCTGGGTGACATAAATGGCCAGTTTATACATGTACTTCTTAAAAAAGCACCTACAGGTTTGTAGACCCTTGGGATGTTTGGGCATCAAAGTACCTCAGAAAATGTCTCTAAGTGATTGCAGAACCATAGTAGTTTTTGAAGTCTGAAAAGTGTGTGCTCTTTGACTATCTGAATTTCTCTTTTATGCTTGCTATCAACCACAATATATACCTGCAAACTCTTTTTGTAAGGAAACTGCCAGATTTTTTTTGTTACATTATATCTCATTGTTTCATTACAATTCATTTTCCCAAAAAGAAATATTAAATGCTCAGGATTATGGCATTGCAGCATAGTTTGGGGATCATGAGACAGTAACTAGGAAGAAATACAATTTTAGAAATATATATAAATATGAGGAAAAAATAGTGATAGTTGGATTCTGAGGTGTCTTGTAGCCTTTTGTAGAAATGTGGCAAGACTTAACTGCAAAAATGAACTCATTCCAGAATGTAGAACTGTCTGGATTCAGACAGGCAGTTTGGCATTTACACTGTTGCAAAGGGAGAAATAAACAATATTCCTGATTGTTCTGGTGATTTTAGTGAAAGGTACCTTTTCAGCATTAGCACAACGTGGCACTTGCTCCAAATAAGCTTTAGCCACTACTGCTTTTTAAAATGTGCACAGATATATGCCTAGGAATTAATAACAGCTTTTTCTGCTCTATGTTTTTGGTAAAGAGTGTCAGAATGGTAGTGACTTCTTTTGACCTTTAGAAAGGACAGTCCTTTGAGAAAGCAGATATTCTTCTTTTATAGGGGAACTGTGTAAATGTAAGTAATGTGCTTGTGAACATTTTATGATCAAGATAATAATAAAGGATTTAGCTTCAGTATTTGTCACACAAAATAAATCTTTAACAGAACTGCCTGTTTTGTGGCTTCTTCAGCTGAATACAGTGGTGCTTATGCTAACTATATCTTCAGTGCTGGCAGCCCTATGAGAACTCCCAGAAAACCTTTCCTGTCATTAGACATTCTCAGCTGGTCTCCAAGTGAAGGAGTATCCAGCCCCTTGTCAAAGAAAATGTCATCATAAGATTATGAGAAAGAGAGGAGTGAAAGTAAAATTAAGTAAATCAGGGAAAATGGAATTCTGAGGAGGATGTGTAAAGTATATTAAAAAAGTAGTGAAGATAAGCATCTTGCTTAGTACATATTTGAATATTCCTACAGGAAAAGAGAATATAAAATTGAACTACTGATCTCCTGAGGACCAAACCATTATAGGGAGGATATTCTCTTTTTCTAAATGGACAGATTGTGTGTAGCTGAAAAGAGAAAGTAATTCCTACTTACTGTCAGGAAAAGGTATGGATATGCAATGAACATTATCTTGGAAGCAGACGCTGTGATTTATATGTACTGAATATTTCAACTTGCAGAGGCAACAAGAATAAAATTTAAAATTACAAGCTATAAATTAGGATATGGAAGGTTAGGTGCAGGAGTATTTTCCTGTGGTAACCTCCTGGACTATGCACAGGAAAATGGATAAACTTTTATGGTGTGTTACTTTGAATAACCATGAGTTGTTCATACAATAGCTGACAGAAAAAGCCACTGCTAATAATAGTTAAGAATATTATAAACAATAGGCACATACATAGCTGATATATAGCCGTCCCTGTATATTGTTTGAATCCTTATGATTCATATTCTTTAACTACTTTTCCTCTTGAATGCAGTGAAAGGAAACTTCAGGCCAATAAATAATAAAGAGATCTAGAGGACCTGAGAGGGAAGTTTTTTTTCCAGGAGACAATCTGATACCAGATAATGAGATAAAAACATTCAGACACACAATTATATAACCAAACTATTACCTGGATGTTGAAATAAGTAATCTGCTTGTCAGAACTGGTCCTTCTCAGCCCTAGCTCTTGCCAAAAAAGCCTAAGATACTCAGGCATTGAAGTGTTGATTTAAGTATGAGGTCTTAAACACTTAGGTTTGAATATTTTTACTTAAGTGACCTTTCCAAGGTCAGGAAAAATTTTATGCATAACTCTCTGTTGATTTACACCTACTCAATTCAGCACTTTAATATTAGGCTCTCTGCTGTTTAATCTGTCTTTTTTTCAGTCCAAAGTTGTAACTAAAATCCTGAATTTGCCATGACTTATACACATGTTGAATAGCATGTACCTAAAAGCTGTGTAAATATTAGAGAGGAGCAGAAGACCCAGATCAAGACACGCACAGGGGAGGGAATTTAGAAATAGAGTTCATAGTGCAGGCAAGGTGGCCAACTTCTCCTTGCAAAGCATGGAGACAGTTGGGTAGCAAAAATGGGATTTCTGACATTCAGTACTGAGCATAAGAGTAAAAATGGAATCAACAGGAAATGATGAAGAAAGGCCAAATTTCCGGCTGTCACCTATAAGCCTAAGACAGAGGTCATAGAGGTCTGGAATTTAGACCGTAAAATGTCTCCCAAACATATGAACTGTATGTAAGATGTCCCTCTAGGTTGCTCTACGGGAAAAGTAGACCACTGTTTTCTTTAAAAAAAAATCTGGGATTGGAGCTGCTACAATTAATCTGTTTCTTGATAGCTTGTTAATTACACCATTCTCTTGGGAAGCTGAAAATAGAGATTTGATTTCTTATAGTAACTGCTCAGATAGTTAGACTGCACGAGAGGTATTGTCTGTTCTTTCTGCTGAAGCTGGACAGTGAGAAGCAGAAATGTGAGATGCAGGATGCCAGAGAAGAGGAGAGTTGCCCACCTATCATCCAGTGAGAAGGACAATCTTCTGAGTAAAGGAAAAAAAAAAGGAAAGGAGAACCTGTTTTCCTGGCCCTAATCCTGACCCTAACATAGAGACTGATAGTAACTTTTCAGAAAAAATTATTAGATAAAACTATATTTTAAACTGGAAGAAAAGCTTAAAATGTCTCCTTTTCAAGAGTGAAAGGATATTTTTTCCATTATTTCTCCTTCCTTTCTTTAGATATTTTTATGAATAGTATATATATATTATACATGTATTCTTTAACTGTATTTGCAGTTTTGTATGTACACTAATTCTATGTCAAGCTGTGGTTGTTTTAACAAAAACCAATGAAATAATGAAGACTAAAAACATAATCTGAGTTTTCTATTAAGCTGACCATTTTCCAATATGTAGTACTACCAAATGCATACCCTGGGAAGTGTTCTCACAGACATACTCTATTAGTACTTTCATGGCTTCATTTACACAAGCAGTAGCATTCCTTGTAAAATATAGCAGCCTCCTCTAGGATAGCAAAGAAGATAAATATTACTGAATCAATATAAGAATATATTCCTATGTTAATAAATTCATTGGGGTTTATTCCACATTTTTTTAAACAATTCACTTTTACATGTAGTCAGGACACAGCTTTTCACCTAGTATAACATAAAAGTAACTATCACAATTTTATATATGGGCGTTGTTCCAATTTTCTGCTATTGGCACTATCCATTTAAAAGGTAGATATCTAATTTCAAGGATTTTCTTTTTGAATTTTATTTTAATTAAATCTACAAATAAAACCTATGAGAAAAATAGACATCTATAGATACGAAGTATCAGTGAAAAAAACCTCACCTTCTTTTGACTGAAAGAGGGAGGCAAGAAGTTACATTAAAATTTTAAACAGAAATAGAATTTTCCCACCAATGACAGTTTTGGCAAAATTGCAAATACAATGTTTCTGCAAGCTTATTATTGAATGCAAGTGCAAAATAAGGATAAGACTCCAAAAGGGCAATGCTAAAGTTACAAAATATAAACTCAACCACTGCAGTATAATCTTTCATGTTAATTTTGTTCTTATCATCAATACATAGTCTAGTATAAGAAGAGCAAAATAGCAGTAAAGTTAATTTGCAAACAAATAAAACCCCAAGTAAAATAATACTGATATCTAGTTAATTAGCTGAACAGCTTTTTATGCTGTGGAATAATTTCCCTCAAAAAAAGGACTATTAATGATCTCCTGTTCTTCTCTACAAATGGTACATTTACAGAAATCTACTCTTATCCACTTCTTTTCTTAAAGATAGAGTTGGATTCTTCAAAGAGCTGGAAATATATTTTTCAGCAATAATATCCTAAGATGACTTCTGTGCCTCTTCACATAAACAGATGTAATATCTAAGCTCAAGACAAGATTTCTTAGAATGGCACAGTACAGTCTCTCCCTTCCATCTTAAAGCATGTGCACCTGCTCTCCAACCTTAATACATAAAAATATAGAATTACTATGTTTTACTGCTTTATTCTTTCGGGCTCACAATACAACAGACACACATATGCAGAATTATAGTTGCCAGCAAGATAAATAAGCAGTGATAAAATCTGCAATATCATTTTTTCCCCAGAATTCCTTAAATTCTTGGGAGTTTCTGAAGTGTATTTTTAGCCCTTAAAATGTAACACAGCTAACAGCTACTCAAACATGAAGAGATGAAATACAGGCGTAACATTTTCTTGAGCCTGTCTGATAATGTTCAAGCATCTTTCACTGTTCTCCAACTTCTGCTTTGCTGCTATCCCAAATATCTAGGATCTATCCTGGGATCAACCAGTATGCTACGTTTTTCTGTGGATTCTCCAGTAAGGACTCATTGTCACTCTACAGAGTTCTAATCTGCTTGGGACCAGTTATTTCTAAAATATTTTGAATTTTTTCTTTGCATCTTTTTTTAATATTGTATCTTGCTCTGGCAAACATCCTTTCAGTGATATATGTCTCTATTTCTAATATTTACAGTATGGGCTAACAGTACTGACTATCTTGGCAATTTCATACATAGCCTATTTGAATACAATTCAATGCATGCTTTAATTCTTTTATAAATAATAAAATGTGCAAGACACTGAACAGACAAAAAGTATAATATAAAAGTATTATAATTGTACGAATATCTCATTTTAAGAGAATGCAGAATTCTATGAATAAGTAACCTTCTCTAAGGATTGATTAGAACAGATGTTTATGTTTGTACTCATGTAGCTGTTTATAGATGGTTACAAATGAAAATGGATATATTGAGTTTCTTTCCAGACGTACAACAGGCTGGAGAAAAATGATGACAAGTATCTGGGGCAAGCCCTTTAGGTCTTAGGAGAAGGAGGGACTATTCTTTCCCAAGGCCCCATAATCATTTAAAATGATGAGGGTTTTTTTAATGATTTAATATAGTGAGTTGAGCTACATTCCATTAGATATAATTAGACCTAGACAGGAAAGGTAGATCTGAAAAGCTAATGAAATATTATTCAGATTGAATCTAAGATTGTTGATTAGGATAAAGCTAACCCTGATTAGTATAAACAAGATAGGTGTTAGAGATCTTATTTTTTTTAATTTTAATTTCATTTTTATGTTAGTCAGAGGAGACTCATAACTTGTCATTTACTTAAAGAAGGTACATCTGGAAATATTATTTTCTTTATACTTCCTAATATATTTTCCTTTCATCCTGTTATACTTTCAAAGTCTTCATCATTTGACCTCTTCTATACCTGTACTCTCTATATATATATATTCCATATGACACCTAAGACTCACCACAATCCTCCTACATATGGTAACTGCTCATTTTGCAATGAGTTGGCACAAGATCAGTGGTCTGCATGAGTCCCACTTAAGCTCCATCATAATTTCTTCAAACAGTTCATAGCTATATAAACCCCTACGTTGAGGGATTAACTAAGATCTAAGTGATGTATAGATTTTGTGCTGGCCTTTCCCATAGCAGTGAATTTCATCTTCTATCAAGTCCCACTTCCAGCTTTAAACTTTCTTCGTACTACTTCTTAACGCTTTCATCAGCTTCCCAAATCCTATGTGTCAAGCAGCAGTTGAATCCTCATACAAATCTCCCTTTAAACTTATCTCTTTCAAAATATCGCCCTTGCTTCCAATGTCTAAATACATAATGCTTTCGGGACTTGAAAAGTGCTCAGTCTAAAACAGCCTTGCATGGAAACAATGAAGAAGTGTTGTCAAACTTTGTATGTGTCCCAAAGTAAACTTCGGTTTTGGTGTTCAAACCGTGAATTAATGACACAAGGTGCTTTTAGCTTACTAGTTTCACTATGGTTTTTCAAAACAGACCTTGAAAGCTTGCAAATGGAATTTGAGAAGTCCAAACAACTTTAATGTGTGAAAGGTTTTTCAGAAACTTGATATGTGCAATCTGAATATTTTTATTAGTCATCTCTGCATATACAGAAATGTTGTTTCTTAATTTAGAAGTATTTCTGGAATTAATGGTTTGAGGCTTATATTATATTGTCTTAGATCTATTATATTCCAACAAAACGTTTACAAAATTATTATATCACGCATTATTTCTCATGTCGAAACTAATCTGGAAAATATCCTGCAGGTAATAGTCTACAGTAGTAACTTGTAAGAGGAACACCTCATCTGCCTCTTGACAGATCTAAAACCTGAAAATATAGAGCTCTTTAAAAAAAATTACTTGGAATTTTCTGACCAGATGAGTAGTAATAAACAGGCACAGTAATAAATTCAATTATAACAACCCCTTAGACACTGATAAAAACTGTATTATAAATAGAAAATACCTACATACATATATACACATACACATATACATATAATATTAGCCTTGGTAGAAATTTATGCCTTGGTAGAAATACACAGGCAGAGGGCATAGGGTGGGTAGAATCCAAAGATAGACTCAGCTAATCGATAAGTGGGCATTGTTTGTGCTTTTGATTATTCTTGCTAATGAATTTTTTGTAAATGAACAGCCTAGACCACAGTTACTTTTTGTAGTCTGTATTGCTGTAGAAGCACACAATGGCATTCTATTTCCATCCAAGGATAGACGTTAGCTTGGATTTATCAGACATAATTTCTATCAATGCTATTTCAGATTACATTTTAATTCATTCCTCTAATCCATCTACAAAAGACTATTAGTCACAACTAATTTACTAATACAGCTCTATTATAGGAAGTGCTTTCTGAAGTAACTCTGATTTTAATTAATCTCTATTGTGTGCTCAGTCCAGATTTTGGAGTGACAGATACATAAATAGAAAAAGACAATGAAATACACAAATACAAATCCTCTTTCTTTCATGCTCATATTTTAATATGACAAAGAATTTTGTTTCTTACATACTAACACCTCTGTAATTATTTTTTCTTCATGGTTTCATACCTTTGCAAGAAATATTTAATTTCTTCCTACCTTCAATTAGTCTTTCACAGCACAGATTTGTGGCAAGGGCTATGGAATTTAAGATATAGGTGTAATAGAGGGACAAAATTAAGTTTTGTGCTAAAGCTGTGATTGTGGTGCAGCTGGAAATCAAGGACATCATGGGCCTGGCACTTAGTCATTAATTCCCTGGATGGCCCAGGAACACCTTGCCCAGTCTCTGAATAGAGATAATAGGCTGATTGGAGACAACAGACCAACTTAAGAGGCAACTGCCTGACTGCCTTGCCACCTTCACAAAAAAGTGCTATACTAATTGTTTCATGAGCTCTCCAGGTGGGACTCTCAGTCCTGGAAATTCCTGCAGGCAGCTCCTGCTGTGCCTAGACCGACTGACAGACACTACTTGTACACTTCAAAGTGCTGATTTGCATCCTGGGTGGAAAACCTGGCAGGACCAGAGACCACCCATCACTCCTGATGCAGAACTGACCAAACTGGACATAAATAATACACTTGTAAATAGTCAGTAGAAACTGTCTCAGCAGATGAAGAAAGGCTTATGCAGAAGGACATTTCTTTATACATAATTAAGACAAGATATAGATGTTTTATACCTAATTGCTAATAATTGATGGCAATGGCTTCTTCACATGTATTGGTCACATAGGACCACAGGCCAGGTAATTAAAAAAATTCAGCAGCACATTTGGGAGCCTCATATGAACCAGCTGAAGCCACCATTCCAGAACCCTTGTCCATTGCCACTTGGAACAGGACTGTTCATTTTGAGTGATTTGATTCCTCATGGAAATGTAACTCAGTGTGTGTTTGTCTCCATGTGCATGAGTCCATAGGTGTGTCTGTGTGTCGACATGTGTGTGGGTGCATGTATGTGTGGTGAATGACCTGCGTTCAGAAAAGTTGTGAGTTATACTTAGAAAAAGACAAATAAATTAGTTCAAAATTGAATAAATGTCTTCATTCACCCCTATTTTTGCTTTAAATAATTTGAGAACACTTAAACTCTGCAATGTGTAATAATTTTTATTTTCATTTTTTCAAAACCAGAACACCTAACACACATAAAAAAATTTAAAGATTACTTGGTAAAAAATCCAAAGTGAATAAGAATTTAAACATAGCTGTCTTTTCTGATTTATCACAAGCTGAATAATGATACAAAGTATATAAATGGGAGCTTGCAAAACTAAGACTTCCTTTCAACACTGTCATTCCCACAGGATCTGCAGAAATCAGCTTGACTTCCTTCTTCACAAGCTTCTCTGAGTTCGTAAGTTCATTAGAAAGATTCTTTTGATGAAACTTCAGGTGCAGAATCTTACTGCAAAAGGCAGCAAAATCTGCCACTAGTGTTAAGTAAAAATCTGTCAATACCAGTTATTGTCAAACCCATTAAGACCTACTTCCTAAAATTACTTGAATGTAAACTTTTTCATGCTGAGTAAGGCATGTAGATAATTTCCCAGCACTACCATTTTTCCAATGTGTTGTTAAACAATATGTTTTGGATAACATACAGAGTCCCAAATATATTGCATTCATCATTGAGATTAAATCCTAGAGGTGAAAAGATTAATTTTTTCCATATGACAAACTATGGTCACCAGGAGTAATTGATTTATTCCTTTGCAAAAAGCAGTGTTAGAACTGGAAAAAATCAGTTAGGACACAAAAGTATATGGAAGATCAATCTGCAAAGCAAGAAGTCACACTGTATATTCATTTTCCTGATGGTTGTTTGTATTGTTTAAGAATATATTTTGTTGTTTTGTAAAAAGTACTTTACAACAACTCTTTATAACCATTTTTAGTATAAATTGTGACCTACAACATTTCAGTTTTCATCTTGAAAAACCATGCTGTATTTTTTTCAGTGAGAGTATTTCATGGAGAGAAAAAAGTGGGATGTTTTCCAACTAGCAACAGTTGTGAGACATTCAGATCCCTCCAGACTTTTTTTCTCTTTTATGATAACGAGAATATAAAAAACCAAAAACTTAATTAACTTAAGTTTTTAATTATAGGTATACTTTAATGAACAGACAACTCTGCATACATGATGAATAAAGAGTTATCTTTTCCCCTTTCAGACTTTATCTTGGTTTTGTTTGGGGGCTTTGTTCTATTCTTTTTTTGTTGTTGTTTTTTTCTGCATGATCCACAATCTGAGCAACAAAGTATACAAGGAGATAAATTAATATCTACTTAACAACTTAAATAGCTTTGTAAAGTAATGTTCTGGATGTATCTTGGTCTGGGACAGGAGAAAACAAGCATATCTTTTTAGGCATTTTTATCTGAAGGATACTTTTATCAATTACACAATATTTGGTTAGGCAACAGGGGAAAAAAAACAGAGAATTTGAAAAGTTCCCTTTTTATAGCTAGACAGCTTCCTATTCAAACAGCTGCACTCAAGACAAACATTTAAGAAAATAATCACAGATAAATGAAGTTGGACCAGAGCATCATCAGACCAAATTGTCATGTTTTCATTCTTAAAGTGCCTCCATTTAAATTAATGTCCATTTGGCTACTTTTCAACATCCAACTTCTAAACACTTTTAGAGGCATTATTTTATTATGGGTAATAACAATACTGCCTATCAGTATTCATTCTTTATTTGCAATACCAGTTTTCTGTTCTAAATACAGGTATGCCTTGTGTTGGATCTATTGAAAAGTCTCTTTCAGAAATAAATAAAAATTATTTGAAAAGTAACTATTTTAATCAAATTTGACTGGAGTGTCAGGGAAAGTATCAAATTTCAGGGATATTCCGCATACTACTTTGCTTTTCATTGCTACAGCCTAACTTGGCAAATTTTAATAGCTTTTATACTTATCTGAACTCAGAGTATTTTGTGGGAAATGTATATCCACCCTGTTTATTTTTATTTGAGATTTCCCCCTTTTAAGGTGATTGCCATTTACTGCATTGTACTGAGTTCTACTATGACACCATTATGATGTCAACATAGATCATATATTTGAGATGGAGCTTTTGAAGTTTAAATAAGCAAAGTAATAAAATTGCACATTTAGAAATTATGTGTTTAAATACTGAACGTGAAATATTTAAGAATATGTCCCTTCAGAAAATATCATATTAGGAGAGATGTAAAAAAAAATTAGCTCATTAGTGTTTTGGGGATCAACATCTCTGGAAGCTCTCTGTGCACTTTCTGGAATAGGGACAAGGTTTCAAAGATTAATTAACTAATGCTTCAAAACCAATGTACATAAGTTAAAGTGTATTAACATCCATGTGGACATTCATTCAGGACTAAAGTGGCCTTAATTTGCTGTAGCTTAATTCTTCTCAAAGGAGTTAGAGCAAGCTATGGTGACTTCATAACATCCATATGGGAATTTAATGCTCTTTAACTTTTGCACAATAACTTCGTAAATTTAGTAAGATTTCCTAGGTGCTCACCATGCAAACAAGCTTTTAGGTGCAAAAGAAATAGTATCACTGCTGACAGTGGTGAGCGTGTGGGATCCCTTCCACCACTCTTTGCTAATTGAAGATAAATTGCATTATGTTCTACCATGTTTAGGTAGCAACCACTGGGCTAGAAATTGAAGCAGACTGGACTTGCAGAGTCATAGAGAGGAGTGGAGAGTCAGGACATATGTATATGATTTTGCTTTGTTTCTGACCTGCTATATGAACTTCTTAATCATGCTGCCATCTCTTTGCCTCTGATTCCCTAACTATAAAACAGAACCACATCTTACTTCCTATTCACTTGTTTCTGGTACACATACTACTAATACAGGTTTCCCACACCATAAATTTTCTCATAGCTTATACATCTACCCTGAATAGGGACTAGAAAAAGATGAAATCCAGGCACAGGTGCAAGTCTGCAGTGCAGCTGTGATTTTCTACATATGTCTGATCAGCACAATTTGAAACTTTGGTTTACAAATGTAACATGTGATGGCAAGATTAGTTCACAATCCCTACAAATCAAAGTCACAAATTGGAACCAGATACCATGTGACACTAAGCTATTTCAATTACAGTTAAAAATCAATACATGTGGTCATTTGACTTTTCTGACAATATTGCTCACATAGCACGTGTGAGCCTAACAGTGTAATTCATATGAGAGTTGTCAAAAGATGACTCATTTATTCATATAGTCAATGATTTTTAAAGGTGAGTTTTTTCCGTTCTTTTGGGGATAATATTATTAGTGCTTTTATAAGGAAAGAACTCTACTCAAGCTGATCTTCCACAAAATTATCAAAATAAACTAGACAGCATGAAAATTTGCCTTTTTTTTTATTTTGCATTGCACACTTTAATCCTGGAGAAACACGAAATGCACCCTATTCCCTGGTACTACCACAGGATGGGCATTATTACTCATTTCAGACTGCTCATACAGCCCCTATCTCTACCAGTCCTTTGGGAAAAGTTTCTGAGAGCAGCTTAGCTTTTCCAGGAGAGCTCTGAGCTCAGCATCAGCTTGCACCAGGGAAATGAGTTTTAGGTCTGCCTAGCCTATTCACCTCTGCTGTGTTTTCGTAACTGTAACTTCTCCAGATACATCTTCAGTATCGCTCATAACTGCATCATTTGGTGGTGTCATGCACGTTTCCCCATTGTTTTACCACCTCTGAAAAACAAGAACACCCATTCATGACAGGTAATGCAGAGCAGCTATGATTCCAGCAAGCTTAAAGCCCTCTTTCTTGCTTAGATAGGATACTCACTAAACAGGAAAAGATAGCAACCTTATTTCTTGACCCATTTGTTTGCTTTATATTGCTTCAATTCTTTATATTTCTATCATTGCTTTCAAGTTTTCATCAGATTCAGCCTGTTGCAGACACCTTCCTTATACACAAATTCTTTACTCCAGACTACATAGTTCCAACAGGCAAATGAGAAAGGACTGTAAATATTCAAACAAACATGTGTTTGACCCCTAATTTTTAGCTACCATGATGAACACATGGCACGTCTATACTTTCTATTGTTGTTTTCCCCAATCTCTCTAAACTCCTACCACCAACAATTTTTTTCATCATTTATCATGGCATGTTTCTACAGACATCACAATTCTGTCAGCCTTTGAGAACTTTTTTAACTCTACTCATGTTAATCTTTGTCTTTAATAAGATTGTAACATAGATAAATGCATGTGCTAATACTTCAGTGATGAGTACTCTACAGAATTTTTGCCTTTATCTGACGAGTGCTCCACCTCCTCAACTGCTCACTCCTCTATTTGTCTTCTATTAAGGTCTCCTTAAAAGGAAAACTCTGTGAATGAAGCATCCCAAAGACGTTAACTGCTAGTGACATTGGGGTTAGTCAAGACATAGCAAAAACATAGTAAAAACTAACTCAGCCTGCATTTTTTAAACATACAGGTTACTATGGGATGTAAAGTCCAGAAGAAGGTACATTACACACTGAAGAAAATTTAAAGCATCAACAAAAGGAGTAGGAGAGAAAGTGTACAGATCCTTGAGTAAACAGTTGTTTACTAACAGGTTAAATGCAGGAGTTCATTCCTTGTACAATCAAAAAATGTTTTCATCACCAAAGGAAAAGAAACTTTTTCCTAATAAAGAGGTTGGCCAGAAAGTCTTGTCTACTAAAGAAAATAGGAGTTTACAGTAAAGTATTAAAGCACCCTAGACTTTAGAGGATAACACTTCTTGTGTTTGTGTTTACCATGGAAGTTATTTATCTGGGCTTTCATTTATTATTAGTTTTATACTCTGATTACAGTTTGACAGAACAAGCCCATACAAGGTGAAATAGAATAGCAAATTGATGGTGATCTTCAAGTACATTAGAGTTTGCCACACAGGATAAAATACTGATTCTCTGTGTCTTCTGGGGATAGGACAAGAGCAACTGTACATAAACTGCTGTAAGATAAATTTAGTCAAGGGAGTAGGAAAAACCTTTCAAGTTTGCTAAGCACTGGAATAAATTGTTTTGGATGTCACAGAATACCCACCACTGGCTGATTGTAAGAAAACAAACACCAGAAACAGTTCAGATGCTTTTTAACTTTTTGTGCATTGGGCAGGGCAGAGGACTAAATGACCTTATGGAATGCCTATTAATACTTTCTTCTATGAGTTTTTGAAAATCTCAGGTACCTGTGAATTAGAACTACAAAGACTTGTACATCACGTTTTAGAACCTATCTTCTCCCAGTTACAAGGGTAATACATTAGACCACTCCACCAGGCAGCCCCAGGAAAATGTTCTATAATACTGAAGTAGTTCTTTGCACGGAAATATGCACACACCACTTTGCAATTTTTCAAAAGGAGTCAGTAGCTCACCAGATCACATTGTTATATCGTGTTATGATGAATGATGTTTTCATAACTATATGAAATGTCTAAATGACACAAACCTGGCTTCCTACCAAAAATGTAAAGCACCTTACTTTTTTTTAAAGAGGAAAAAAGCCATTATCACTTCTTATGGTAAATTTTTCTGCAAGAAAATGGCAGTAGACCAATTTAATATAAAGTATTTCCCAAGTCTGTAATTATTAGAAAACAAGTTCAAAGGATTTTAGAAGCAAAAAATGTTTTCATAGAACGGTACATAACTCCACATGTGGAAACTACAGAAATATATAATAAACAATGGAACTGAAAGTTTAATATTGTCCTGAAAGTTTTGAAAACACCTAGAACATTTCCAAAGCCCAGAACTTTTTTTCCTGTAGTAGGGTCAATTGGCACTTTTCCTCACTGCAAATAACCTTTCAGATAATACTGCAATAAATAACTAGTTTGACATAATTTGATTTATTTGATGCATTAATATAAAAGTGGCAAAAAATCTTTTGAATAGCAAGTTCTCCTTTGTTACAAAAACCTTATCCTGAGATTCTTTCCTTCTTGTAACTTTATAAGATTGCTAGGTCTCTTTTAATGTCATAATTTTTCATAATTACAATATAGCCTTTGGCTCTGAAATTGTACCTTGAAAAGTTGCCATGACAGCATGGAGGATTCTGGTTAGCTTGCAATCCTCAGCAGGCTATGCTGTTCCTTTCTTACCAAAGTCTCTTAGCACCTGCCCAGACATGGCAATGTGATTAACTCCTGTCATACATCAGCCGTGTTTTTGCTCATCATTCCTCGACGTAAATGAACAGTGTTTAGTGTTTTGTTCTGGTAGCATGATGGGTTTGATGTTTTATTTTACAGTATGTTACTGTATCCTCAGGTTTGAAAGGCAAGGATGAAAAATTCTGTTGCAAGAGTAGAAGGTAACATGACAAGTGATAAGCCTCTGGATCCCTAAGAGTCAATTTTCCAGTCTCATATCTCTGCTCTAGTGCTTCAGCCCTTTAGACTTACTCAGTAGCCTATTCCTCAAATGTTCTAGAGAAAAAGACAACACATAAAGTAGGACCAGGAAGGCTACTCTGTACTAGCTCAGTCCTTCCATGTCATAGCTCGTGTATCAGGTTCCTGGGAATCCTCACCATACCCTGACTCTGGTCCTTGTAATGCCTGGAAGCACAATAGGAGGACTGTCCCTACATACTTCCAGCAGAAGATTCTCTATACAACAAGCACTGAACTCAGTATGGAACTATAAATTCAATTCAGAATGAAATCAGTGCTGCTGCCACCATGCATCAGGTTTATAAACCAGATCATTTTAGGCACCAGAGGACTACTTTAACTTAGCAAGTGCTTTGAGATTGTGTGCAGCTATATTTATGAAGTTTCTTTTTGATTCAGAAAATACACTGTCTGCATTTGCTATGGGTCAAGATGAGATTTTTTTTTCCTGAATCAGTCACCCAGCCCTAATTCTAATAGAATACCTCTGAATAGTTTTATACTAATAACTGCTCTGTAGAGACTCCCGAAATTATAATATATTAAAGACTCATCAGCCTATCAGAAGAACATGTAATTTTATGTTCATTACTTCTTGGTTCCTGACTATAGAATTTGGATGGTTGCACCTCAATTAAAAGTTGAATCAAAGTTAATATAATTTAAATAAAAACTTCAATAAAAAGTTAAAGTTCTGTTCTTAATAGCATTAATGCCCTTTAATGACCGCTACGGTCATTACCACTAGATAACTGACCTTCTTGAACCTCTCTTCACACAGAAACCTTTCTCCCAACACAGGCAATTATTTAGCAGTAATGAGTGCTCTATAAGAGATTATTGTTTAACCAAGTACCTTGACACACTGCTTTTCCTCTGCTATCTCTATTCTTCAACAAATGGTACATTTTTTTCTATTGTAGGCTTTTCAATTCTGAGGATAGAAGGCTGTGGTCTTATTCTTTCCGATGCAGAAGTTCACCATATAATTGGCAAAACTTCAGATAGAATTAAAATCTTGAAAATTAGGGTGCTATGAAACAATGTTTGTGAGCTGCAACTGTGGACCTGTAAAACAGAGCGGTTCTGAAGGCAGGTTTGAGATACCTAGGGATAATGAGGAACAAAAAGAGAAATATTGTTGGGGATGAAAAGACACAATTCTTTAACAACATGTGGGAAAAGAAAGAAAAAGAAGAATTAAATATAAAGAGAAAGGAATATTCAGGAGTATAATGGAAGCCAAAGGAAAAAGTGAATGAAAGAATAAATAAAGAAGAGCAAAGAAAACAGGCAAGACAAATTAAATTTGGGGGGACAGAATTAAATTTCATAAAGAAAGAAATCATTTTGGGAGAGTCTTGGAAGCATTAAATGTTAAAGGATATTACTGTAGAAATGTGAGAATTACTGGTTCAGTGAGCTCAACACAAGCCTGGAAGACGAAACTGCTGAATTCTAATTCCAGCTGGCCTGAAAACTCACCCTATGGCTGGAGGGAAGGCTCTTCCCCCTCTCTGCCTCAGTTCCTTTGTCTGTGAAAATTACCTTTTTTCAAAAGGCATTGTGACATTTACATATGCTGTGCTTTGAAAATATCAAGCATTAATTGTTACTAATGCCATTAAGTATGTCCTCTTCCTCAGTTTTTAATATAAGATTCATTAAATACCTTCTAATTCAAATTCTCAGGTTGGAGTATCTCAAGCATTTTGCACAAATTCATTTCGAAATACCTTATTCCTTTTTTCTAACAGAAATCTTGTCTAACCAATTTAAGAGAGTGAGCATCTTCTAATCAGTTACTTTTCAATATTCTGACCACTCTTGTACCTCTTCACATAAATAGTGTTATGGTCAGATTGTGGAATAAAGCCTGAAGAATCTAGCAGAAATACCAGTGTGCTATACTTAGAGATAAAATAAAAAATGCCAGATGTTTAAAGTCTGCATGGCACAATTGTACATTACTTCCTCTATGAGAAGGTATTTTGGCCCAAAACACAAGAAAAAAGTAAGTCCATATAATGCCTTAATCCAGTATATGGAGAAGAATGTCCTAAGTGAGGCCTTTGCTCATTGAAAAGCAGTAAATATCTTTTCATGTCCTGGATGAATTCCCATCTGTTCTCTTTCCTTAGAAAAAAGGCCTTGAAAACTGAAAGGTGGGGGGAAGCATGTTCCTACTGCCAACACTGCTGCTATTTAGAAGAAATCAGAGGAGAAATTTCTCCAAACTATTTTTTTCACATTAATACTCCATCTCCTAAAGCCTCAGATATTTTCATAGTAGAAATGTTACACTGATTGAGGTTCCTCTGTATTTTCTGAAAAAGGGGACAATAGAAAACAACAGGGAGAGGGCTTTCAAAGCAAACTGCTTATGACTTGCCTTCTATTCCAAACGACTTAAACTAGGTTCTTTTATTAATGAGAATATTGCAGGGAAGTATAATATTCTATCCAGTTCTGGAAAATACTACGGGTAGGACTGCAGTGTATAGAGCCTTGTCAACTAGACAGTTTACTACACCGAAAGAAAATGGAGCAAGAAGGATTTTTTTATTTGTATAAAATATATTGTTCTTCCAGGCTGTAGTGAAATAGTTTCTATTTAATTGCAGAGAAATCCTAAGAAGGTTACAGCAGTGAAACATTAAAATTCTAAGGGCAACTAATAACATTAAAACTTTATAGCCCCAGATAGAATAATTTAGACAAAAACAACATGAACATATGTTTTGTGTAATAATAACAAACATTTATAGCTGTCAAGAGAGAAAAACACAGGTTTATGCACACCTTAATGGCGTGCATGGGTGAGCATGAGTATATTTAAAACATAATATATTACAAAATTGACAGCAGGCATGACTCTTCTGGGTACTATGTTAAATCAATGAATAAATTACCAAAAGTGTGTTGTGGCTGTTTGGATGTGTAATTGAGCTTAACGTATGTAGTGTTATTTCAAAAGAAACTATTCAAGGAGTTTCTAGACCAATCCACTATGCATCTTTACTAAGCTGTTTACAAATAACAATAAATGAAACTGTCTCAGAGTAGGAAGGAAGTTTAGTTATATGCATTACGTAAATGGGAGAAAAGTTAATTTTAATATGTTTTTCGGGAATTAAAACCAAACTTATTTTAATATTGCTGGGATTCACTGAATTGGAAATCAACATTTTTCATGTTTAATTTTAGATTTATTTTAATTAGCTGATATTTTACAAACAAAAGTCTTTGTAGCAATACATGTCAGGAATAAGTCTACTGAGATAAATATGGATGCTTCATGCAGTATCTATACTGAAGAGTAAAAATCAGTGCCCAAATAAAGCAACTTGCAAAAAGATGAACTTAAATTTATTCTGCTTATTTCCTTAATATATTTCCTGGCCAATGTCTAAAAAACATTTTATTACATTAGAAAAGTATGAACTTTTAAACTTTATTGTTCTTAACTAATTAATAACAAAAAAACCCCACAAATTTGCAAACTAACACATTAGCTGTCATACTTAGAAAAAAATGAGCACATACATCTGTTCCTTGTTTCAGGGCTGTTTCATCTTACGACACACAGAATTTTCAAACGATTAATTTACCTTATTTTTTGCATCTATCTTTATATTTTGCAGTTCTAGTAGTACTTGGTTATTTACAATGCTCTAACTGCTTGCACTTCAAATCTAAAATAGGAAGGGCAGCCTGTACAAAGTAATACAAGTATTAAATACCCTTGTAGTTTCCAGGAAAATTTGCCAAACCAACAGCAAGGACAGAAAAGACAAGCTGACCTGACCTCAGTCACCTTCTTCCTGTCCCTTCCTCCAAACTGAAATGATGATCCTCGAATGTAAGCAATCATAAATGCACCATTCTAAACTTTTGCTGTGCATCATAGCTTTAAGTCAAAGTATTTCAGAACACATGGTGTTGAGTTCTTAATCAGATCTGAACTTTTTCACTTTGCAATTTTCTTTCTCTTTTCTCAACATTTTTCTTCATGTTGTAAGGGATGATGCAGACTGTCAGCATCAACCATACTTGTGATTTTCTTCGGGCTCATAAACTCAAGGATTAAGGCATTCTGTGCTAAATGCCTGTTTCATTCTATAACATGACTAGAAAGAGGAAAAATAGGATAAAGAAATGAGGTGTACATGCCCAGATGAGCTATTCTTTCTCTCTGGTGTGATGATGGTTCATAAAGCATGCTATGGGGCGATTATAAAAGAATATGGCATACCACCTGTCTTCTGGTCAAAAAACCCATTTTGCATTTAAAGCCATCTTAGGTTAACTGCCATTAACATTTACAGCTGCCCATGGGATATGGTAAAGTACACTACTGCCACACGTATTTTTGTTGCGGATCCTTCCAGGTGTTTAAGGAACAAGTTTAAATTGCTAAATGTGATGCAGTCCCCATTGTATCTCCCACATTAGTTACGCTACCTTGAGTAAGTATAATTATTAATAAATGAGACACATCTGAGGTACTTTAAGAAAGGCTTAATTAAAAATCCAGGCAAAATACTAGGAAAAAAAAAGGGTATTACCCAAAAGTTGCTAGACCTGACATACAAATGTACATATGCTTTTACCATAAACATCTTGCAGGCTTTTAATGTTAGTCTATATTTCACCAAATGGTCTACTGAAAAAGTTGTTTATTTTTTTTTCACAATGTAGACACACATAAAGAAGTCAGGTCACATTCAGCACCGTATTATCTTGTCTTCTAATAGATTGTTTTAAAAAACTAGCAAAATCTGTAACATCGCTTTGCATTTAAAGTTTAAGTGTAGTCAAGTATACTATGCCACAAGACATTTAATAATAAGTCAGTTTGAAAATACAGGAAGTCTGAGTAGATTTTTCCTTCAAACATTGTTTTATCTGATTTCTCCTTTGTGGCCACCCCAGTGAAGGATAGATGCTTAAAGTACACAGCTGAGACTAGAACGGAAAGATACTACAAGTTAAATCATTGCTAGAAGATGCTCTGAAAGACTAAAATAAGAAGTGAATTGTAAAAAAAATAAAGGAAAATGCCACCAAATCATGCTGAATATACAAGTAATTAAAATAATTTTAAAAGAATGAAAGCATGAAGAAGATAAAATTTACCTTTATCTTATAGTATCTTTGTTCACATCAATGTTTCTTTTGTTCTGCATTACACATTTAATCACTCTTGGACATCAACCATAACAGCAAAAACTCAAATACTTAACTGATAATTAAGTACAGTAATATTTATAAGAAGTTAGTTTATTCTGTAGATAGGAGCATTTAATTTAATGCACAAATACAATGACAGTAAAATTTCATTTTAAGGATCAGAGGAGTGCCATGCCAGTCACTCTTTAATGGAATAAAGCAGTAATTTTTGTTTTCAGACCAGTAATATAAGTTTAATAAAATGACTAAGTTAGAATGCTATTGACAGAAGCAACAATCCTTAGAGATGACAATTGACAACAGCATCTCTATTGAGCTGTACTATTCAAAGTATAGGATTTTTATGAGACAATATCAAAAGGGAAAAGTTAGATTTTCAAACATGAATTTTTTTCAAAAGTAAAACATGGTGGGAGCAGTCTGGAACAAAAAAAAAAAAGGCAGAAAGTACAGAATGCAAGCTTAGTTTATTCTGTTAAATCATGCATTACCAGAGGTAATTAAGATGAGAGGCATGAGTTGATATTGCATTGCTACTACCAGAGCTAGAGGAAAAATAGACTAGTGGAGACAGAAAACGATAACCTTGTAAGTCCAATGCCAAGATCTTATGCCACATCATCTGAACAAGCCAAAATATTTATCATTGTGATGACTGGTAAACAACACATGGGTACAAGACACATTCAAACTTTACCATTCAATCTGACCAGCACCAGGTTTGTCAGAAGTCAGACATGATGCCTGTGGAGCGCCAGACTTTCAGTCCCCCTGCTCTGCCATCTGGGGCTGACCCGGCAGTGAACCCTGGCAGAAGAGTCTCCCCACACACTCCTGTACTATATTTCACTTGTGATCCTGCTGAAATCCTCAACTGTTTTGAGGAGCAACAGATGGCATGGAGGGAGAGGGAGCAGGAATAAGATATGAGAAAGAAAACTTAACTGAAAAGATCTGAATTTCAACGAATTTGTTGTGTTAGTGATCACTATCTTTAAATCCAACTACAAACTTGTTTTACCGAGGCATTTTCAGTCAGCTAGTATTCCTTCTTTTCATTTGCTTATTTATTAATTTATTTTAGTGTGTTCCACCAACTTCTGAACTCCAACTCAAAAAATAAATTTTAAAAAAGTTCTATTTCTGCTGTGGTCTAAAACCTTGAATGAGCTCATAGGATTCTGAGCCCACATAGAGAATTAGACAAGTAATAGCTCTGACAGGCTACCCTAGAAATTTCTGCTTTAGACTGGGAGATGTTGACTTTTCAGTAAAATAAATCTGTGTATTTGTGTGTACATTTTACTAAAAGTTATTGAATGTGTATTTTTCTGGAAAGATGAGAAACACATGAAACAATAGGCAGATACGAATAGGTGAAACCTTCCACCAATATTCACTTCTGAAAATATGTTCTATTAAAAATAACAGAACAAAAATGCAACAATATGATTGTGTAGAGAGAGTAGAATGGACACATGCTGACAAAATAGAAAATCAAGGCCTTTGAGTGGTTAATATTTAGTTTATGTCACTTAAGGTAAATGTGTTCATATGAATACTTGCTCAATGCCCTCGTGCTTTTATATTTTCAAATACAGGCTAAACCCAAATGGGATTTTTGCCTAAATAAAACTTGTCAGAGTTGGTCCACTTACACAGGTGAAGTAGCTACAGCCTAACATACTTTCAGAGTTTCAGGTAATAATGTTCAGATTTAAATAGCATTATGATAAAATTTGCCCCTTGGGTGTATGTCGGTTTAAATATCTGTTCTCATCAAGTTCTCAGTCTGCACTTGTTCTCAGTGGAGAGATTTAGATTTAAAATAACTTTCAAACTGAACTAGATCTATGTTTTAATAGAAAGTAGCCTTTCTCATTCCTGAAGTAAAAAGTCATAATTTCTTTGCTAACTATGTAAGCATAACTGCTTCTGCTATCAGAGATGGCTGTTAAAGAGCCAATAGTTGCCAAAAGTAATCAATATAAAATATTTAGAATCACCAAGGTGTAAAAATTGTAGAAGCATAAGTACCACAGATACCTCAGAGTCCTTGTTCACATCTTCAATTCAAATATGAATTTTCATATTTTTGCAGTAAATTTTACAATATGCTGGTTAGAAAAGCACCTATGTTTCATAACAAGATTGAATATTGTGCTTAATAGTAGATACAATTTAGCTGCAAAAATATTATTTTTAAAGCATGGCTCTCTCAATTTTATACTTGCTTGTGAGCTAAACAAACCATGGATAAGGTTACTGTCAGATTCAGTGAAAAAAAATTAGAATCTTTGCTACTTTTTAGAAATTTGGCTTGTTAAAGATTATTAAAATTATTTTAGATGCCATGGAAACAATACTGTCATATAGAATTTGCAGGAGATTGATGGATAGATGAGAAAACAACCGTTCTGAGCTAAAATGGGACCCAGATTTGCTTGACCAAGATTTCAGGGACATAATTTCTTGAAAAACTAGAAAAATATTTAGTTAACTTGTGATATACAGAAGTTTTACCAGGGCTTATGTCGTGGGTTTACCCAGGAAGGGTCAGTCTTGCAAGTGACCTATGGTGCAGGAAGCACTGCACCTTGCTTTCTGGGAAACAGAGCCAGTGACCAGCTAGTTTTGAGTATTGATGGGTATATAATCCAATTAAAAGTTGATCTGCCTCCAGGAAAAAAACCCATATTTAAGAGAGATAGACCTGAGAAAAAACCCTTTTTCCTGTCCTGTTGCTGCCAGAGAAGCAAGTCCTGTGCTTCTCTCTCTGGTAAGACTGGTC
>VZTJ01000309.1:945988-967952 GCA_013397795.1 Orthonyx spaldingii | reverse complement strand
AAAAAGAAAAAGAAAAAAACTCATCATACAAACAAATAAAAAAGCATTGCTTCAGGTTCCTATCTCTATGATAAAAAGCACAGGGCAAGGAGCTATCACCTATCGATATGAAAAATTTGCTGTTATATAAACCCTGCCTCCATTTCTCCCTTTTCAAGCAAACATTTGAATACAATTATTTCAAGCTAGGAATTCCACAATTTTCATAGAAAAATCAGGCTGGATTTTAAAATACTTTTTACATGATAATTTTGATTAAGCAGTTAAACTTTTGGGCATGGATGAGTCAAGGTGTTCAGAGAGATGGGATCATATTACTGGCGGGGCAGAAACTTATCTTTGAGCTAGTCTGTTTAGTTCAAGAGATCTCTTTATGAAATCAAGTGTTTCTCCACCACCTGCTTCGTAAAGAAAGAGCTATATGGCCCAGGAACACTTTCTATCGTGCAAGTGATGAGGGATGTCAGTTCGAATTCTGTCTCCTGCATGTATGTGTTTTCCTGTATTTTTGTTTCCTTTTTCTCCTTGGCTCTTCCTCCATCTCTAAGACCATTCTTGCTATGTAGAATTACAGTAAGAAATCACCAGAACTTATCATATAGTTGTGGCCAAGAGTCACTACTCTGTGGAAAGCACTGAATACCAATGCTAAGAACTGTCTAGCACCAGTACCAGAAAATCCACTCATCACAACTTTCTCTGTTGTTTCCAGAAACAGAAACCATGAATTTTTTTAAACATTTCATCCAGATATGTGTCAAGATATTGAGTTACTAGGTTGCTCTCCTGCATATTCTTTGCTTAGGAAACAACTCTGCTTATGACTGATGGTGATGAGAGGTCACAGATCCTAAACCAGAAGTTTCTATTGTTTGTAGCATCCCTACACTGCTTGCACCAATTTGAATAAGTATGGTCTGTATTTAAAATGCTCTTACAAATACCAAGTTTGGCAACTGGTACCTACTGTAGCCCTCTTTAACAATTAATATCCACAAAATGATGACAAGTGTCAATAACTTACTCCTAAAGAACTTGTATTCAACACGAGCACTATTACAGATGACTTAAACTCGGAGCAAAAAGATTTGTGGAAAGGCATATGACCTTCTTCCTACTACAATGGCCATCCCCTAATTAAGCAATGCATCTGATAGTCATTAACAGGAATGAGATAATGAATCACTTTCTCTCTTCTTTGTTAATTTGCTGTAACCAAGCGGCTAATGGATGTCAGAGCTGAGTGATTGCACTGATTATAGTGATTTATAGTTGCAACAAAACAATTTAAAAGCATTCTGATTATTCATGTTAAAGATGCTTTATGTTTTGTTTACTAAATGTTTTATGTTCCCCCTCATGCCCCTCTACACACAATAAGACAGCTCTTGCTGGAAAACTTGAAAGTTCTAAGATTTTTTATTGTTTCTGAGTAAGGCATTTCATTTTGTTTATAAAAAAAAGTTTACCCAGTAGAAATGAAAAGCCTTAGGGTGGAAAGAAAACTTCAGTGGTGCCTAGTTCAAAAGAAGACGGAAATAAGAGGAAATAAGGCAAACTTCAAGCCACTTACCTTAGGGCTCCCAGTCCCTTCCTCATTCTCTGCAGACACATCAGTAGCCAGTATCTCTGCTTTGATGATATCCAGAGCCCTAAGAATCCAGCTGTGTTGCCGTTTGATTTGCCTCTGTAGTTCCTTCCATTGACTTGCAATCATCTGCAGCATGTCCTTCAGTCCTTCTCCAAAATGAAGAGGAAAAAAGTAAAAGCTGTAAACTCAACAGCATCTTTAAATATTATCCTTTATTCAACTAATTAGCAGGATATTTAAAGTAATAAGTGCAACAGGAGTTTTAATGTGTTTTCTCATCAATAAATCCAAGCTTTACTATTGTTCATCCTGCAAAACAATGCTATAGCGACAAACATTTCTTTTAACCATTATGTTAAATTTTGATTGAGTTTCAGCTGACAATTTCTAGAGAAAAATTCCACATAAACTGCCATTTCTCTGCAGTAAGGAACACTGGTAATCTCCCCCTCTAATATCCAGTCTTTGTCTTGAAACATTTTGTAATCCTCCAAAGACATTTTCCTTGCCTGCAACTCCTTTAAATATTTCCTGTAGTTTACATATTACTGTTTTCTACATCTATGATGATGTGCACTGCCCTCCTTTGCTATGACCTCTCTATCTTTTTGGAACCATACATAGAAGCCAGTAATTTCCTATAGCTTTCACATTACACAGATCTGTCTGATGCTGTGAAACAATAGAGGCACACATATAACATGATGAGAAAACAGTATAGCAAAGAATAACTTCAACCTGGATGAAAAGCACGTTAAGCAGGCCAAAATTAAGATATCATTCCATAGCAGTATATGCTGATTAAAACCGTATTAGCAGACAAGTCACACAAACATCTGAAAATATGGGAGGTGGTGGGGATAAAGGAAAATCAGTATATCTCTCTCCCTCCTCTCAATTTAAGGCCTCTGAAGAAAAAGACAAGTCTAACCAAAGGAAAGAGGTATTTTTAATTTTAATCTAGTCCTCATAAATATATTTAAATCAATGTAAGAATTAGTTTAAGTGGTAAAATAAAGCTTTACCAATGCAATTACTCATGCAGAGTATGTAAATACATATATATATATTTGAAATCCTAGTTCATTATCTTAATGTTATTTCCATAGCACCTACATCAAAGAATATGTCAGCATGAAGTTTTCGGTGATGTGATTTCAATTGAAACTCAGCTGAACAGCAAGACCAAAATAAAATGAACAGACTATTTGCAGGTAGTATTTCATTTTATAAGTATCACTGCATTGTATGCAGTATATGAAACATTTATAAATCTTGAAGGTCAATCTGATAATGTAAATATTAATAATACATAAGGAAGTGAATATATGCAGTAATTTACAGCAATGCTTCTTCATTCTTTAATAGTCTGGAGACATAAAGACTTGCAATATTTCAGAAGGATTTACCTGATTTGTGAGATACAATAAGCTCAAGAAGTTGGCGTCCTTCCTCTACCACTGCTTCTTTTAAAGCACAGTGGCTATCTACATTCAACTTAAAACTCTGCAAAAAGAAAAGAAAAGAAAAAAAAAAAAAAAGAGAGAGAAAAAAATCTCAGCATCAGACATTGGAGAGGCAGTTATCATAAAACACACATACAAAATTACGTGCTGGTTTTTATCAAGAACCACATCCCAATTCACCCAATAGCCAAACTAATTTGTGATACTAAAAGCTATTGATATTTTGGATCTGGGCTCAAAATGTTTCCATTAGATCAGCAAAGTGCATCTGTGTTGAAACAGCTGACAAATCTAGACATTCATTAGATTTTATGAAAAGTCACAACCCGTAGGCTATATCTGGAGTAACAGTGTTCTATAAAATACACTAAAATTATGCCACCACATATGAGCTCTGTTTTTTTCAGAGTTCTTTGAAATGTTGGTGATAGCACTATTTATGAAACCATAAAAAAATTACAGCATTGAATATATTGGCCTTATGTGCACTTATACAAATCTATTAATATTGTGTTCATGAGTTAACTCTCATATCCATTTTCAAGAACAAATCAGTCTGCCTTAGATCTCTGCATTCTTAATTTGTAAAGCAAGTATTTTTCAACCTTTTCTCCCCTAATATTTTTAGTAGTTTGCAAAGGGTCTCTGTTTTAACAGTCACTAAAATATTTTATTTGGTTTTTTTATTACTTTTTTATTTTTACAAATTACATTAAGATCTAGTAATAAAGAAACTGGAAACATGACATACTATATGTTATGCCATTTAATACACCAATGATAATTCAGATAACATTTTTAATCATTTACCAGAGCTTCTCAAAATACTTACCTGTAAGAAAGAGAAACAAAATACAGCAGAGAAAAGGATACTTGCTGTATTTAATCATAAACTGTGTGCAGATCTAAACACATACAGGCAACACATTTTCTCTTTGAAATGTCTATGGAATAAATGGAAACAATATTTGACCACGTGGCAAAAAAGAGCTTTTCCTTCTCATGGGAATAAGTTAACTGGCAGAGATGAAAGGAGACTTTGCAAATGCACATTCATAGCTTCTGGTTTTTATAAAACTTTATACTTTTTCAAATGGTGGTGACCATACTAGTAGTGGAGTGATAGACACCACACCACAGAATACTCAAAAGCCCTCAATTCTTAGGGAAGCAACCATTTTCTTTCTTTCCTAATCCTTGCAGTCAGGTTGATTGGCATAGCAAAAAATAGTATAGCCAGAATAGTAATCAAATGAGGTACTTCTAGTGTACCACTACTGTAATTTTACTGTATTTGTCATGGCTGAAAGAGGCATGTTGCTAAGACAGAGTCTTAACCGTCTTTCAGGCAGCATTGTACCTGACAGTGACAGAATGTTTTTGACAATCTTCCATTCAAATAAAGAGCAGTAAACAGAAATTTTACTACCTTCAGCATTTTGACTAGCTCAATTCTCTTTGTAGGGACATCTGAACACACTGTTTTGTACCAGTTCTTGAGCAACTGGGCCAGTCAAGAGAAGTTGAAAAGGAAAAAACATATTTAATTGATGTCTGTCCCTTTCTTAAATCTGGAGTTTTATGAACCCAAATCTAGAAGTTCTTTTTCTTTCGTAAGAGCATGTCTGAACAAGCACTGACAATATTTAATTTACTGTTTACTTAAAACAGGCTTGTACTGAATAGTTTGTAATCATGCACTTCACAGGAAATGCACTATGCGTGTGCCTCACACAGCAAAAGAGAACCTAAAGGACCTGAGAGTAGGTTGTGTAATTTCATATAATTGAAGTTGAGTATCGATGCAGCTGGATGTGGCAGTGTCTCGAGATGATGTGGATGTGTTTGATAGGAAAATTGGAAAAGATGAGGTATTCTCTTTCATTAGGGAAAAAAAAGAGACTTGCTGTCCTAGAAAAGATTCATTTAACATAACGCACCAGATACTACAATACAGCTTGATTTTCAGGTGCACCTATTAACCAGTAATAATGTTAAACTGAAGAAGCAAAATATGATGAATAAAGATGGGGCCAAACTTTTGGTTTCTGACTAGCAATATTCTTCTCCTTGTGAAAAATCCTTATTTTATGGATAAATTATAAGTGGCACAAATGCCACGAACATATATGAAATTTGACAGAAATAAACTTTTCCCAGCAGAGAGACAGCATGTCATAGTTTAACCCCAGCCAGAAACTAAGCACCACACAGCCTCTCACTCCTCACTTACTGGGATGGGGAGAACAATCAAAAGGGTAAAAGCAAGAAAACTTGTGGGTTAAAGTAAAGACAGTTTCATAGGAAAAGCAAAAGCCATGCACACACACAAAGCAAAATGAGAAATCATTCACCACTTCCCATGGGCAGGCAGGTGTTCAGCCATCCCCAGGAAAGCAGGGCTTCATCACACGTCATGGTGACTTGTGAAGACAAATGCTGTAACTCCAAACATCCCCCCCTTCCTCCTTCTTCCCCCAAATTTAGGTACTGAGCATGATGTCATATGGTATGGAATACCCTTTGGTCACTCAGGGTCAGCTGTCACAGCTGTGTCTGTATCCAGCTCCTTGTGCACCCCCAGCCTACTTGCTGGTGGGGTGGTACAAGGAGCAGAAAAAGTCTTGGCTCTCTGCAAGCACTGCTCAGCAGTAACTGAAACATCCCCGTATTATCAACACTGTTTTCACCACAAATCTATAACATGGCCTCATACTACCTACTATGAAGAAAATTAACTCTATCCCAGCCAAACCAGCACACATTAAAAGGAGAGAACCATTCATATAAGTATAAATACAAACAGAAGCGAAAGTTATTGATGTAGTGTAGTATGAGTTTTGAATTTAGAATTATAGATGTGTATATAATTTCTAGTAATTTCCTAAGGAAAAAGATTAACTGGACAAGGAACACGAGAAGGAACAGCCCTCAATCAATGCTCAAGGTTTCTTACACCTGAGGAGCTGAAAATGTGACACATGAAAAAGACAAGAGTTGAACATGTAACATGTATTACATGTACATACAATGGAGAAATGCAAATTTGCACAGCTAAAGATAAAATCAGACCAAATAATTGGAATGGAGGAAGACCTTCAAACACAGAGGTCCTCTCCCTTCCTGGATATTTCCTGTTCCCTACTGTTTACTTATGGCATTTGGAAAATTGTAACTCTAACAGCGTGTGACCCAGGTACTCTGCTCCCCTCCTCCTCTGATCTTTCCTGATAATGAATGGAGCCTTTGCATCTGAAGAGGAAAGAAGAGGAGGGAAGTCAATTAATCAAAGCCATTTTTCCAGGCACATTTGCAGCTATAGAGCAGCCTAAATATCACACATGAGCACGTATACATTATGGAAAATGCATGTGCATTGGCCTGACAGCAGCTTTTTAAACAACACATTAATGTCATCCCTAGAACTACAGTGTATAAAATGTAGTTTGCAAGCTGCAACAAGCAAAATTTCCTTACAAAGTTCTCTTCGCTTTTTGCGACCACCATGTACCTATATATAAATATCAACTGTTCTTATTTAGCAAGAAAGGAAAAGTGAGACAGGAATTGTGCAGTTTTGGAAGCTACAGAACTACACTAAATGGCATAAAAACTCCAAGGGTGTAAATACAAGGCCCCAGGAGCGCTCTCTTCAGCTGACGGTATGGGGCAAAGGAGCCCAGCCTTCACAAAATGAAGGTGTGCCCTGACTTTTAGGAAACTTATTGATCCACAAGATGACAATAGTGCAGAATATCCATGGGTTAAAAAAGCAGCACCTCCTGATCTATGCTGGACTCTGAACACACTAAAAATAATAGAGCATTTTCCCAGCATGTAATAATCTCTCCCTTATATCTTATTTGTCTGTACAAGTGGGGATAAGAAAAAATTGTTTGGAAAAAAAATATTTTCAGTTCCCATAGGATTTATTTTATGGTTGTAGCTACTTAAATTTAGGAAACTTCTTTTGCATAGGTATCATGCACTATGGTACACATTGAGCTCTGATATGCAACATTTCACCATTTTGTAACCCTCTGTTCTCAGAAAACCTTTGTAATTTGGTAAAACACCTGGGTCTTCACCTATTCATATCCGCAGTAAGGAAAGACAACTAGTAAATTTTTTCTGTTTCCAGAGGCACAGAGACTTATAAGCATGATATTTCTTGAAGTCATAATCTATCAATGGATTGTTTCCAATGTACTGTGTCTGAAACACAAACCAACAACCAGGTATCATGTGAACCTACAATGTATACATAAATATAGGTGTAGTCTGGATGACACAGCAGTTTACACCTATTGCCAGATTAAGGCAATGTATTAAAAGAAATATCTTAATTTTCGCAGTCCAGTATGCTATCAGAATGTGTGGTGCACTGGGGCATCCCTGAAAGAATTTTCTTGAGGTTAATTTTTTATGTTTTTAAATACCTTTAGGAAAAATACTACTGTTACTAGAGTGTTTATTTTTTAGAGTAGTTGTACAGACAATTAAAAATTATCTAACTGTCTTGGATTATATGATTTCAGAATTTGAAAAAGAAAGCTTAATTTTAAATTTCCTAATAGCATTTTGCATTTTTTAAGAAATCTATAATATTACTGAAATATGGACTTCTATATTTAGATATAGTTGCATGTATGTTTTGGCTAAGAATGTAGCACTTTTAATTATAACAACCACTGTGAGAGATATAATTCAATTGTAAAATTTAGAATAATGGGAACAGTTGTTGGTAGAAAAGATACGGGATTCCCACTTCATTTTTCTTAAAGGGAATAAGACATGAAACAATTCCTGGAAATTTATTCTTATATGCTTAATATACAGCTACTTTTGCAAGTCCATTGGTTCTGGCACAGTTACCTTCCAATAATTTGCTGTGACAAAATACCAAGATATCAAGTTCTGAATTCAATTTTTGGTCATGGAATGGCAGCTGTCTATTTTCTTCTTCTTTTTTTTTCTTGAGTAGTTTTGATGACACAGGAAGTCTCTGTTTGTACAGTGCCTATTGTTTAAGCTAAGAATCTGAGTTAATAATTTAAGTTAATAATTTGAGTTAATAACCTAATAAGCCATGTAATAACCTAGTGATATTTTCAGACTCCTGAATACTACCCACCAATGACAGTCAGTAAATCAAAAAAAGAACTACTGTGTAAGTTGTCCTCATATTAACATGGAAATGGTCATACATTTAGCTTCTAGTAAAGCCTCACATTTTTAAATTAAGCTGACTTAGTATTAAATAAGCACTACTATGATATGTTTTCCTGGGAACTAAATATTACATGTGAAATGGTTTCAGTCAATGTCTCCTTTGTCCATGTTTTCCATAAAATCTAGGTGTCTACAAAGAATTTTTTATTTTCTTCTTTTCTTTCAAGCTGTATTTTCATCTGACTGACACTCCAGGTACTAAACAGAACACAAGCACTATGGAAATGCTTTATGTAGCTTCATAGGCAAGGCTGAGTCTTACAATAGCGGGGATGTTACCTTTGCTTTTTAAGGAGAGCATGATGAATTCTCCTCAGAAGCAGCAGCACACACTGTGTGTTTTTTCTTCTCTTCCTGAAACTAAGAACATGCCCTCCCTATAGCAATGATAACCAGGAGGCCAATTATCACCAAATGCTAAGCAAATCTTTAATGCCCAACACAACATGACCATCATTTTCCTTAGATGAACCACACATTTTCTCCTGTAACCAGAGGAAACTGTTATTTTTCAAGAGGGAATAGATAGTGGAAAGATTTGGTCTTCTATCCTCTGCAACAATGAGAAGACTTTAAAAGATAATTTTTTGAGTTTCTCTAGGGGCAATTCCTTCCACTGGCCTCTGTAGGCAGATAAAAATGAGCAAAATAACTATATCACTTTTTATGTTGGTTCACAATACCAGATTGTAATCTAAAATGCCTTTAAAACTGATATAAAACTGATCTGGGAATGTCACCACTGAAATCCCATAATCATCATGTCATACAGGCATTGTGCTACTGTAGATGTAGATGAGATGTAAGATGGTTTGACTGCTCAGAAAATTTCTCTGTGTAAGTTTCTCATTCATCTAAACATAGTATTAACTGAACATTCTGGGATCAAAATACTTAGGAATGAGCTAACTATAGCAACCCTGGAAATTATTTCACCTTCTGATGACTCATATGCATTCTTCAGCTTTCACTTGATCTGAATGTACTTTTTGTCTGGAAGGAACCAACCACATTTATGAGGAGACAAACTGCTGGGAGTTTAGTGAAGACCAAGCAAAATTTCTTTAAATGTGAAAATGGTGGAACAAATAAGAAATAAACAAGACTGACTAAATGTTGATTCAGAAAAAGGTCCTGTCTTGTTTTGTCAGTTTATATTTGAAGAATCTGAACACTAAGCAGAAAGAAGATCTAGAGCATCAGAGGGTATAGTAGATGGGACTAATGGAGTTAAATTAAGAAGTAGAAAATTTAAGATAAATATGAAATTTCGCATGAAAGTCACATCTATTAGATTGTATAATAACCTCCTAAGGGAAACAGTGAAAGCCTGGATCCTTTGAGACCATTAAATCTAGATTGGATAAAAACGTGGGAGTAAAGACTGCAAATGCACTGACAGAGCAGTAACCCATGTAACTCTGTCACATGGCCACAGAATTTGTGTTGGGCGGGCAAAACTAAATACAAAGAAGCAGGCTTTACTCCAGCAGTCCTGTAGCAATTCATACTTATGCAAAATCACCTTACCCCTTTTTTCTCTGCAACAGCTTCTGCCATTCCAATATTAAACAACCAATGGGGTTTTTCCCTTTGTTACATCTTAAACATGAATAACACAATCTTCCTCACATTAAATATGTTAAGTCCCTCAGTTTCTTTTTCTCATTCTTTGTTGTGTTTGTCACCTTTTAGGTAATTTAGCCAAGTTTTGAATGCATAATTTTAGATGTGGAGATAAAGGATAGTTAGCCCTACTCTCCAGGATGCCTATTTTGCAGATTTAGAAGACATAGAGGCTATTTTTGCAGATATTTTTTATTTCAAACTCACATAAATTCTTCTGCTGCCAGCTCTAATTTATTTTCTGTGTTTCTCTATGTAAATTTCTCTTTGATTTTGTCTGTCCAAACATTTTTCATTGTCAAAAAAAAGTTCACATGAGGCTTCCTAAATTGAACCTCAGTTTGTTTATTACCAAGAGACAATGAGGGAAGAACACAGGCAGGAAATGGCATGGGCAAAATCGCTACACAGTGAAACAATTGCGAAGTTGCCATAATCATGGTGAATTGCGCACACAGCCCACTGTATACAATTGCCCTTAATCTTTTCTCGCCTTCTTGAGATACTCAGAAAATAATCTGCAGAAATCACAGTCTTCTGACTTGTTGGTCTGTCATATCTTACACATTTCTAGGTACATCTCTTCCACCCAGAGACAGATCATGCCTGAAAATTATTTAATCAAAATATGTGCAAGTTGTATTGTCCTACCACATGCAGAAAAAAAGCCAGCCAAGAGAAAACAGCTTTCCAAACCAAAGATGAATTCATGGGACATAGCAGCCTTGGTAAATCTGGAGTTACCAAGGGGAAAATAACTTATACATGTGTATTATTTAAATATTATTTAAATTTACTAACAGACCAAAATGAACTCTCTGGCATTAAATAACACTATGCAGTTTTAAAACAATTCTTGAAAGATTTTAGTTTCAGGGAAATATGAAGGAGGCATAATTTGTTTTATATATGTACAGACAAAAGGTTTCATGCAGTTTAAAGGTGAACTAAAATTTTTTCTTAGCAAAATATAGCTAATAAATTAAGGCCCCAAATTATTAACCCAATTCATTTGTAGAGTTAAGAAAGGGGAAAAAATTAGTATCATAGGAGATGCAAATAAAAATATTTACCAATCAAAACCTCTATTCATTTCCTGGATTTTTTATATTTCTCCTGAATGCTTTGGCATTGCAAAACACAGACTGCAATTGTGTGATTTTGTGTACTTAAGATGTGAATGATATTATGCCTCTGAGTAACATAGCACAGAACCCATGGGAGTGGTCAATAACTTTTGGCAGGTAAGTAAAAGCAAATTTAAATGTTGCTGAAAGTGTGCTTGTTTGCCCTTTGAGATGCTGGCTTATATTTTTTAAATTATTTACAATCTCCAAATTTTATAAATATAAATTTCATTTCACTTCCGAAAACAAATTACTGACTACATCTATATGGATAATACCAGCACAATACTAAAATTTCAGGCAACAGCATGCATTTTAATAGATAAAAAAATTACAATTAACAGAGTTCCTACATAATCATTATGCAGTTTATTTATAAAATAAACATTAATTTCAAATAATTTTTAAAGGTTGTCGCAATGATAAAATTGTGTAAAGGGAATGACCAGATTGTCATATATAAAGCTGCAAAACTTCTAAGTCAGAACTTAAGCAAAATATTTTTCAGTGAAATTCCCTGATTAGGTTTTTTTTTGAATACCTCAGGACCTGAGAGTTTTACAATTTCAGGTGGTGAGGCTTGAGAGGGAGTGAACGTTTGCAACATTGCCAAATCAAGTTACCCTGCCTTGTTCAGCTTTACCAACAAGTGCAAATGAATTCAATCATTTCCCAAAGTCTGAATGATCTGGGTTTTAATGGGTTCTGACAGCATTTGGCCTTGTTTGCTAAGAAAACCACATCAGGTATTTAATACATACTCAGAGGCATATACCACCAGCTATATTCTTGCACTTAAAAGAATACTGTGTTTTAAGGATCTCATCGCTTCCTCTTCCAAAGAAACAAACATCAGCTTAAAATCGTTCTGGATATTGGAGAAAGCAAAATCCTAACTTTTTAAACCTCAAACATCATGAATTAAAAAACCCAAAACAGAAGAGCAATACATTTGTTCTTGAGGCACAGATCATACACTACACTATCACACATGTAGAATACAAGACTTCAAAATCCTCACAAGTGAGAGAGTTCAGATTTTGGACATTACAATTTCCCTTTTTCTTCAGTAGAAGAAGTAAAGCTATTTTAGGATGGCATCCTAATATGCTCTGCCTCTGGTTTAATGCCTGCTCTGTCCAGAGATGACTGTGGCTCTCAGAATTAGAAAAGCTGGGACAGCTCTCCATGAAGTCAATTAACAACCCATATGTTACAGGTAGGCCCAGCAGAGCTACATTTTATTATGGGGTCGTATCCCTTCCTATACAAAACTATGTAAATCTAGGGGGTAGCAAAGACTGTCCTGGGAAAGTTTGAACCAATCAAAAACCAAAGTAAATGCAATTTTTTTTTTTTAATTTGCAGCTGTACAAAGAACCTACACAAGGGTAGGGATCTACAGATTTGAAAGACAGGAGAGAAAAGAAGTAGTACTCTAAAGAGTATTAAGTTTCTGGGAAAATTACAAAGAAACTATTTCTTATGCTACAGGTTTGCACAAAATAAACCTCTAGAGTGGGACTATGTGTACAGGAAGACAGTGAATGGACATTCCCTTCCTTCATTAAAAACACATTTAGTAATAACATATCTCAATCACAATAGATCTATGTCTGTGCTACTCGGACCTTAACCATGGCCACTCCTCTCCTTACAAAGAAAAGATTTGTGCCAGCTTTTCTTCATTGCATGATCTGATGGGAGACACCTGTAGATCAAGTGCAATGTTTTTATATTGGTCAGTACAGCAGTGCTGTTATTAGCATGATAATATACCTGGACTTTCTTTCTTATATACCTGCTTTTACTCTTTCTTAGTCACCAAAAATATTGTTTCAATTTGAAGAACAGTCCCAACAGTTTAGAAACTTCTATTTTTCCCACAGTCAGCAACTGTACATTCTCTGGATTCAGACTATAATACAGGTAGAGCCAAATGACAGCAACATTTCCTACCCTTTAGCTCAAGAAACAGAAAAGTTTACATGGAGGTTATTTGGTTTACAGATTTTAAAAACTGAATAATAGTCAAAACTGACAATATACATGTATTCTGTTTACGTTTGCTGTCTTACTTCCTATTAAATCATTTTATTTGCCTGTGAAATCTGCTGAGTTTAGTCTACATTTCTGATTAGTATGTTCTACAGACTGCTTCCTATATAAAAGGGCAAAGTACATTCAGGAACTCATGCACACCCAAAATGCCTTTCAAGATAAAAAAACCATAGAATTTAAAAATTCAAACTAGCAATAGGCCATACAAATTCAAATCAAAGTCCTTAGAGAAACAAAAGATTAGGCCACTCGTGGTGTTCACTCTTTAGCACCATCATCTTGCAGAAAGTATCCTATATTTTGAGAAAATTATTTAAATTAACTGCCACGCACATTGGAAATTCCCACATAGCAAAAGTACAATACATAACTTAGCCATTTCAGAAGTTTTAATACCTTTAATAAAATTACCATTACCACTGCTACCACAAAGACAGCCAATAGATTTGCCCAAGGCATGTGTATTTAACCTTATTTTCAATAAGAATAGATATTTAATACTTCTCTAAACTGACATTTTTCAGAAAATGAGATCTTCCAGGCAGATGAGAATGATCTTTTTTTTCAGACATAGCAGTCTTGTTACAAACAGGCAATCAGGTATCATGAAATAGCACTGAGGCATCATTACTTCACCAACAAAATTTCTTAAATGTGAAAATACAATCTATTTTCTGTATGAAAGCATCTGCTGTTTACAGCTCAGAAAGTGCTGAGCCATGATGTGGCCAGAAACATTTATAATGGAGACAGAAAAATTCTTATTTCATTTCTCTTTAGATAATAAAACTCAAGCCCCCTGTATCTTAAGAAGAATTTGGTTCTGAATGGAGATGACATCTAAACTTTATGTATGGGAGGAAAGTAAATGCTGGTGTGAATCAACTTGTCTAATTTGTTTTGAAATACTAATGATGCTTGCTCTATGATATTTTTAAGACTCTATCAAGTAAAGTAAATATGGTGACTGAGGAAGTTAATATAATGGACCAATTCTGGGCTAAAAAGGATTTTAATGTGGCACAAAGCTTGTGACTGAATTGGAGTAAGTATTACTGACAGGGATCTGAAAAGAAAACTAAGAAATTGCTATTCATGGAAATTATCAGCATATCCAAACTGCACTTTGTACTGCAATAACTATATGCAATCCTCACCACTTGTAGTTTTTACAGAACAATATTTGCTATTCTAGTTTCAACTAAACAGAACACATATTTTTGCCTAAAAAAAACCAGAAGCAAATAACCCTGGTGTGAACAATTAATTTTTTTCAAAGAGGAGACTGTTAGGACAGTCTTACTGGACAAAAATGAACAAAAACGCTTGACTACTAATTCCAAATTTCTAAGAAGACTTTAGCTTCATTAGCTTTGTCCCTACTGAAAAAATATTGTTTGCCAACATCTACTAATAATGCAAGAAGTATTTTAAAAGTTCCACCTAAATAAGCGTAAAATATGATGTTTTTCATTTGCAGGATGCCATTTAAAATTCTTGTGTTCCCTAGCCCTAAGTATGACTCCAGACACAGGAATGGCTTAGTACAAATGACATAAGATCACACCACACTACAGTACACAAGTAGGAGCTGTGCAGCAACAAGAAAACAAAGTACTGTGTTAACAACAAAGAAAAAAGACTACAGAATTAAAGTTCCAGGTCTCAGCAAATATACATAGTGCCTTTTGTCTAAACCTTTTCCTCAGCTGTTCTTCACAGTAGCTAGCTTACTTCTTTACTGTGATAAAAAATGTATCTTCTCAGGCAGTGGATAAAGTTAAACGTCTCTTTTAGCAAACCAAAATGGTCAAGAGAAACACGATGAATTCTTATTTGTCAAGCTGGTTAGAAAGTCTGCTTGGTTTCACAAGAACAGCGTACCACCTAGACAGATGTTTTTAGCTCATAAGCTGCCTTCAGGATACTGTTTTTGATGAAAACTGATTTGCATACCATCAAGTCTATGCTTAGAGTCTGCTAGTAGCCGATTTTGATCAGTGTGCCAATGGGCAAGAATCAGCATAACAGAAAAGGAGAGATACAAAAGATAAAGTGAATCAGAAACCATTTTCAGAAGTTCCTTTTGGTAAGGTAAATGAAGCTATCTTTTCATTGGGAACTGATTTTAACCTAATTGTTAAAAAATTCAAAATCTAATTCATTTTTTCTCTAGTAGGACTGACTGAGACCTTTGTGGAAAAGTAGATTTCTGCTGAAAAACACGCCTGTTTTATGAAAACATATTAGTGTTTTCAACATCTGCTGGCTTGGGTGGCTGCCTGCAGAGTGCCAGATGTTCAAGGGGTGGCTGTTCCATGTCAGCTCTTCCATATGAATGGGAAGCACACAGCTCCCAAATCAGTTTAACCAACATTACTGAGTTGTGAAGACCTGTAAAATTGAAAGAATAATTTCAGTCACTATTCCAGCGATCTCTGAGAACATTTTCATTTATAGATTTGTGCTTTGGTGTTATCTACAATGAAGCATATAGCAACTTTTGTTCTGCAGAACATCAGGGAACTGGGTTTTAAAATTAGCAAGAAAACTCTTCTCTAAGCTGAAGATTGTCTATTTCAGCACACATTCAAGATGTAGACTACCTTTCAGTTTGTAGAAACAATCCATACCCTTTCACAAACTGTATGGTTTCTCATCGTGGAAAAATCTATGGAGTTTAAGTTGTAACTTTGTTTTAAGAATGAAATTCCAATATGTCTTACAGCTGATAATTATAATTGTGGTGTATTTGGATATCAGGCCTCTGCCTGTGTGCACACAATGCACTTATTTGTGAATTCCCTTGGTGGCCCAGGAACTCCCCAGCTAGTCTCTGTGCAGAGGAGATAATTGGGAAAACCAGAACAAACTGAGGAGATGCTGCCTTTCACCTTCACCACATTGTGCTTCACTGTTTCAGGAGCTGTCCAGGTGGGACCTTCAGATGCTTACAGAGATGCTTCTGCAGGCAGCTCTTGCTGAGCCAAGAGCAATAGACAAACACTACTCATGTGCTTCAAAGTGTTGATTAACATCCTTGTGGGCAGTATTGCCAGGCCATGTATAAAAATTAACAAGAACAATTGTTTGGGGAATTGTACCGATTTAAGCTGATGTCATGCTATGACACTTGTGATAGAGACATGCATTGCCATCCTGTTTAAGAGATTTGACTCCTCATGTGAGCATTACTTTTTGCAAAAATGTTCATATATTGATGCTGTAGGTTTCTTGTGATGCCTTTTTTTTTTTGAACACGTTCTATTTATGTGTCTGTGCCACACAATTTCTTGAAATGTCAAAGATGAAGAAAAGCAAGGCTAAGTGGGGAGAGATTTTAAAATTCAGACCTTTATCAACAGTTTACATTGGAATCCTAAAGTGACAGCCTACAATTTTACATACTGAAAAATTTGAAGGATGTTCATAACCTTGTCCTTGTCACCTCTGCAGGACTTTCCCCAACCAATGACAAAGGGAACAAGTACATTTTTTGTGTTTTCTTTCTCCTGGTATTTTCTTTTCTTAAATTTTGACAGAAGAGATTTCATTCATAAATGCAAAATATTCTCTTTATGGCACTAATTTTGTCATAACAACAACTGTATCTCAAAGAAAACAGTATCACAGTTCATGGAATTGATAACATGTGCCAAAGGCTAAGGACATGTCTCTACTAATAAAAATACTTATCTACACCGAGGTTCCACTCATTCTGTGATGAAAAAACCTGCACCAGTGAGGAAACAGTTATGAGATATGCTGGTGTAGATGCAATACATAGGAAAGAGCTAAGACGTTTTCTTTGTTTTCCCAGCTAGTTTACTATCAGTGTCTGTATTATAAACCCATTAGTCTGGAACCTAATCCTGTAAAGTTCTAAGTCCTTTACTTCAGTATATCTTAGGTGAGTCTGACATGCATAACCTGACTGGCAAAAGAAGAAAATGAGAAGTCCCTCACACAAACCATGATCACCATTGCCTTACAATGCTCAACTAAGGAAAATTTCAACAGTGAGCTTAACATGAATTGAAGTTCATATACTTCTGTTTAAACAGATTAGGATGTCTGACAGATAAAAGCCACTGAAAAGCTGACAATCTAGTTAATACAAATAACTCTCTTCCATGCTACAAAAATGCTCTGTATTTTCTGTTGTGTAGAAACTAGTATGATAGCACACATTTTCTGAAATCCAAAAAGCAAAACTCAGTTATGTTTTTTCACATTATTCAGTGGGTTTTTCACTGGCTATAGATGCCATAAACTAATTATAATATTATCAAATAGACACTGAACCATTCTTTAGATATTTTACCTCTTCAGTGAAATTAAAAAATCCTCAACTTGTTTTGTAACATAGTGATCTTGAAGTCTATGAGGATTTTCTTACCCCAGATACACAGAGTGCAGCTGGGAGCCTAAGTACTGACAGGGGAAAGTGAGGTTGTACAGGTGTCCACATACTCATTTATTTGGACTGCTTCTAGCAATGATGGAGTTGCCTCTGAGCTACTATTACACATTCCAATCTGATATAGATGGGTTTGGCCTCACTTCCCCAAGAACCACATAGCAAAGTTGGAGTAATTTGTCTGCAAATGAGCTACTGTGCTCCTCCCCATGGAAGAAAGGGGAAAAGAAACTGACTGTGAGATTTACTCAGTCTGGTGATTGCCTTGTTACCTGGAGTACTGGTTTTTTTATCCAGTCAAGACTGAAGATTGTGATTCTACTCATAAAAGCTTCTCATCAAAAGTTTCATGTTGCAGAGTACAAGGAAAACAAATTGAAGTGACCAAAGACTTTTTTGAGGTCTGATTTCATGACATGGTATGTGTCTTCAGAGCACCTGTAAACACAGTGGGAATCATGGGACCGAGTATGTGGAGAAGGCAAGGCAAAAGTCTGAACTCTGACACAAAACCCAAAATCTGCAACATAAGGAAAAATGAAGTGTTTTCATACTGCATCTGATAGACTACCACCTGTAGGCACTACTATAACAGAAAGGTTTAAGAACAAAAGGCACAAGAGTTTTCTGTATAGCTGAAATGCTGAAGACAGTTTTCAGTTTGGTTCTATTTGTATATGTGGTTGATGTATACTTAATTCATTTAATAACGGTCACTCCAGTATTACGGTAGGGATTAAAATGACATTTTTTCCTGTAATGCATCACGTGACTTCCTGGGACTGTCAAATAATTTTCTACCATGTGATTATCAGAGACTGGAAATGAGACTGAGCTTTGGGGGTTGATGATCTGATGTAGGCTCAGCTAATGTACTGTTTCATTTAGCTGGGGTGTCTAGGTCAATGGCTCAGAGTAGTGCTATCACCATGTTTTCTTCCATTTCATACTGGCAAGAACCTAAGATTTTTGGCAGAAAGAGAGGAAATTTCTTCATTTAATTTTCCATACTTTTTTTATTTTCTTTTTACCAGCTAGAGCAATTTACCTATTAAGATACCCACCCATTGAACAGCATACATTGAGCTCTATTTTCTATCTACAGTACAAAATCTGGATTAATTAAATGACGGAAATGTGTATCAAGTAAAATGATTGAAATAACTATTTCAAATATTTTATTTAAATGATACTGTACCATATTAAAATCATGGGAGAGAGAATAACAGTTCCTCACTAGTAAGACTTTCATTAACATTACGCTGTAGCAAAAATTCTAGAATGATCAGCAAAAAAGAATATTTTTTTCTCCTCTTTCTATTGTCTTTTCTTTCAGTTTGTATACAAATTCTCAATTGTAATGCAATTCTGCCTTTTAATTTAATTTTTACAAAGTTATCAGTATATATTTCAAGTACAGAAAATAATTTGTTGGTATTTTCATTAAAATAAACTGCAATGCTGCAAATCTTACATTAAAATATAGATGCACACTAGCAATTAAAAAATAATAATCAAGTAAAAAGCACAGCAGAACACTTCAATTACTGATAACAATCATAGTATAATCTTGTCCTACCAAGTGTGTCTCCAGGTACAGTTTAAGGCTGTCTGTCTCTGCTTTAGGGGGAGTCCAATTCTCTGTTGTTTCCATGGCTTCATTTAACCAGTGAATGAATTCATCCAGCTTGCTTACAAACCCCTTACCATGTAAGAAAAAAGAAAGAACAAGAAAAGCACATTCGTTAGCAAAACGACAATGTGAAAAATGTAGGTTCAATTTTTATTTTTCTTTTTAGCCAAAAGAGTAAAATTTTGCCTCTTACAACCTAAAATTAACAAACAAATAAAACAATTACAGAGTGGTCTTCTGGTAACTGAGTAGCAGAACATTGTTTCTGGGAATAATCTAATGTGATATTTTGGGACAAGACAATGTGGGATTGATGTGACTGTGATGAAATAGAGAAAACAGAAAAGTTTTAGAAGATATGAGGGAGATTTATAAAAAGCTTCATAGAAATTACAATGAAAATTGAGCTAAAGAACTTGCACTGGACAGACTGGGTGTACTATGAGCACTGAATGTTGACAAAAGGACTGAACAAATCTGCATTAACAAGGTATACATAGCAGACTGAGGGAAGAAATTACTTGTCAGAGCTTGGGTGTTGTGATTCTTGTTTTGGTTCATAGCATGAGCCTCAGAGAGAGGAAATCAAACAGTAGATGAGGCAGAATATATAGCATTTAATATAAATATTGCTGATTGCATATGAGCCACACAGATGGTGCTCCGGAGAAGACAGGAGCTCCTGCTTCTCAGGAACACCATTTATTTCAAGATTAGTACCAATTATATTGTCTGATTAAAAATAGTGCCCCTGAATTTACATGATTGGATGATTCTATAGGCACATACTGAGTACAGATAATTTTACCGAAGTCTTATCCACCACAAAGCAAGAGAGTAAATGGAATAAACTGACCGTGATGTTTATAAGCACCCTGAAAATTAGCTCTGAAGAGGAATGTGCATCTATTACAAGCGTTGTAAGACTAGATTAAGTTAGGTCTAATACTGGTTATACTATTAGTCATTAGCTATGAATTTCCAGCATAGTGAGAATTTTAATTTCCAGTTGGATAACAACTCAGGACACACACACAGTACCTCACTCTCACCACTCTATTTTTTAAATTATTTCTGCTAATTATTAGTTCATTCAGATAGCTAAAAGCAAGCTAAGCATAGAACTTTCAAACATTCCTGAATGCCTCAGGACCCCAAATCCTCTTCTCCAAAGTTGCCCATGAAACTGGAATGCTAAACAAGACAGAAACAGAAGTCTGAGCAGTAGGTGCACAGCTGTGTTATGTAAAGTGCAATGGTAATAACCCAGACCAAGCAGAACCACATTTCCTCCAAAATTCATGGCAGAACAGTCATTTTGGTCCAGCACTGCCAAGAATCAGGGTCCAGCAACCAACTCTTGGCTCCCAGGTGAAGCAGCAGTGCTTCTAAACCAAAGCTAGAGTCTGGCAGAAAGCTGCAATGCATACTGCAGGCATGACAGCACCCACTTCAGCACTCTGAGAACTTTAATTTTTTTATGTGAGTCCCCACAAGACCTCAGGATAAGGAGATTATTGCTATGTCTATTCATGGAATCCACTGTATATGAAACCATTATAAGGAAGAAAACTGTTATTGTGCAGGTTTCATTGTAGGCTATTTTTCAGGACATTCCAGAAAGGGAGAAGAAAGACAGGGAAAGCACTCCAGTGGCTATGGTGATTGAGACAACGTGCCTTTATTCTGGGGCAAGTAATGAAGGCAACTACATCTCTTGTCTCCCACAGGCAGGCTATCATATCACAGGGGCTATGTTCCCCCATGTTAGTCTACGGACAGGGGCAGAGGCAATCTGTTCTCCTTGCTCCATTGTTTACTTTCTTCCAGCTCACCGTGGAGCATAAGGGATGCCAGACTGGCAGAGGAGTGGGAGACGTGAGCTGAGGAGGAGAGGAGCAGGAGGAGTAAAGTCCTTCTTGTCCCTCCAATAAATCTCTGCCTGCATTTTAGCAATGTGCTGTCCTTGAGAGACAAGGTGATATGGTAAGCAAAAAGGGAAAAAAAAAAAAAAAAAGGAAAAAAAAAAAGAAAAAAGGCTCTCTCTTGTATATGCGTCATGTATTTTATGGAGACAGACACATATAACATCTGCCTGCAGTATTCAATGTCTGTATGCCTTCAAAAGGGTGCTTGGAAACACTGAAGGCTTGCAGCAGTATAAAAAGCAACTATTAGCCACAGAGTTACTTCTGCCCTCTCACAAAACGTGCCTGTGTTGTAATGTCTGCTGCTTCGCGCTGGTGCTCCGACACTCGCAAGCACTCAGCTCCAGCAGCCAGGCCAGGTGGGCTGCGGGCCCCGGTGCGGAACGGGGAATGAATGCCCGGGGGCTGGTCTGGGGGCCTGGACAAAACACATAGGGACAGCCTCCTACAGAACCGCGACGAGACACGTTATCTGAGCAAGGAAAAAGAAAAAGAAAAAGAAAAAGAAAAGGAAAAGGAAAAAGAAAAAGAAAAAGGAAAAAAAAAAAAAAAAAAAAAAAAAAAAAAAAAGAAGAAGAAAAAAGAAAGGCTGGAAGCTCCAGTGCCACCTGGCACATTGGGACCGCGGTGGGGGACACGGGGCCCGAAGGGAGCCCGCGGCAGTGGGAGCAGTGGCCGCGGCCAGCCCCGGCGGGTTCTCTTCTGCCAGGCTGCACAAATCACAATAATCCTACCATTTTTCAAATGACGGCTATAAAATTTTATTGAAACCATTCACCAGCGCACATCTGCAGTAGCCGGGCGCAGCGGAGCGCGGGCCGCGGGAAGGGCAGGGCGGGCCGGGCCGCGCGGGCCGGCTGAGGGAGCGCCGCGCGCCGCC
>VZTJ01000309.1:856986-942332 GCA_013397795.1 Orthonyx spaldingii | reverse complement strand
TTTTTTTTTTTTTTTCAGATAGGAAAGTAAACAGTTCTGGTGTTCAATAATTTTAGCACTTCAAATGATCTCATTTAGACTTTGAAGTTCAGCTTTCATTAATTGAATGGAATGGGAAAAGAGAAAGTTTCTATCTCAGCTGTAGTTATAACTTTACAAGTCCAGCTTTTATTAGACCATGTTTAGAATGGAAGTAAACTAAAGCCCAGTTCTGTAGTTTTGAGCTTTAATTCAAAAGCACATTTAGGGTTACAAAAAAGCAGAATGTAGAAACATGCAACTTTTTCTTTATTGTTGTTGCTACACTAAAAGCAGCAGTATCTTCAATGGTTTTAGCAGATTTTTGATATGGGATTCCTTTAGATGAGGAATTTTTGCTCTTAAGGAAGTGCATATACTGAAATTAATATTGCCAAAATTATGCCATAAAACAGAGGAAATACCTGTGTTCCCCCAGCACCTTTATGAAAATTTTCATGGTACTCATCCTAGATCAAATTTTGAGTTTCCATTCTAAGGAAAAAAAATCCCAGATTTATTGTGCCTACATGGCACAAGTGGCAAATTTATTTCAATACTTTTTGGCTTGTAATTTTAAGTTATGCAGTTTTAACACCACTCATTTTATTAGTCTTATATTTTCATTTTACATGTATGCTGGCTTATACTTGAGAAACTTCTGGTCATTGCTGGCTTATACTTGAGAAACTTCTGGTCATTGCATTTGTAAAAGTACAAATGACCCTTCTAATTGCCTAAAGTAAGATTAAAATCAGAATAAAAGCAATGTGCCAAACCATTAAATGCAAACGTACTAAAATTATCTGCCCTGATAGCTAAGTGTGATGGTGGAAGGTCTACTGTGTTCCACAAGCCTCAGTGTGGAAGCACCAGACAACAGTGCTTGTTAAATCACTACCCCAGACCTTTTTTCTCTCTACCTTCCCTTTTATTACACAAAGGGAGTTCTCTTCTTAAAAGAATTGGTTATGAGGCTGTGTGCTTAAAAATGAATGCCCAATTTTGTTGCAAGTAGACAGTGTTGTAAAGTTTGTTCCAAATTTACAGAAAGACTGAGCTCGCAGAGGTGTCTGTGTACAAGGATGGGCTGGCTCTTAGGGCACTTCTATCACAGAATACATTAAGAAAACCCTTTGTCTAACCACAAAAGGACTTGCATATTAGTCTCAGGAGAAACACATTCCTGCCCATGGACTTTATTTTCAAAAGGATAAAAGTGCACTTTCTTCATAGGCAAAGGTAAGTCAAAGAAATCCAGGTACTCAAGGGGATGAGGCTGCAACAAACTGCCACAGTCAATTTAATTGGAGGTAGAGCCAGAGGCAACAATAAAACCATTAGCAATACAGATGTTAGGGATCCCCAAGGAACCAAGATGCCACAATGGAAAATATTCTTTGTGTGATCTTGCCAAGATTCTGTGACAGGCAGTGACCTCACAGAAACATACAACTGACCAAACGCATCAGTAGGATGGAAATACTTAACATGCGGTTCAGGATATAATCACAAACAATTCAGAAATAGAACTTGGTGGCTTTCTCCTAAAGAAGTGCCACGTTTGTTCAATAACCCTGGTTTATGAGAATGTGTGACTTAAATGCTCCTTCCAAACTGGGAAAAGATAAAGATGAAATACTTCTCTTAGTGGACATCCATGTAAAGATATAACAACTTCTACTATGTCCTGTCTAGTTAAGCATTTTAGTTTATTAAATTCTACAGATCTTTCATGAGTGCCCCCTCCAGGCCTTGTGCCCAACTACCACACACAGAAATTATTATTAAATGCATTTTCCCTGATGGACATCTATTGAATTGGCCATGAATTATACGCTTATGAACCATAACCACAGGATGGTCACTGGCTCATTACTTTTCCTGGTTTTAGAGTCCAAGCTATTTTTCTATACTGTATTCTGACTAGAGCAGGAATAGAAAAAATATTTTCAATTTCTCAGTTTCCTAAAGCCTTCTAAGTGAAAGAGTCAGAACCATAAAGGTAGGATTGCTTTAAAAGCATGAAAAGTGAAGAGAAGCATGCAAAGTGTTACTTTTTAATCCATTATAAACAGCTATATTTGAAGACAGTGCATCCAGTCGTGCAATAGAAAGTTCACTACCTCAATGGGACTGTTGATTTTGTTTCTGCTTCTAGACAAAGAGCAGGTTATGTTAACTTGAATATTAAAAATAATTCCTTAATGTATCTCTGTAGATACTTAAACTTTTCCATGATGCTATAAACATAATTCTTTCTTTACCCTATGGTTTCTCTTACCTTTGGCTCAAGGTGAAGATTTACTTTCTCTTTAAAAGTACTATCACAAGGCCTTCACTGCTGTTTGAAACTTGCAAGATCTAAAAAGAAGTATTCTAAGCACCAGCAGATTCACTGTGGAGCAAAGATAGGTACAGGAAAACTAAGCCAAATGCTTCCTGAACCCTGTTCCTGAGAGGTATATTCTTAGATTAGCAGAGAAGCTTCCAACACTACTGGTATCATTTCCCCCAGCCTTTTGAAGCATCAGTGAACACCCAGAACCACAGAAGCAAAATCCATGGGCTGGAAAGGAAGTGCTGGGGAGAACCATGTAGCCCTGAGGCCAAGGGAGCTGTGCATAGGAATGCAATACAGCAGCATAGGAAAAGCCAGGGTCATCATGACTTTGCATGGGTTGAAGGGCAGGGATGACTGGCAGAGAGAAGGAAGCAGAGAGACAAGAACTTCTGATTCTTCCGTCATTTGAAGAATCCTCTGGTATGAACTGAACAGCAGTATGAGCTGGTTGCAAACCTCCAGAAATGCCATCTGCTCTGATGGCAATGGCTGCTGGCCTCTCCTCATGCTGACATGGCCATGCGTCCCACCTGAGACGTGATGTTAACAGGAAGACAGCCAGACAAAGTTTTAGGCCTCCTGCACTCATTCAGGTGAGGATTGAGGTCAAGCTGAGAAAATATGGGCCCCGTACCTCAAAAGCAGTGTGAGGTTCAAAAAAGTCCCAGGGACTGAGTAAGTAAATGAGCACATCCTTCTTGGTATGGAAACATCTTCCATTGCATTCACATCCTGGGTGACAGGCAGTAATTCTGCCTATCTGCCTCGTAAGTTATCATGCCCACTACTTTGAATCCCAGTTATTTTCAAGGTGGGGCAGTGGGCACGAGCTCTCTGGTGGAAGCTGCTGAATCACTGGGAAGAGCAGGAGGGACACTGAGCAAAACGCATCCCTGTACACAGAGAAGCTTCACTGCCACTGGCTTATGCAGGAACACATGTATCAGCTAAAGAAGCAAATATTTTCCACTGTTCTAATCAGTACTGGCTTTTATCAGAAAACCTCTACAGTGCGAATCTATATTAAAATATTTCTAGCACTCAACTCGTTCAGCATTCTGAGTCTGGGTGAAATTGTTGAGGTTGACTGGAAAAGGGTCCTTGAGGAAACAATATTGAAACTATGGAGTGAATAGCATAAGCAGCAGAAAGGAGAAACACATGAGTTGAAGGATACCAAGAGCCCTTAAAATGAGACAGAAACAGAATGAACAGACTGTAAGGAAATGGGGCATATACAGGGAGGAAAATGGAGCAGGAGGAAATATAAGGAAAAGACAAGATAGCTATTTATAGTTAGTTTAAAAAAGAAGTGTGACGTTCTTTGGGCCTTTGGCAATAAAACAGACAGGCAAAAAAACTTTTAACTCTGAGAGTTAAAAGTTGAACAGTCAGACGCTGTGATATTGAGTGATCTGAGTAATGTACAAACTTCTGAAGGATCATACAATACTAAGATTGACATACAGTTTCTGAAAATATATTTATTTACAAAGAGCAATGTCTTTTATTGGTCATGTCTCACAGAAATTCTCACTGCTCTTAAAATAACTTTTTTCTGAGTCGTTTCCTTTCTACATAAAATTCGGGAGGTCTAAGCAGCAGCGAGGAAACAAAGAAAGATGTCCAAAACATCTTCTAATACAGATTAAGTTTTCTCTTATGTATTACAGCATCAAATATACTAAACTAAAGCCTTTTTAGCTTATACTTTCATGTGACCCTGTCTAAGTAAAAAATTTACCATGTCTACAGATCAGCTAAGACATGTGAATGTTTTCAGGTCACGTATTCTTGTTTCACTCAGTAAACCAGGAAGCAAGAATGTCTCCAGAAATTTGTAGTCAAGGATGTATCAAGAAAAAGACAAGAACAGCAAATAAATCTGCCTGAGCCAAGAAAGATGATACCAGTAAATCCCAGAAAGGGGGACTTCAGCACTGCAGCAGCAGCTGGAAGAAGTGTCTGGATTCTGAAGGGACCATGAGCACAGCACAGGAGAGGGGCCTGTCTTTGGTAAAAATGCCAGGCACCAAAATGAGCTGTTATGTCCTGTATAAAGGATAGTGATACAAAGCTGCAGTAAATTCGTATCTACTTCACAGTACCAATTTTTTTTTTGTGCACTCTAAAGTAGAATAGAAAATGTAGAAGTTAGGACCTCTTGTTCATAAGTATAAATTTATTATTTATTCTACAGGTAAACCTAAAATCAAGTCTCCTGATAAGCACTGTTTCCTTTCTTTCAATTTGAAATGTTTATTATACAACAACCTCGATCCAAACTCTAAGGATAATGGAAGTCTCTAATTAAGATCTTAATTTTCAGCAAATTTAGGACTTAGTCTGATGCGCTTTGTCTAAAAGTGCTGCCAATGTAATTATGGATTGAAGCAACTTACAGTGATGTAAGGGTACTTGGAAGTACTGCATTTCCTCTTCCTGCAATTATTTTAAATGTTGTGTTGACAATATAATTTATTTTCAGATTTTTTTGCAGGTAATGTATGTATTGATTATGAGATGAACTGCATCCAAAAGACAAACTAATCTCCATTTACAACTTTTTCCATATTATGGCCTTTGTAACAGATTAATGTAAAGCTTCATTCTGGTCTGAGAAATAGGCAGTTATGGATGACCATCATTCCTTGGTTTGCATACCCTGAGCATTTGGGCTTCAGAGAGTGGACTGGGGGTGGAATGCCCTTGTGCAGCTGCTGTTTCCAGCTGATGGTCAGCTGCTACCTTGCACATGCGCTGGGCACTGGAGGACACTCAGTTTGAGCCATGCTGGCACCTCCCCTAACTGGGAACAGCATTTCTTTACTCTTTGATCTCATAGTTGCTAGAAATGAATCTCATTCCCCAAGCACTTAATTCCTTGAAAGGTACACATGATATACACACACCATGGTTTCTCCTGTAGCCTGAAGTTTGAGTGGCGTGATGTCAATTAAAAAATACTTTGTGAAGCTTCAAAAATGCTGTTTTCCCAAACAAAGCATAAACCACATTAAAAGAATGAAATTAGCCAAATTTTATAGCCTTACACTATAGCACAAAATTAATTCCATGGGATTTTCAGTGCCTTTTGAATAAATGTTATGTTCATTATTTTTACATTAAAAATTCAGTAGTTTAGCCAGATAGAGATAAAGAAAGATAGATAGATAAAGCCAGATAGATAAAGAAAGAAAGCCACTATATTTTTGACCTGATGGTCACAAAGCCAGGGCAAACACTGTTTATTTAAATAGTACAGCTCTAGACCTCTATTTCAACATTAAATTTGTTGGGATAAAATACATAGCAAAAAATTTCTTGGAGACTACACTAGAGTAAAAACTATATTAACAATGAGGAAATGTTTTGGCTTATGATTTATTTATTCTCTGAATTTTCAGCAACACCGTTTGCAAAGTTGTGTGGGGCACGTTCATTCGAGAAGGAAATAAATTAGTTGTAAAATAGGTGCAGTAACCAGTTGTGGCCTCAAGAGGGCAATATATCACCACGTCTGAAAGTTTTCGGAAAATGGAAAAAAAACCACGTTTTACTAAAACGGAACAGATGCTGTTTGCTTGTGGGCAAGTGCTAAATATATTGACCTCTGCTGTATCGCTGACATGAGTTAAGATATAATGACCACCATTCCTCCTCAAAATCAGAGCGTTTAATTCAGCATTTCCTATTTTTCAAGGCTAATTGGTTAGAAGAGGTTAAGTCTGTCACCTCACAAGAGATATTGTAATTCTTTGGCCCATGAACTTGTTTTGCAGTGAAGATTTCTGAATTTAAAAACAGCGAAATGGTGATTGTCATGTCTTTGCTAAATATGGCAACAGTGAGGAGAGATTAAGATTCACCACCTCTTCTCTTTACTCCATTATTATTCCTCTAGTTTCCTCATTTAGCCTCCTGTTATGCACTCAGTTCCTGTTCACCTGCAGTCTCCAAAGAAATCCTGTCACTATTAGTTCCTCCATTAACTGCTTTTCATTTGCTTCCTAATTCATCAACTTTCCATTTTAGATAGCTTCTTTTTTTAGTGGTCTCTAGGGGGCCTTCCTTTACACTCTCTTTAGACCCTAATTAATTTTTTATCCCTGGATTTGGATATATTTGCAGAGCAAAATTTGAAAACAAGCTCGGAGCTTGATTCCTTTTGTCTTCTTATTCTTTATTTTTAATTGCAGAAGCTTTGCTGTTTCTAACATATTCACTATAATTTTTTTCTGGTTTTCTCTACCTCAACAAAGCTGTAAGAGATTTGCACTGCAATATATGACCCCTGAGACATTTTTAGCTTAGCTGCTATAGTTCTGGTGCAGCTAAGGGTGCAGAAGTTGATTTTAAATTACCCTGGGTGTCTTTAGTCTTATATAGCTCAGTGAGGAAACATTCATGTAGTCACATGCTGGCATCAGCAGAGAAAAAGCACTTAGTAATATCAAGTTACTGTGACTTGGAACACCTACACTGTCTACTACCAAAAATCTGTCTGCTTGGTGGTTCGCCCAGGGTTAGCCTGGAGAGACTCCAAACACTGGCCGAAGGAAACCAGAAGCAAATCTAGCTCTTGCTTGAGGAAACCTTACTTGACCTGAATATGAGTCAGTGATCAAAATAAGTCTTTACTAACAATTTAGGAAAATTCAGGTACAACTCCAGTTTGGTATGTAAAGAATATCTCAGCTGTTTGTGAGGTTTATCACCTCTGCTCCAAAATCTGAAGCAAGGAGAAGAAACCAATTTTTTGCCCTTTTGGTTACTTTAAAAATAAATAAAGAAAGCTTGCATAAGCAGACAGACAGTCTGAAACAAGCCTCTGAGAGACAATTTCCTGACCATATTTACCACAAATTATATTCACTCTGATGCCTAATGATGACAGCTATGATCTGAGAGTCAGCATGATTTAATGGTTCATTCCTGATCATAAGATACTGGAAAGGATGAAGGAAAGAAAACTAGTTGCTGTCAAAATATATAAACACACACAAGTAGAAAAAGATATGAAGAGATTTTGAGAAGTTATGCAATAATCTTATATAAGTGGATTTGATCTTTCCTCTCAGGTTAATCCTCTCAAGACCCTTGCTCATTTGTCTTGCTCTGGCTCATCTCTAGCATGTACACATTTTAAGGCAATGATGTGTTAGCAGTAGATAGACTGGAATTTGATTTAGGTGGAAATTAGTAGCAATGTATTATTTAAAAAATTAAATATTTAGAATAGAGCATGGTGATTTTGGTATACTGTGTCTTTCTGGAATATCCTGTACTTCCTCACAGAAGATATATAAAACATGAATAGCTCAAAGACTAAGTATATTATATAACAGAACAGCTAGACCTGAAAACATTGTGAAAAGCATACCCCTATGAATGTAAAAAACAGGGAGCATTCTCTCTCACCCCTTTGTATTTACCATATTTAAGAGAATACTAGTAACCACAATTTCAAATGTAATCGTTTTCTGTTTAATAACGGAAACACTTCAAGGAGCCATAAAATCAATACAGTAAGTAATTAACAGGACAGATCTGAAGTTATCTCAAGCTCTTCACAACAAACCTACTTTCTGTCCAGCACCAGCACCTATAAGACAGCAATTACAAATGATTCAGTTCTAACCAACAGAAAATTCTCCTTAAACCACCACACACACTGAAGTAAATTCCCAACAGCAATTTGACTCTGTGTTTTGAAAGCTTCCAAACCTACTTCGATGATTTCTGTGTGTCTTTCGCTACCTTCGTGAGAAAACTGAATGCACCAAACAATCACAGACAATAGAGCATCTCTGCACTGATATAAACAAGTATATCATAGCATTGCCTTGAAGTCACCAGTGATTCGCTGTCCACATTACAGCTGTGTCCCTGTTGAATCTGCAGCCCCTGTTGGCTACCCAGGTAAATCACCTGCTCACCTTCATGCCTATCCCTGCCTATACTGAGAGCAAGAAGTCCACCTCTTGCAATCTTACTGTTCCCTTCAACTCTTTTACACCCTTTAGCCTATTAGCAGAGATCCAGAGATCCTCAACCAATATCGAGAAAGTTTCAGTTCACAAATAAATAACGTGGAAGGCTCTGGTTCCAGCTCGTGCTGGGCTGTGGTACAATGGTTAAGACATGACTCTAAGTCATAAGGCCAATGGTCTCATAAAGCTGATCTGAGTGACTGCATGAGAATGGAAGTGGAGGGCTCACAGAAATATTTATGCAAAAGCAGCTGCTCCTTGGTTCATCTAAGGTGTTTGTAGCCATCCCTGTAGTGTCTATGTACACAAAAGGACAGAATTATGAGGCTTTTTGCTGCCAAAGCTCTCACGTCAGATGTGAGCCAAACATTGGGTGTAGGCATATCCCCTACCATCAGTTCTAAATCCTAGTAAAGACATACCCTCAAATCAATGTTACTAAAATGATTTGGGAGCAGATTTATTTCTATTTCTTTCTCTCCCTCTCTCTTCCCCGCCTTTCCCTTCTCCCCACCACAAATTATTTGGAATGACTTGCCAAATACTGAATATAAAAAATCCCAGATCTAAAACTATTCACTGTCAAATCATTCTGGAGTCTTCATATTGGAAATTCAAACCATTCTGAACAAGCATATGCTTCACAATACATGTGTTTCATTAAGGAAGCATAATTCCTGCCATCAGATGTAGATGCAAAAATTCAAAATTTGCACAGCTTAGATAGAAGTTGCTATTTTTGCAAAAATTTCTGGTAACAAACTTGCTCAAACTATTTCTGGTAAAGCAAATGCCAAAGAAAAATGAATGTACTTGGAGGAGCTGTTTAAAATTCAAGCAAACTGTTAGGAGCTAAGTGTTATGGAGGAACAGAGGGCTCCTTGTATTTCAATATCATCTTCAACTAAAGCTCTATTTGTCTGCCTAAAAGTGAGAGTTCCATATGCATACTGCATTATTGCTTAATAATGGTTTAACCAGCTTGAAAGCTGAGGGATGGGCTTTTGAAGCAGGGGAGTATCATCAGACTCAAAACAGCAAAGCACAAGCTTGTCTCTCAGTACAAAATGTGAAATGACATTTTCAATTATGCTGCACCAAGCAGGAAGATTGCTGAGAAAACTGCAGAGCTGCCAAGGAATTTCTGGATCTGATACCTCCTTCACTTACTGTTTTTTATAAACTGGTCGTCAACCAAAAGCAGCATTTCCATCTAAACTGTACGAAGCAGTATAAGTAAGATTCAGAAATGAACAGAAGTTGGCAAGCACACTGTCTGTTAGGAAAACTATGAAATTCATTTGTTTTAACAGGGCAAATATTAGAAGCACTAAATTACTGAAAGCAAGAGGCCTAAGCGGAGCTCCACAACACTTTAAAAATCCTTTTTCTGGTCATTCAAAAAAGCCAGTTCTGTGCCCTGTTGATTACGTTTGCTTTTTTCCACCTGTTCTGACATTACTGATTTCAGTTCCATGTTGTTCTTTGTTACCAAGCTTCACCAGAGTTATCAGTTCCCATTAGTTTTTCATTACCTTAGCCCCACAGCTCAAACTGCATTTGACTTTTAGGCAAGCTTTTCCCCCTAATGATGAAAATCACCTCCAAACACAAGTAAACTTTCCCTAAAGCAAATCCAGTTTCTACTTTAGTTGTACTGGTATGTTTTCAGTCCATTCTCTGTCCAGAAGCAACTCTGTCCCCTTTCAATCTAAACAAATTATTTCTCCCTTGTGTCAGCTCTCCGTTTTCAAACAGACTGGTGCTCCACCACTCAAATGGACTTCCAGCCACATCTCCAACACAGACTTGCTCTGCCAAGTCCATTAAACACGTGCAGAAGTCTACCATTTAGCTACTTTCTGTGACTATTCTTAAAAATGAAAATCTTTCCCACCGCAACAGACCAGCTATTTGTCACAGTAACAGGTTTGGATACATTATTGCAGTCTCCTCTCATGCTGCACTGATCCTTAATTCCTCCTTAACAGGAAAGTTATTCCCGTTACTCCAGTTTAAAACAGGGGTCTTAGATCTCTGCTCTACTGGGGCATCCTGTGGGATAAATGGTTACAGATGGGTGAGGAGTTCCCTGCCTGGGTCCTGGAAGGCAGTAAAATTTTTATCCATCTCTTTCCTGTAGGCTCCCTGGGGCATGGTGTAACTGACAGCTGAAAAACTCATAGAGCAGCATTATTTTATCTCCTTATCACATCAAGAAGGTGGGTAACCAAGACTAACTGGGCTACCCAGATAAAATATTGAGCCAATGGAGTTCAGGGCAAATTTATGAAATGTGATGGACTGAAAATATGGGATCAATAGATATCAAATTGCTTTTTCCACAGGGTATTCACCTGCCTCTTGCAGAAATGGAGCCTGTGATAAAGCAAGCTATAAATCTACATAACAAAAACAAAAAAAAAAAAAATCAGCAATTTGCTCCATACAGTTAACCCTGAGGCCTAGAAAGCAAACACATCTTAACTTAATTAAGTGTCTTGCAAATGGTTACATTTCTAACCTTTGTAATAGTGCCCTCAAAAAACAAGTGGATGAAATTATGAATGACCACAGACTACAACATAAGGGTATCAGTATAGTCAATCTAGTATCAGTTTCTAGAGAAGGAGATAAAACTCCCTGAACAAGGTTACTATATTATTGTATTTTAGTCACATAAAATGATTGAAAATACATTGACATTAGGTCTGTCCAAGATCATTTTTTGCTCCCAGTTTTTCACTTTGCACATGAAAATGGGGGGAAAACCCAGTTATTAATATGATCTCAAGGAAAGTATAGCTTTCTCACAGAAAGAAAATCTTGAAGCACTCTGAAAACGATACTCTGAAGTCCTAGTGTACATATGGGAAGTGGCAATCAGCCAAACTCTTCTAGCAAAGAAAACTATTGGCGTTATCTGTGAGAATGCTGCTGTTATATCTGTTCCACTTTCAGCTAGTGTAACAGAGACTATAGAGCTTAACCTGCATTCTAAAAATTCATTTGGGGTAGCTCCTAAAAGCTGAACTAAAACAATGAGAGGAGCTTTCAGAATTTGCTATCACTCATTTTCACATTTAACTCCAAAAATAATTTCTCAAACATAAGAGAAACAGCCACATAAATTATTTTGCACCCCAGAATGAAGGTGCCCATTACTAAGGGTACAAGAAGCATGGGCCAAAGGGTTACCTGCAGTGCAAGACAAAATATGACAAGACTATGCAATATTTGTTGCAAAGCAAGAAAGTGGCCCTACGTAACAAAAAATGGGACAGTTGAGCAGGATTCTATCTGTAGAGAGATAGAAAGATTAACAGCAGGATGATGTCCATACAAGGACATCTGCATAATTTGCAAGTATGAAAAACAGCATTTAATCAGTTTCTGCCCATGACTATCAATCCTATAACTAAGAAATTAAAAGACTTCCAATAAATGCTTTAGCATATGTTCAAAAAATTGCTTTCTATCAAGATATAACCAGATTTTTACCAATTCAAAATTATTCCCATAATAATCATAATAAAATACCAAAATTTTCTTGTTTTTCCTATTACCTAGCTAAAATATGACTTTCAATGATTTTGAGGCTGCAAGTTGTTTCTAAGGTGTTGTAATCCCAAAATGAAAGACTAAGTTATTTTAGTTTTGTTTACAATCTTAATAAATAAAATACATCATGCTAGACATTTGCAGCAGTGTAACTGGACCACTAACGGGAATATGCATACTTCTTTGGTCCTTAAAATGAAGTTCACATTTCAGATCTGACTTCTTCAGCACAAAACTGCTGCTAATAAAAGCAGCATTGCATTCTATTGCTAAGACATGTATTTGTGAAATTAGGAAGCAACCTTTTGAGTGGGATATATCTTCTTAAATAACAGAATTAATGCAAGAGCCAAATTAAAATAATTGAAAAAAAGCAATGGCACATTTTTGATTCTTGTCTTAGGGAGTTATGAAACAGGAGATCTAGCAAAAGAAAGAACTTAATTCTGACACAGGTATGACATTTTTACTTAGATTCTTTTTTGTTCACAGTATTTCATAGCATCACATAAGGGAGGAATTTTCTATTTTCTTATTACTTATGTCAAAATAAAGTATCTCAACAAGACATCATATTGTCACTGAGGCAGGATTTACCTTGGTTAGAGTTTTTGAAAAAGTGAAAAATTGGTTTTTAACTAGTCTTACAAGCCAAAGATTTAATAACTACCAACAATAGAAAAACTTGAGTAAATAAGCAGCTTGGGAAAAACTTATATTTCCGTAAAATAGTATTATTTTTCTTAAGTATTTCAAAACTTTCCACCTGATTATCTTTATTCACTATTCAGGAAGCACATTTAGTGAACTATGAAACTTACTTATGTGCTGCATTAAAGTGCATGGAATACTGAGCTCTCTCTCTTCCTAGCAGTCCTCTTTGCATCTGCTCTTCTTTCTGTTTAAAGCCCTTCTTTTACTATGAGCTAAACGTGTTTCATAAGATTATTTTCAAACTCCACATTAATGTTGTCCAAACATTTATCACAACTAGAAACACTGAGAAATTGTAGAAAAAGCAGTGTCATCAGCAGTAAAATTCTTCAAGAACAAGAGCAGCAGCTGGAGTCACTAGCTAGAAGGGTTTACTCTGGCCACAGAACAGCTATTTTCTTCTAATTGTTGTCACAAGCTCAATCCACTCTCCAGAGGAGGTGAGGAAAGGATGGGCATGGATAGGAAGAGGGTGTCTTCAGCTGCAGCCGGTTGTTACAGCTGATTCTTACTCCTCCATTCTGGTAGGACTGAACTCCAGCTGCAAGGAATCACACAAAGAGAGATGGCCCCTCAAAAGAGAACTACCTTTTCAAAAAGTTTGATAAAAATAAATATGATTTGAGAGCACGATACAAGAAGTTTCCCTGCCACCTGTTTCCTGCCAAAAGAAAGTTAGCATCTAGTGGAAGGAGCTGGTTCCTAGACACTCAACAATTCCATTCTTAAACAGGCTCTTGTAGCGTCATTTGAAAGACAGAGTCTTATGTATTCACAAGCAGCTTTGATGAACTTTGTTGCTTTCATAGAATGAAGGGCTCTGTATCTGTCAGCTTCAACTGGGCTAATTTTCAACACTATACAGATGTAAGGACAGAAACAATTTGCACTTACAAAGACAATTCTTTCGTGAAAGTCTGGAAGATGAACTCCACCCTTAAAGATGGAGGGAACAACTTGCATCACAAAGCACTGCCCTTTAGAGCTGACAGCTGCTGCACCGTGCTTTGTTTAAGAAGAAATTTCTTTCTGTATTTTCTACGCTGACTTTATACTCAAACATCTCTAGCTCAACTATTACCCTACCAGTCATAATACTTCCCATGCCTTCAAAAGTGACGGAAATCGTGCTTGGTGAGAAGGACTTTCTGGTCATATAAAACAAGTCCTTTTTTCTTAGCTCATACACAACCTGATAACACAGAAGGTATTGCAGATATCAGATTTAGCATTTAGATGCCAACATCATCCTTTAATGAATGTATTATGAATTTTAAAGCATTTTGAAATCTAACAGAGATGGAGTTTTCTTTTCTGAAAACTTAAAGGCCGTTGAGGATGGACATGAAATGTTCTTAGTTGAAGAGTTCTCTACAATGGACTGGAAGATAAATGTATCAGAAAACTGAAACAAACATTTACTGTGAATGCAATCTAAGAATTACATTAGTGAGGTGGCTAGGTCTTTATTTGATTACTCATTCAAATTCACCTCCCTTTCCAAAGTCTATCTTTTTTCTCAAAAAGACCTCTCAATGAAATCCCATCTCATCTGAAGTTTAATGGAATAGTATATAATTCTTGCTCTAGCATATTGCACTAATACATTGCTATTATTTAAGAAAGATTATTTAAGTAAATAAAAAAGTTATGCTTAGTTCCACCAACACAGGAGGGAAAATAATCACTGCAAAGGAAGAGAATTAATTAAAAAGAAATGTTGTTATTATACTTAATTTGACAGGAATCAAGATTCCTATTCTTGGACTAAAGCAAATATTTTTAATGAAGAAAATAGGCAGATGATATTAAGTATAACTTCATTCAAATACAACCAAGATCCCCGATTCTCTAATGTTCATTTTTCCCTTTCTACAAAAAATAACTTGTCATGTACCCAATCTTGGCAAAGAGAAGTGCTGTTGGTAAAATAATGTTTTACCAAGTTTAAAGGCATTGATGTAAGTAAAACAATACAGGCAAATTCAGTATAGTTAGTTAAAGTTAACTTCAGTCTGTTATAATTACAATAATTGCTATTCTTCTCTACTTCCAGCAGTCACTAGATGAGACTATTTTCAGCATTAAAAGAAAACAAGAAAGCAACCCTAACCCTGCCAGTGGCTCCATCTCCGCATACAGGCCTCTCAAGAACACAGCAAAAGAATATAGGATCATTGCCTTACCTCAATTTTTTCCCATATGGTTTCATAATTCTCTTGATGTTGTATATCTTGCATCAGTTGATGAATTAAAGCTGATTTATGTGAAGGAGAAGTCTCATTCCCAGTGGGCTGAGTGACAGCAGTCCTTTCTGACTTTTCTTCAATGTATTTTTTAATGCAAGATACAGGCATACAAAGATCTTCATCAGAGAGAATATCACTGAGAGGCCCAGATTCAATACTGTCACCTAAGGAGGATACTATATCACTTGAAGAACTTGGTGAAATTCTACCCCTTTTCTTGTGCTTTTTTGTCTGGTATGTTGGATACATTTCTGAATCTGAGTTCATTTCTGACAGCTCCCAGTCATCAATGTTTTGAATGGTTTCTCTTCTGGGCTTTTGGGGCAGCAGCTTGGTCAAATTCTCTAGTTTTAAAGCTAATACTTCAGTCTGTTTGAGATGTGAAGGAAGAGCTAAATATTCATCAGATCCATACCACACCTCACTGTCTTTACCAGTTTTTTGAGTATAGTGTGGTGTTGAGGATAAGCTTTTATTTTTCTTTCTTCTCACTAGAAGAGGGGATGAGTTGGAAAGCTCAGAACCAGCTGAAGAAGCACTCTTTTGGCTAGACGTTGGTGAGCTGAAGGGCTCAGTTTTACCTTGTGATTGCTCATTTGGGTCTCTCTGGTTACAAGAATCTGATGATGCAGAAGAATCTGTTTCTGTCTCCTCCAGAGACTTAGAGTTATGAGTAGTAATTCCATTCTTTAGAGATGAACAACTTCTTTTCTTGACTTGTGTTGATGGAGCTGCTTTACACATACTTCCAGGTATTCTATCAGTTTTCACTTTCTCTGGAGAATCATGAGACTTCTTGTGCTTTGACTTTTCTTTACAGGTGTAGAAAGTAGACTTTCCTAGAATTATGGGACTGTCTTTAAAGTGATTATTTATTGGGCACTCGAGATTTTTATCACTTATTGTATTTAGGCAATCGTATGACTGACTAACTGCAGATGGACTGTTAGTATAGGGTGACTGTAAAGCTAGGCAAAGCTTGGACCTGTCTGGAGGATCTAACAATGAGGGTGTACTTCTACTCATTTCATTTTTAACTATTTGAGAGATTTGCCTTTTTAAATCATTGGCTTCTATATAATCTTTAAACACATCATCTTTCAGAAATAAGCCTCTTTTTGGCAATGTAGGCTGCGTAGGAGAGTCTTCATTATAGTTAAAGCAGTCTCTTATGGACCTTTTAGGTGTTGAATTTTCACAGTGAGTGTGTTTGATTTTTTCACCATTGTGCTGTGGAAGATTGCACTCTGGATTCTCTGATATGGAAACTGCTTTGCTGTCAGTAGGTAAAACACCATTTTCAGAGCAAAGTCCTTTAGAAAGAGAGGAATTTGCAGCAGGAGATGCTAGTGAGAGATCATGTGATGCTTTCTTGTCTTTGCTTTCTTCTTCAGCTTCTGCTGAAAGAGGTACATGATTTTCTTTCTCCTTCAATGCTTCATTGCACTGGGAAGCAATGGAATCTGTTGCTACTGCAAGTAAACCCACACTTCTGATAAGTCCTGGGAATTCCTTATCCATCTCACTATAGTTCCAGGATTCAAATGATTTTGCTTTGCCTTGAGTGGAGGTCATATCATCCAGAGCACCAAGCAAATCTTCACTAGGACTGTAGTCAGATAGTTCAAATGCAGTAATACCACAATCCAGGGACAAGTAATTTTGAGAACATTTGATGGTTAACTGTCCAGAATCATCAACTTCAGTTAAAGAGTCAAGACGATCCTGAAATACACAAAGAAATGGTGCTTTTTTAGAAAATTAATTTTTATATACAGAACACACAAAGTAATGAAACAAAACGCAATTCCTGTGTTTCACTGCCTAACATCTAGAAAAGGATTCATCACTGACCTGTCTCTTTTTGCAGTATCCTGTAGATGAGCTAAACATTCTGAAGTATTTGGGAATAAAAATGGCAGTAAGCTCAAAAATGCTTCATTTCAGTCTGGTGCAGCAAGTTACCTAAAAACAGAGATTCACTTTTGTATTGGTATTGGTATTTTCCTCATTTAATTCTGCTTTCAGTTTTGCTTACTGTGTAAGTGGGGACTCAGAAATTCCATACAGCAGACTTGAAGTATTTCCTGTGTTAGCTACCTCAAACAGGAGGGAGGGTACCTTGTGGGCTACTGAATATGTACTGACAGTGTCCTTGTTAATCTTGTGTTCTCAAAAGAAATCCATGCTGTTCTATGGTCTTTTAGTTAATAAGCAGAATGTTTTTTCCAAGCATCATGTAGCAATGATGGACAATTGTTCCCATAATTATAAGACAGAGATTGCTAATTAAATTTCACTTTTTTGTAGCATTATCATCTGAAAATTTATTTGCCAGATATTTAGAGCACAAATTAAGAACTGCACAAAGAAAAGAAACTAAAATCAGGAATGCTAAACCTCCAGCCTGCCATGCCCCCTTGTCAGTATTTTCTCATTGGAAGTCCTTCAATCTCAGAAACATGAACATAGCCAGAGGAGACCACCTCAGGTGGCAAATGAGATTTTAAGGTCAAAGTCAAATTAATGCTTATTTGCTTAATTTTTGTCTTATTTGAAGAACAGTAAAAAAATCTGATAAGATTAAGATCCAAAAACTGCATGATGAATAACAATCACGGCAAAATTATATTTAGTATACAATGTAAGCATATGTTCAGTAGATATTCTAATACATATACAGGACTTTTGCTTATAGAGATTACTTAAAATAAAACATCACAAAGGAGAGAAATTCATGTTCTAGGATTCTAACTTTACATGCCTGTGGCGGTGACCCAGCCGGTGGCTGTGGTCACTGAGAGTGAGGGACAATCTGCCACGCCTGCCTTTTCCATGTGGATCAATGAAGAAGCAAGGTGGTCAAACCATCCCCCTCAGCACAGTGAGTCTGAGGGGGATGGGGAAGGCAGGCATGGATAGTTTCCCGCCACTCATAGGTGTCAGTCAGGTTCCATCTCCTCCCCCATCCCCTCACAGTTGTTTTAATATTCATAAGTTGCCCAAAAGTTCTGTTACCAGGTTCTGTTGATTGGTTAAGTTAATGTATTCCACCCCTTTGTTTCCCCATTGGATGTTCCCCAATTACGTATTGTTCCCCTATTGGTTTATTCCCTGTTCCTCCCCTTGGACTGCCCCTTTTCTTGCCCCTTTTGAACCTCTGCATGTCCCCATTTCTTTGCTCTTTGTGGTGTGCACCTTCAGCTGCTACATTCTCCTGTCCCCCCGGGCAGGGAATAAAGACTGGAACTACCTCACAGAGAGTCCTTCCTGCTCCTTTGCCGCTGAGCTGCTACACTGTTTCCATCTGCTGCTGCCAGCTCCCCTGGATGAGCTGTGCCTGCTTGAGCTGTTGCCAGGAGACCAAAATCTGCTGAGCCTGAGTGCTGCAGACGTCCGGCAGAGAGCCAAGCACAGAAGGTTGCACTCAAGCCACCGGGCGGCTTGAAAACCGGCAGTGGCCAGCAGTGACACATGCCTAAATCAGTATACTGGTCTTTCTTTCCAGGTTTGGTTCTCATAATACTTTTTTGAAGCAAACTCCTGAGTGTCCACAATAGGTTTATGTCTGAATTATTCTCTGGAACAACTTGTCTCACCACACTGCCCAAATCCATAGTTTAAAGACCTCAAATATCATGCTTGAAGAAGGTGCAATAACCATGTAATCTCTCCATCTCACAATAAATTGCTTGGATTTGGTCTGAACAGTAATCATCTCAATAAAGGCTATTTTTTGCCAACTCACATAAACTTAAAAACATGCAACATCCAAGCCCTGTACTCCACACACCCCGCTTTTGCATTACTCAAAGTAAAAATAGGAAAAAATCCTCCAGCAAAAAAATATTTATAGAAAAAATTTACTAGAATGGTATTTATCAGCCATAGTCTTGGATACTGAACGTATCTCTCATTTAGCACATTCTATCCAGATGTAGATCCCATGCCACAAATTCAGCATTGTCAACAGTCCAGAATTAAAAGGGGAATTTTCTATAAATCTGTCAAATTTATATATTGGAGCTGCATTTGTTAAGAAAAATAGTGACTAAACAACGATCAGTATTACAGCTGCACTGTCTTTCTAATCTCAGGAAATGATTAGAGACTGTAAAACCATATATAAATCAAAACCCCTTCCAAGGCCCTAAAGGCCTTTATTTTTTCTGAATAATGAACTCCATTCCTTCGTCTCTTAAAAATGTGTTTATTAACGTCAATAAAATTTACAATCATATGCATTAAACCATCTTGCTTGGTCATTTTCCAAGCAGCCTCTGAAATGTGTTCTTCAGATGTGTTTTATTTAATGCCAGTGTTACCATGTTTTTATTGGTTTTATCTCAGAAAAATATTAAATTTGATTATTTGTATGGTTACCTATAGGAATGCCCTTTTTTCCATTTTCATGTAGTAATGCTTCTTCTAGGCTGTTTCCAATACTTCTTGTATTTATATATAAAGCAGTAAAATTCTGCCCTTTCTTTTTTTACTTTTTCAAATGAACTTATTTAAGGTGTAAGATATTTCTGTTTGAGCACATCAGGATTCACTGTATTTGAACAAAGTCTGATCTTTTTCTTATTTCCTGGTTTCTCAATTCTGACATAAAACTCAGGCTGCACAGAACTTATTTTTCTTTCCTTCTTAATTATCTCTGGTTAATTTCTGAAGGAGAAATGGTCCTTCAAAATCTTAACTCTTCAAAGTTTCTTTGTTAAAACAAAATTACTTTCTTAATTTTGCATCTCTATCATGGCCGACAGCTTGCCTCACTGTTGCCTCTATTTTGTCCAAGCCATAAAACTTTGTTATGTTCTTTCCTGCTGGCATCCTGTTCGGTGTGGCACTGCTGGGATAGCCTAAAGCACACTTACTGCCTGCCCAGTGAGTGAGCTGGGGACATAACCAGGACAGTGCAGCGTGTGCTGTGTTTTGGTAGCTTCTCTACCAGTGTTATCCCTGCTCATGATGCTGAGGACAGGTTGTGCATATTTATGGGTGTTACAGCTACAGTGTAAATGCAGCCCAGGTGGGACTGTTGGGCTGTGATTGACTGTGCCGCCTGTGAGCCGACAGTGAATATTCATATGATGAAATATTCTCACTGAACACCAAAGCGACCTCGGCAGTTCACTTCTGCTAGGGAACTCCTTGGTTGACGTTGGCAGCCAAAGCTGCTCTTCAGCATTACGCAGAACACAGTGGACTTAAGGAATGAGCACAACATTTTGTGAAATTACAGGTTCATGAACTACAGAAAAGCATAGCATTTGAAATTTGTTCAGATCAAATTTTGTCTGGCCCAGTATCTTGTTTCTGCATCAGTTCGAAACGTTTTCTGCTAGCTGAGCTCTAAGACATGGGTATACATACATGGCCCTTCTACACACCTTCTACCCTCACTCCGAGATTCTACCAACAAGCAGCACAGGAATTTCCTCATCTGGAGGGTAAAATTCCTCTAATATTTGTTTAGTTTTCACTTCTTTTTTAACTTATTTACACTTCTAAGTGTCCCACACTAGTGAATTCTAAAATAGAAGTCATTACTGTGTGTGAAATCTTCCTTCTTTTAATTTCAAACCAGATGAGTTTTCAATCCTAGCAGACTAAATAAACTGTCATTCCTGGTTCATAATCCCACAGGAGTACTGAAAATTTGGAGGATGATTCTCCAGGGAATAGTTATCTGTGTGGGCAAAGGTTTCTATATTTGCTCAAACAGACTCACTATTCACCTATGCACGAAAATCCCTAAAAGAAAATATTTGTATCATGAGGAACTTACTAATCCTACAATGTAGTCATGTCTGGGAAAGGATGGGGGAAGACACCAAAAAACAAAAATATGGGTAAGAGTAGATACAATTGTCCCTACATTATATTTTATTTATTTTTTATATTCAGCAACTAAAGCCACTATCATTGTACCTCATAAAAAGCTTGAATACCTGAAGGTTAGAAACTGAAGAGCAATTTCTGTGAATCCATTCAAGCAATAGGGCAGGCACTTGATATTAACTTTATGTCCCTGCTATTGCTAGCCATTAAATTTATCAAATATTATTTATGTTTTAATTGGGGTGGATAAAAAGAATGATGTCAGTATGGTTTGTCTTTTATATTACCATGTAAGCCTATCTGGCAACATGTGTTTTCCCCACTGAAAAATAATCTTTCCTTCTGCAGTCAGTCCTTCTCTCTATAGTAGGGATGTTTTTTATAGCCGTTGTAATCAGATCCAGATGGAACATTTCCTGTTTCTTAGTATCTGAATATGCACCTTCTTTATGTCTTGAAATTACCATGTCCTTGTCATAAAATAATGACTTCCCACTAATTCACAAATCGAGATATTAAGACAAGAGTAGATTTCCTTCAGACCTGCCAACAGTTTACCAGCAACAGCAAAGCAGAAACTGAATCTGAAGCAGCCAGGTATATACACATCAGGAAGAGGGGGTGTGGAAGGTGGGCCTGGGCATCTCTGAGAGTTGAACTCTGAGAGTTTTTCTGAGATAAAAACACCCACTTTGTTGTGCCAAAGACAAATATAAAACCCAACATGGAGCAGAGAAATATTCACATTCTCTTTGAACTTCAGTAATATGAAATTCAGGACACATCTAGGGGACTACTGACTTCCTCTGCACACAGGTCACAGAATTCACTGTATTGATCTAAAGGTCTCTTTCTGTAAATGCATCTAATCATAACAAAAGCATTTTATCTTAATCTTAGGACCATCAAATGAAAAATCTTCCACATGGTATTAACCATTAATTACTCTATTAAAAATGTCCGTCTTCTTTAAGTTTAAAAAAATTAAGCCAGTAGAGTCCTTCTAACTAAGTCAATTTAGTAGTGATAAATCCAAAGGAAAAGGCATTTTAGTTTAATGAACCCAGGTTTACAAACCATTTACATGTGTGTGAATTTCCATACTGTCAGAGTAAACAATGTACGATTCTTGCATCACTTTTTCTCAGACAAAATGTGTGACTGCTTAAAGGCACAATGCAGAATTGCCACTCAATTTAAAGACCATCCTCTTGCTATAAAGGAATGTTGACCTAGTCTGGAAAGTTTTGGAAACATTTTGTAAGCTTCAGATTTGTGTAGGCAGGAAGGAAATGTCCAAACTTTCACTGAAGAAATCACTGCACACTGAAATTGGCTTTTGAGTTGGCTGTAAACCTTAAATACTCGAGTAGCCAGACACAAAACTTTGGAACAAATACATATCTGCGAGTCTTTCAAATCCTTTCTTAACAAATATTTCAATCAAGAGAAAACATTGGTAGCCACTAGCATGACATTTCTGAAAGTTGATCTTAATTTGCACTAATTTGGTTCAACAAGAACACATATCAGCTGAAAAAAAAAAAAAAATTAAAAATAAAAAAAATAAAAATTTTAAAAAATAAGTAATTTAAAACAAATTTAGCAAAATATCCAGAAGTAAGTCATCCTTAAAATTGTCATCCTAGCATTTTAAATGTGCAAAAGGGATGAGCTGCTTTGAACACAGATGAAAGTCTTTAAATTGGATTCAGTTACTGTACCTCCTTAGTCTCTTCAGAAAATGCTTGCAGAATATCAGTCTGCCTGGTGTAGTTTCCATTGGCGTCTTGTAGTCCCTGGAGAATACGCTCTCTCAGCACCAGGACAGAAACACGGAGCTGGTGCCAGAGTAGTTGCACTGTATGGATATCGACTATTACATTGACAGAGTAAGACAGAAGCTTCAGGGAAAACTCAGTCTCTAGTAGAGCGTGAATTTGTTCAACGTGATCAGATATATCTTCACAAATATCCTGTAATGGAAAAATAAAATAAATAGTTAGCTATGGGCATGGTCCTTTCATGGATCAGATCTACTTTTCACATACTTTTAATTAAATGCAGAATAGATTTTTTCATAGAGGAAATATACAGTAATTGATACATCCAGATATTTTTCATTTTTTTTTATTCATGGCAATGCTACAGCAACTGAACCAACAGCTGTCCTGTTTGACAGTACTGCTCAGTAAGTGCAGAGACAGCATACAATAAAGAAGGATGGCACAACAAGATCACATGAATCAGAAGCAGAAAACTTACACCATACAGTGACATCCTAGAAGACAGCAATAGGAATGAAAGTGATAAGATTGCCAGGAGCTGTCTCCCTCTCTGCTCCATACACACACACACACACAAACACACACACACACACAAACACATACACCAGATAAAACGCAAAGAATCTGGTCTGTGCCATCACCAAAAAAATTGATTTGGACAGAATTTAAATCTAACCTCTATAACTAAGCAGGACAAATGTCTGGGATAAACTCAATAGGAATAAACTGCTTCTGCTACTATTGCTCTCTGGTGGTGACAGGGTGCTGATTTTTGCATAGTCTTGCTCTGGGCTCAAAACTGAACAGAAGATGGGTGGAAAAGGAGAAAGTGGAAAAAGAGAGATGCTGCAAACAACTGTGCTGAGAAAGGAGAAAGAAAATATGGGTTACCAGGGTATAAAGCTAAACTTTTGATGGGATAGTATCCTCCAAATTTAACAATAAATGTTACAGATTACTACAGTTGTGCTGCATACGGAGTAAAATAATTTCCGTCCACTCTTCACTTTCTTTATGAAAGGACAAGTCACAATACTAAAGAACATTTAGGCATATGCTGTTGAGCAAACAACACTGTATAAAAATTCTGTTTGAAAACTATGTGTAAAAAGCCTGTTATGTACAAGTAAGGAAATGTGATTAAAACACTGAAAAAAATTGACACTGGACCCTAAAAGTTTTTCTCCTATATCTCTGGCAGTGACTTAAGGTGACTAAGATTAAGGTGATTTAATAGCATATTTAAATGCAAGACCTATTTCTTTAAAAATACATGCATTTAATTCAAACCTTCAGAAACCTCCTTTATATATGTATTGATAAAAGTGAGAATAATCATAATTTTGCATTTCAAATTTGCTATTGAAACAGTTCTATCAGACAATTACAATGAAACCTTATGTCTCTGATAATACTCTTGGGGATTTATTCAGCAGTAGCATAAAAGGAAAATCAGGAAATCTGATTATTTCTAAATTAATAATACAGTACAGTAATTTCTTTAAGTTCAGATTTGGCATCTTCAGTATGAAAGTAAAGACAAAGTATTGAATGTGTAATTGCATGTATGTAACAAATTAAACTAAAATCAAATCTCTAGATAATATTACACAATTTTATACAGCAGATAGTACAATATTAGCTGTTATCAGGTGCCATTGGTAGTTACTCATTTTAATAAAACACTGACAGTTACATTAAGTCTTCTGCAGGAGGAGTTCTCAGAAATGCCAGATAAGCACAAAATTTTGGAGTTTCAATGAGCAGATCATTGTAGGTCCAAGATTGTTGATGTCTTTTTCCTCTTGACGATAATACAGTTTTATTTTAATTTCAGTGATTAAAAAATAGATTGTGTCCAGTAACTGTAATTTTTTTAATTAGACACAATCTATAGAAAATTACTTAATATACCTTCATTTAGACTATTTATGTGAATGAGCTTAAGAATGTGCCAGACTCCAAAACAAGTTTTTAGTATTTTTCAGGTTCACACATACAGTTACATGCTGAATTCAGCTACCATATGAATTCTCAGTGGTTGAAAACAAAGTCTTAAGAGGAAGAAACTATTAATGGAACAAGTGTCTTCTGACAATTGCTTGATAACGTACTGAAAATATTGACTAATGAATCTGGATAATATTCTAAATCAAGAATTCAGATCCATTTCAAACAAGTTATCTCTTGATGACTCATTATGCTAGCTACCAAAACATCTCAAATTTCTGAAGTAGACAAAATTTCCACAACAAACCAACTTGGTACTGAAATGGAAATCCCAGCACTACCAGGGGTTTGAAAGAAGCAGATATTCAAGACCACATGCTGTTAATTTTTGCATGGCTTGCTAGAAGTTGCTCATTTTCCTCAAAAAGCAAAGCCTATTTACTTTCACACTACTGTGGCACACTGCAACAGCCAAGTGCCTTATGTACTAACAAGGTAATTAATAGCTCCTTACAGCTTCAGTAACATCAAGAGAACCTAAGCCCAAACTTGGTCACATCCAAAATCATATTCTCTGGTCTTATCATATAAGACTACCATGTCAGTAAAAGACAAAGTACCAGCTCTTAAAGGATTTAGGTTATAGACAGAATGGATGGCTTACATAAAGCTTGTAAAAAAAGAATTTAGGTCCCTATTGATACCCCCTTTCTTTGATTTTAAGTGTCATATGGTGATTTGAAGGTGAAGGCTGTGCCAATGACTGAATAACCATGTAAAGGTTAATGCTAGCCTTCAGGAGAAAATAATGACAAAGAAATTCTAACTTTTTCCATGTAAGTTAATGATGATTAGTGTTCAGCAGAACAGCATCAATAAAGCTGCATCCTATTTAATTGCATATTGTCTCTACACTTGCCTGGCACAAACCAGCATATCGAGTGGAAACAATATAATGTCAAATCCAGTTGACATTTTCTAGCAAAACCTTTTCTTACTACTGTTCCTGATGTCTAGATTTACATATAATTCAGTAAAATTAAATAATTGCACCTAGCATAGCTTTAAATTTAATAATTTTCTGTAATAATTAATGCAGTTCAAATACTGCACAAAAAAGTCATGTTATGTAAGTTCATATTTTACTGAGGCTCATTATCAAGACCTGGTAAAACATGGTTTCATTCTCCTCATCCTCCCTAACCTCTTGTGGGTGAGAGCATCAGACAGAGCAAAACCAGCAGAACACGGTTTGGTGTCTTTTTACACTTTATATTTATAAATAAAAAACAGCAGTATCACAAGATAGTACCTAAATACTGTCAGGAGTGCCAATTGTTCTTATCAGAAGTGGCAGGTAGATAAAATAATCATGCATTTTTAAGTAATAATCTACTGGCATCTATTTGTAAATAAGCATGGTTCCAGGTCAATGGTTATAACATAAAGCCTATACACAAATGTGTGCAAAATCTTCCTCATTTTAACAGTATATAGTTTCATATCAAAAGATATTATAATCTGATTTTTAGAAAGCACGGTTTCCAAAACAAGTTTTATAATCATTAATCTCACATGTCAGCTAGACATTTTTATTTTTACACAGTTTCATAGTGGTATCAAGGTAAAGATTTTGTCATACTCTCATGGGCTTTCCTGTAGCACTGACTGTGGAATTTCTCAGGCTACAGGGGTTGTACCCCATTTGGCTGCCAACTGCCCACTTCACTCAGTTTTCCAGACAGCTGATCCTGTAATTTGCAGCTGCTGAATCCATCAGCCTGTTCATAGCACTCCACGTCAACTAAAATAGCCTGAACTGCAAACACTGCAGTAGATGAAGAAAAAGTGCATAAATAAAGCCACAAGAGACAATGAAAACAGCTTTGATGTTGACTTTTAAAAATATTTTCTCTCTGGTCTTCAAGAAATTGTGTTAAGAAGTACATGAAACTACTGAAGGATGAAAGGTTGGAATATGTTGCTTTAGAGTTAGTATCAGTGACAGAGAAGCTATACTGGAGATTTTGTTCTTTGATCTTGCTGTAAAACCTCAGCAGGAGAAACAGATTGCCCCTGCATCTTACAACTGCTATACATGCAAACATAATCTATGATTTAAGAAAATGTCTATTTGGTCTTCCCTTTTAAGTGCTTTTTAATTCCTTGGAAGACAAATTCCAATCAGAATGTACAAATTCTTCTCTTTAGAAAAAAATTTAGAATATATGCCAAAGAATTTTTAGATTTGTTACTTTAATTGAACTTGAAAATTATAAATTAAATTCACACTCCGCATTACCCTTTTATGCTTATGCATATATAAAAATGAAAAGATAGAGGTTTTTCTTAGTGAACATATTTTAAAATGGTATTTTTCCTTTAACACGCACTCTGCCTTCTCAAAGAAATAGCTTCTCATTTTTTTCATCCCTACCTGCTGTACATTCAGTGTTATAATAAGGATAAATCTGTTCTATTATTGGTGAAACCTTAAGAGCAAATGTTACACAAAAGCTTTTGGAGCTATTTATAAGTAAACAAGTAAGTCAAACAAAATAACCATACATGAAAACCCCAGCTTTGACTAAGCAAAATCAACTGCCAAGGAAAGACCTGGACTGACTTCGAGTTACCAGCTTGTCTAAAAGTTATTGAAGTACTAAAGCAGTGTAGCTGGTATGGCTATGGCATTCCGTGACTAAGTGACATGAATGCATTTTACTGTGTGAAGAATGCAAAGGAAAGCAGCTACCAGGAGGGTCTGAGATCACTGACTCTCCCTTCTGCTGACAATGAAAGCTTGGAAATACCTTGGTCCTCAAAGTTTCTCTGCTCTTCCCTCATGACACTACACATACTGCTGATAGTTACTTTTCCTGGCACACCATCATTTTCTGCACTTTATTTTCTTTTCCACCTTGGCTTTTATTTTAATTTACTCTCATTATTTTAAGTGGTTGACATTTTAATTATTGCAAAATTCCAGTAAGTGGATCTAAGATGATCCACTTTCTATTGTACAAATATTGCTATTGAAAAACTCTCAAAAAAGTTTTGAAAATAAATATTGGGTTTGGTGAACTCTAAGTAGGCATGTTTCTACTGTGTTTTGTTATCTCAGGAATTGGTGAGTTACATTCCTATACACTTGTACTGAAAAATAATGTGAAAAATATGTCAAATTATCAGTTCTTTATCAGAGCTGCTAAAATAGTAATGGTTCCTATGTGATTGTAACAAACACAGGGTTGCTCTGGAATCATTGATTAGTTGTTTATGTGTTTTATTAGTTTGTTTGCTGTGTAAGTACATTGGTTGACTATCTGTCTGCAAGGAAAATGAGCAATAAGAAAGGAAGAAGATATGATATCACAGGCTAAGCACTTCAGGCTGAGGAAAAATGCCTGAAATGTTAATGGTGAAACTCCTGTCTCAGGATTCCTGCAATTTGCATTTGTTTTGCCATATGGACTGTTGCTGGGGCCAAAGGATCAAACATACTGGGAACATGCAAAAGGATCCTTTTGTACAGAAACAGGGCAGTTGCTGCTGGAAGTTATTCCAGATCACTTGCTAGGACCAGCTGCCGTGTCTTACAAACCTAGGCCAGCCTGTACCTTTTCTGCGCGAGGGAATGGCTGCAGGGAAGAGAGACTGGCTTCAAATGTTGATTTCCCCTACTAAATTTAATCAATAATTTAATGGAAAAAGACCTTCTGAACACTGCACTCACCACAGGCCAGATTCTTAATTGCAAGGAAGGATTTAGTTTACCCAGGAAGCTTCAGATAACTGATGCACAAGACCACTCTAAGGCCTGGGGTGGAACTGGAGAGCCGCGGGAGAAGTTGGGGTAGTAAAATGAGGCACATCAGAACTGTACTGAAAGGGTATTGTGTAAACAAGTCTGGGCTGGCCACTTCTGGGATATTGCTGACAACAGTAACATTGATGCCTGAATTACATTTGTGTGAGGAACTGCACGTACAACGCAAATATAGCAAGTAAATTGCTGTGGGAAGTGACACAACCTCTGCAACTAAATATTGTTTTAATATTCCTGAATTTCCACTGGTTCTACTGTGCAATGTGCCTACAGCTACAACCTAAAAATCTTTTGAAAGCTTCAGAATAAAAGATAAGTTCTTGTATGCTCAAGCCCACAACGTTCCGAGAATTCTCCTATTAGAGTTATCACTGTACAACCCTCCTTCCATGCAAAACTATACAAATTTTCACTTATCTTACTTTAAACATGTTAAAGCAAACTGATTTTTATCAAGGGCTAACTTTGAAAATTTTAAAATAATTAAAACTTGATATAAAATGTCATATTTGTGCTGACTGAAGTCTGATTTTGTACTGCACTCTGGAAGACTTCATTGCACAGGTACTGTAGAACAGTTCTTCATACTAGAAGATAAATGGTACTGAACCGTGTAAATAGAGTAGCAGGTTTTGTTTCTAGCTACTTCTGACAAAAAAGGAAAAATACCAAACTCTTACTGAAAACCTAATCAAGCAAGTGGTAATAGAAGTGAGTTTGGGGGAAAAAATGAATTTTTCAAATGCCTGTTCATTGGATAATGGTAATTATATATATATATTTCTAAATTACACTGATTATTTAAGATGACAAAGAAATGAGAAAAAATTATGAGGTAGCTTTATACTAAGCACACTCATTATGTTTTATATATTCATATCTCTAAGTGGAATATCTATTCACAGCTATGAAATGGAAGAGAGAAGAATTATTAAAATATCCTTCAAATACCTTGTAGTTCTCTTAATATAACTCTGCTTTTTCTACTACAATGGAAGAATGTAGGATATATTTTCCAACTCTCTTGATAACTACCTTTGATTCTTTCTATTTTACTTTCTTTACTCAGTACTTTCTTGTTTTCTGTATACCATATATACTAAGTGTAATTTAAAAGTATTTCTAAGTATTTCAAATTGCTACATGCAAACAAAAATTGAGGATGCCAATGGAAGCACATTTTACTCACAGTGAACATATACACTCTGCAGTAGCTAAGCCAAGCAGTTCTTGGTAGCCCGGCCAGGACCACACAGTTTTTGACCTCAGTGTAGACAGTAGTTCACTGGTTATGAGGAAACCCCTACCACCATTTCATGCAAGACATACAAAAACTTAACATGACAAAAAATCATGTCAGCTATATGAAGAATCAGAAAGAAGACCACTCCTATTATTTGATCATAACTTCTGTTATTTTATCTACAATATGAAATACATAGCAGACTTCAGTACTATTGCACGAATAGGTCAATAATTCTCCAGCAAAACTGGTTATCATTTTGAAAACAGTGAGTTTCAAATGTCTGTGCTGGCAAACTCTTATCCTGACAAGTCAGCTTTCAATGTGTCCCACTCTTGTTCTCTCCTCATTTTTCGTTGGAAGAAGATTTGGAATTACTCTTGGCATACAATAAGAAAATTTCAATAATTTGTTAAGCTTTCTACAGGGCCATAGGATCTTCATTGCTTGAGTTCTATTTTCTGGTGAGCCAATCTATTTTTGTCATTTCTACAAGAAAATAGGCCCATCTACCTTAAAATATTTTTTCAGTTTATAGACTTCTTTAGAAAGACTTTGGTTTTTATTAAATTCAATAGGTTTAATTAGGGTCTTTGAGAATACTTGCTCTTAAGAGACGAGTTTAGGTAAAAGAGAAAAATTTCTTGGAAAAAAGTCTTATTCTTGAAATAATGAAGTTTTACATCACGAACAAAATGTATCCCTGCATAAACAGCACAAAGTATTTTGGGCAGTAATGAACTACTGAAACGCAAGATATTAAAATAAATAAATAAATAAAAGGAACTTCAAGTTCACGCAGGAGAAGAGTTCAGGCCTTCTGCATAGACACGCAGAACACAACAGAAAAATTTTAATCAAATTATTTTGACTTGCTTAAGCCGAAGAATGATAACCTCATTCACTCTCTTTGACTGAAGCTTAGTGACTATAACAGAATTTAATAAAAGATGGTGAGACTCTACTCTCATCCCAAATGAGATATGAAGAGTCAGAAGTGAACAACTACCATCTGTGCCACTTCTTCTATAATGAAAATTGATAGCATGATAGGAAGTTTTCAAGATAAGTGGCTGTTTATATCATTGTAGCTAAGCCTCCAAGAGCTTCTGTGACATGTTTTTGCGGTTATTTTCCATCAGTCATGATTTAGGACAGGAGAAGGGACACAAACTGTTGTTCTTTATTACCAGACTTCACTTTATTGGCACTGTGGTTCCGTTTTATGTTGTTCAATGAATCATAGAATCATTTTTTGTTGGAAAAGACCAAAAGCTAACATTTAATCAACGAAATCTTGTGGGGATTACTGAGATTTTTTTGCTTAGTTTAGAAACATGGAAATGAAACCTCAGAGTATATCTTGCATGCTGCTTGATGTTTGTGACCTTCCTGCCCTCTCTCCTGAACGACAAGTATTCAAGTCAGCTGCAAAGCCCTTGTAGATCTTCCAAAGAGTTAGTAACAATTACAAAGCACTTAGAGCATCTGCAGGCACTTCCTGTAGTCTGAAACAGCTACCACCTACCCAGTATACCAGGAGGCTTGTTCCATTCTGGATATCACTTACTGTGTTGTAAGAGTCAGCGTTAGAATGTATAAAGCAGGGCTAGAAAAGAATTTAAATAAATAAATAAATAGAAACAAAACCCCCATAAAAACAAAACAAAACAAAAAAAAACAACCAAAAACCAAACCACCTTAGTTTGCTATATTGAGGAAGAACAATTTGAAAGACTGGCAGAAAGCTACTTTACATACTTAACATCTTAAATGAATGAAGAAATAAAGGAACCAATTTTAGAAAAAAAAAGTATTTATGTGTCTTAAAGATATATAAAATGTACAAGATATTTATTCTAATTTCAATTCTGAAATTGCACATGAAATTTCTTGACTTAGTTATGGAAGGAACTCTTTGAGCAGACTAATAAAGTCCCTTATCACAGAAGCATAGAATGGTTTGGGTTGAAAGGGACCTTCAAGATCCTCTCATTACAACTCTGCTGCTATGGGCAGGGATACCTCCCACTAGACCAGGTTGCTCAAAGCCCCATCCAACCTGGCTGACAACACTTCCACGGATGGGGCATCCACAACTCCTCTGGACAATCTGTTCCAGTGCCTCACCACCTTCACAATAAAGAATTTCTTCTTAATATCTGACCTAAACTCTCTTTCATTTGGAAGCCATTTCCCCTTGTCCTGTCACTACAGTTCCTGATGATTAGGATTACTGTGAATCCTGATTTGACAATTTACTAAAAATTGTTCCTCATTAGTTTCTGATATGTACAACATACAGCACAGAGAAAGTTCCTGGTTTTGACCTGAAATGCAATAAAGATGAAATTAAACAAAAAACTCCCCTAGTTTACATCCACAAAAGGAAAAATAGGGTAGGGGGTTTTGCAGGCTTTTTTAGAAGGAATATAATGGAGATTAAATTGGAAACCTGTAATTATTGGAAACTTGGCATGACATTCAAAGCTATCTGAACCATTCCAATCACATGCTTACATGGGACTTTACATACGAAAGCAACTAACATATATTAACTAGTATTTCATGCTTTCTGATTATTTCCAAATCTCACTGTCATCCTGCATCTGTATAATGCTACTACAGATATATATTTAAAAGTTTGTGTATAGTGTCTTCTTCTCAAACAAAATCATGTCCATAGTATCTTGAATTTTAGATTTAGATGTAAAAGGTGTGCTGTATAAGCAGCAAATGATCAAAAACTCGGATTTTCAGAACAGTGGTCAGAAATATTTCTAAGATAACCTAGTAAAAGTTGCTATATCTGCAAAATAAAGCACTTCTTAATAATCAAATTGTCTCTAAGGAAACTAAAATTCTCTGTCAATAATAGATGCTCGCTCTGGCTGCTCATAAATATAAGCATGACAGACATTAGCATTTTAGTACTAGAATTGGGTCTAAATATTTAATTTTAAAATTAGACACAATATTTTAGCTCGAACTACTCAAACATACTGTATTTGTAATTCAGACAAACACTGTAGAGCACACTCCAACAACATATTACTACAAGGCATATTCCAGTGGGGTAGTTCTGAGAGTACAGCCTGTGCTCTTTTAGGATAATTCTAATGGTGCCGATTTTTGCCTTTACAGTGTAAAGCACTGACACACTTAATGGTTGTTAAGATGTTGCTGCTTGAGAAAGTACTTGTGCACTACACAGTAGGACTGAAGTGCCTTGAAAGAAGGAGGAAATGAGCAGTGCTGATCTAAATATTTATTCATTTTTATATATACATATGCCTATTTGTAGGCAAATATATTTATTACATGATGCTAACTGGAATAAGATCCTTGATTTATAAAGCACTTCATAGTTGGTGTCATTTACATCTTTAGGAAAGAAGATAGCATGGCCTGTGAGATAAATTGTTTCTTATGCTGACAGTAAACAGTTTTATCTCTGAACAGGCTGGTATTCCTTTATATGCCATTTTATTTTCAATCTAATGCGATAACTTATAAATTATCTTTGTCTACACTGTAGTCTTCAGTGATGAGTGTAACTCTTGTGACTGTGCAGGCTCAATGAGAAAGGTTGTTTCCATGCCTGGGCTTGTAAAGTAACCCTTTGAAATTCAATGGCCAAACTTGTCTGTGCAGAAGTTAATGAACCTAAGTGGCTTCCAGCCTCTAATGTGTGTTTGTGCATTTTAGTCACATGCAAATTATATTTCCTGCAAAAACAGTTATCAATTTAGCCTTGAACTGAATCCTAAATTTAAACAAAGTCAAATCTTTTTCTTTCTCAGATAATAAGACTCACAATAAACGGCATTGCATCCCTGAACTGTGGCATTCCAAAGAATAGACAGGGAATAGGAAAGGTAAGTGGCACATAAATTGCAAGTGTTCATGTTTCCATATTCTTCTTGGAACAACCGGGCTGGCTCTGCAGAGACCTAGCTGGGTCACAAGCTTTCCTGTGCGATGAAGGGGCTGTCCTGCTGCCGGGCTGGATGTGAGCCTGGAAATACAGTAACTCCACACTCCTGGAGCTGCAGCCCTGCCAAAGCCTGGCCCACCCTGCCCAGCAGGGCAGCTGCACTGTCCCCACCTCCTGCACAGGTCATAGAAAATTCCCATGGACACTGAGGGACTGTCTAACTCCTCTAGGTTAAAGACAGCTTTAGTGTACAACAATCTTGAAAAGAATATTTGCGGCAGCCCTGACCACAAAACTGTGATTTCTAGTCTGGGACTGCTAAGAAGAAACACCCCTTGTGCCCACACATCCCTAAAGCCTATGTTCTTAGGGGCTCCTGTAGCTTTTGTATTTTCAACAGATTTCCAAAATACAATATATTTCTGTGCAGGTCAATTCTACCAAAACATGAAATCCATAAAGCTGTAGGAAAACAAAACATATTTTCCTTTTCTTGACAAGCCACAGCTAAATCAGCCAATCTTGACAAGTTTGAGTAAAATGGAAGGAGCATTGGTACTTTAAAACAATCTTTTTTATTTCTCTTACAGCTCCTAAATATTGAGGCCTTTTCACAGACACGTGAAGAATTCATCAAGAATTTTGTGAGAAATTGAGTCACTCTGAGCCAATGGGAAGCTTGGTCAGATGAGAAATTCTTCAAATAGTATTGATAACAGCAAGCCTGTCAAGCCTGATATATTTATATATCCCCTCTACATCCATTCTCTTAAAATTCTACCACTGACTATAATTCAATATCCTGCCCAACATTAATCAAACATATCCTACATTAATCAAATAGTAATATGTTATGTAGAACATTGTGACTCCTCTCAGCCATTACTATAAATTAACTTCCAGCAAGAAGACATACTAAAACCCACACTGAATGTTTAGCTCTTTTAATAAGGGGTCGAGGGAGGCCATGGTTCTTAATGGAGATGTATCACACTCTGAGATTGAAGCATGAAGGATGACAGAATATTACAACTGCTCATTGTAATGACCCTTTCCCAAAACATTAACCATACCTTCCTTTGAATTTCAGTGTGAAGAATTTCTAAAATTTACCATTACTGCTTATATTTCATTATGTCTTTTACAGTTTCAGATGGGATCAGTACAAAGTAATTCAAAAATTTCAGCTGAAGATGTTTATAATTTATGAAAACCATTTTGCAGACTTAAAATGAAATTCAGGTAATAATCAGAATACTTTCTCTGGTTTTGTGTCTGAAGTAAGCATACTGCAAAAACAAAGTAAACCAGGAAAAATATTAATTCCTGTGAAGGTTTCTTCACTTATCAGTACAGACAATAGATATGGAAGAGGCAATTACTATGCCAACTATATATCTCCTTCAAGGCAATCACATCAACATTAAATGCAAAATCCATTGGCACAAAAAGTTATCGTCAGAAGAAAGGCAAAAGAAAATATCACTACAAATGTGAAAACAAATGAAATATAAGTGGAGACAAAGAAAGCAAATTTTAAAAAGAAACCTCTACATGGCAAAGACTGTGAGCAAAAGCAAGCAGTTTGAGCATGGAGGGACTGCTCTCCAGAATGAACCCAAGAGTGCTGAACAGGGATAAACAGCAGATCCACTTCAAAATCACACCCCCAAACCAAACTAAAATGGTAATATAGACATACCCACAGAAGAGCTAAAATACCTCTCTAGTTTTTCTTATATGGAATAGAATGAATTCAGACTTCTACTTTACTGATACATCTCAATATCTGAAGCAGCACTCAGAAAAGGATATGAAATGGAGCAATAATAGACACTTACTACACTTAGTCTAGTACTAAGAACATAAAGCTGTACCAGAATTTTCCACTCCTTCTTTCTGAACTTTAAATGAAACTTTCACAAATAGCACTTTGGAGAAGAACATGGCAACTGGCATTATAAAGATGAAAGTACTAACTTGTTTAGCCAGCAAAGTCTAAACGAGCAATTGGCCACTGATGCATGGGCAGCTGAAGAGCAAAAATAAAAACCTTTTAAAAGTCAATGAAAAATTCCTATCCAAATAACAGATGCAACTGCTGCTATAATCTATGGACTGATTTCCCATTCTTCTGGCACCTTGTAGAAACTACACATCAGTCAACAATTCTCTATCCATTGCCAGCTTTTGATTCAGAGAAGCCAAAGAGCTTTATCATCTTAATCCAATGCAAATCTTTGAAGAAAACAGTCTTGGCTAACCAAAAAATTCCTGAACTTTTCCTGTAGATACAATTTCAAAAGAATGCATAATTTTGCAGAGAGAACAGATACTTTGGAGCAGTCTGAGCATATTCCTCAGGATATGGCACACACACAATTTTGTGAGCTGAGAACAAAACTAAAACAAAGGGCCTTTGGAAAGCATACAACTCTCAGAATAGTTTTTAAATGGTCTGCTAAACTAGTGCAACTGTGATAAGCACCAGATTGTTCAGGACATTCACTCTCCTTATGAAAAGCTACAGAATTTATTATGGTTCTAAAAGAAATAGTAAAACCTGCATATAATGATGAAGTTTCTTGTTTTCTATTACTTAAATTATTTTCAGTCAGTTGCTAAGCCTTTACTAAACACTTCCTTTCAAAATATAGGTCAAAATTGTAGCCAAAGTAATGCAATTATAATCTTAAAGTGTCTATTTCTAATTATACTGTGACCTATAAAAAGTTAGCTGAGTAATGTCTAAGAGAATAGAGAAGATTGAGCATTAAGTTTCACCTCAACACCCACAAAAAAGCTAAAATCTCCACATGGAAACAGGAGACCAAGAGCTTTACACATGACAAATATCTTCTTTACCTTCCCAAGTGAAAGGTTTTAATTGTTTAAGTCTAAGATTGTGATTGTAGAAACTTTACAGTGTGTAGAACAGGGAGTGAAAGAGACTGAAGAATCCAGAAATCTACATCTACAGAGAAAAAAATCTGCCAATTTTGCAAGTTAGATTCATGGTGCACAGGAAATGCAATGTATTTTTTCAAACCAAACATATTTAAGTCATGCAATACTTCTAAAAAACTTGAAAACCAACTGATTTATTAATAATGCTTTTATTTATATAAAAAAATCAAACTGATAATTTATTGCTTCACACTTTTTTAACATTTTGTAAAATATTTCAGCTTAATGGTGTCTTACCTCACTTATACTGGAAGGAGACTTTTCAGGTATCAGCTTTGCAAAAAAAAGGACTGTCCCATTTCCTTTCCTCAGTTAAAGGAGTTACATGCAACCAGCAATTCAAAAAATATATGTCTGTTTAAAAGACAGACAAGTAAGTAAGCCATAGATGATCTGTAACCCAATCCATCTTCAGTGCAGAGTCAACAGCTTTTGTTTTACATTAAATACAGAGAATTGTCTGCTGCCTCCACCTGTGTTATTGTGCAGATCAAGTTTAGGCCTGTCTGCTCTTCCCCTGCACGTTCCGAGCTACAGTAGTGATTTCTCAACATTCAGATCTGCTGTGTGGCAGCTCACTGAAATTTCAGCCGACACTTGGAGACTTGCAATTAGCAAGGCTATTTTAAGCACTGACCTAAGTTCCAGCAGAATGTTTATGGCATTATGACAGGAAGGAATCTAGTATCATATCAGTCACTTGGTAACCCTGTAAGGCTGATCTTGGAGACAAGATCGTCTAATTCACACCAACAAATGAAAAATGTGACCATGAATTTACTTCAGCTTTTGTTTTTAAGCTTTGAGTAGAGTGGAAATATCTACTTGGTTAATATTAGGAAGCTGAGAACTTATTTTAGGACCTGGTAGATCATATGCTTGGAACAAATGTATTAATAGGAAGTTATGACTTCCCTAATGGAGAGAGATTCATTGCTTACAAAACAGAGACTGTTACTTTTGCAATGTTCACATTTGTAATAATTAACTATTACATTATAAATGGGAGGAGAAAATAACTTACACAGTTGTTGAACTTATTACACATGGACTCTATAACACAACCTTTCAGTTTCCCCTTGGTTATCTTGAAAAGGGCTCCCTCTTCTGTACAGGCCTTTGGTAACCCTGGATTTTGGTTTGCCCTGGATTCCTTTGGAATTCTCTGGCTGTCTAACTATTTCTAAGTCATGTCTGAAGGCTCAGTCATATCTCCACACCCTCATTTGCTGTTCATTCTCATTCCTCCCCCTTTCCACTCTCCCTCCCCCTCTTCTTTCTTCTTTTTTGTTCATGGGTCAGCTTTCTTGTTCCCACCCATCCTCATACTTTCAGTAGTGGCAGATCTAACCTCTCAGAGGGAACCATGACAAACATAACCATTACAAAGTCAGCTCCTCTGACTGTGTAAGTTAGAGCTATACTGGTCAGCCAGCTCTTCTGTGTGCACACACACTCAGGAGAAGATTTTTCTGAAAGTACTACAATCAGAAACACTCTTAAATTAGAGAGATTCATTTAAAGGATAATAAATAAAGGGAAGAAGAAACAAACCACAAAACCAACCAAACAAACAAAACCCAACAAAAGTTGCTGCTTTTGCAAATTACTTTGTAACTTTTACATATCACTTATCACAATTAAAGTGCTCCTTTGATATTGTAGCAAAGTCACTGGAGGCAAAATGTACTTTCGAGAATTTAGAATATTAAGAAAAAATGGTGAAAACAACATAAACTTCTGTTTTCTTTTTACAATATCAAGTGAGTTACATGCAAACTTGGCATTCAAAACAATTAGCAACAAGCTAACCATTACAGGTACCCCAAAGAGCAAAATTTAAAATACAATATAGGCTGCAGGCAAAGTCTTCAAATATATCACAAGATCAAGAGCTGGAGTTTTTGAGTGAACTGACCATTCATATACTTTTGAGATGGTCAGCCCTCAGAAGGATACTGTGGTCGCCCCAGGTAGCAGAGTACCTGAATGCATACACACAGTTTAGCTCTGAACATAAAGACAAATATGTTTCTGTCATTATTACACAACTACCTTCCTTCAGAGGAATAATTTTATGAGAGAAGACTTCTTATGAAATACCATAACCTAATCATTTGAAGACATCATGAAAGCAGTGGTTTGCTACTGCAGCATAGCCTCAGCCAGTAAAACGTCTAAGGAAGTTAAGAAAATAGACTTTTTTTCTTGCTTGGACATCCTCTTTTTTAAAACTTGTCAACCACAAAATCTGCATTTAAATAAACATCTTTTTCATTTTAAATTCATTCCTGAACATACAAATAGGTTGACCTCTGTAGGAGAAAGCAGAAGTCTTAAAAAATGATGGCAAGAGTATTTGATTGAAAAATCACTAGTAAGGCAAATATTTTGTTCTATTGCTTAGGGAAAAAGCAGATTAGGACTATTGATTTCAGAGTAGAGGGGAGAAAAATTTGACTATAACAGTGTTTTCAGGTTGCTTGCTCTGTGCTGAAAGATTATATCTTATACTGTATTACCTGGTTTCACTCAAGTCATTTGAATACTGTTATATGAAGCTTTCTGGTTAATTTTAAAAAACTCATTGTTCAAAATTATTTCAAATAATTTCAGCTAATTTTTTTTTCAGTTTTAGCTACAAATAATTCTGGTTTTGGAAATATTATATCTTTCCTAGGAAAAATGTCAATTTTCATCAGCTGCTAGTATTTAAACAGGTAGCCACATAGGCTACGGTAGATTGTTATTCTTTTTGCAATATGAAATAGATTTTCTAGGTTAATTAAAACCTTAATTTTATTTATAGGAGACAGTAGCATGGTACATTGAGATGCTATGATTCTGCAAGGGTTTCCCCTGGTTTGGGGCTTAACTTGTAAAATACTGAGAAAGAATAACTGAGGGACAGGGACTCAGTTCTCTCTTTGAAACTTGATTCATACCTGCCTAATAGCAGGAAATCCATTTGCTTTGAGTATCAGGGAACTCCAGGAAACACATCTCAGAATGTTGTTTGCATTACTAGGTAGTGTTTTACTTGCTGATTGCACTCCCTGTTCCAGAAGGGAGCAGTAGATGAGTCAAGTTGGGTGAGAAAGGCACATAGTCAACTGCTGAGTTGGAAATGGACTACCATCTTAATTAGGAAAACTATAAAAATAATAAATAAAACCATGGTGAAAAAAATATAAGCAGAATATACGTAAGCTGACTTTAATAATGAAACACTGCATAGTAGGAGAACAATTCAGCAGAGCTGGAAGGTTTCATCATGAGTGTTTCGAAAGATCTTTATTGCTAACTCTGCAAAATGGGACACATTTTCAGCAAGTTATTCTGGAGATATAAAAGAGAGAAGGCCAGAAGGAAAACATATGAGGCTAGAATTAATGAATGAGTCATATATTTCCCTGAAATACAAACACTTTTGGAAGGGTTAGGTAAAATGAAAACACTCAATGAAGTGACACCCATGATCAGTTTCATCACTTGTGTTGACTTATACAGTCTAAACAGAATTACTGGGGGAATGGGGGGGGAGGGATATTATTACTTATTAATAGTAATTATTATTGTTATTGTTGTTATCATTATTTTTAAAATTTGTTTCCTAATAATGGGGAGGGGGCTGGCAGTTATTTTAGGGGGACAATGACAGAAATTACATGAAAGGCTTCTAATTTCAAACATGTAACATCACTGTAACTTTTTCCATTACATACTTTTGCTTGAGGTTTAATTCCTATGATTTTTCCCTTGAGCTAACCTTTACCAATCAGACAGCCTACATAATTTGTATTATGAACTCAACATTTCTTATATAAAAGACTAAAAATGCAGTCCTTGTTTACAACCAACTTGATCTTTTATGAGTATAGCAAATAGACCTGGAAAAGACGAGTTAAGCTAGTTTCAAGTTTTCCAGTTAAAGAAATCTTCACTGGAAAAAAAGATTTATTCATTTAAATCAAAATTTTGCAAAGAAGTTTTGACTGGTAAAGTTTCTCAAAAGCAGAATAGGCTTTCTCTCCATGATATTCACTTTGTATAGGTGGCTCAGATGTGTACGACTAAAAAAGTGTTTGAGATCCTATTACGTTTCTGTGATTCACAATGGAAATAAGAGAGACCAAAATTCAGATCTCTTTTCTACTTGGTGTTTACTAGTTCACACAAGTGTAGCTATGCATGGAATGCATCAAAGACCTACGCACAATAATTCAAGGTGGATATCAAAGAAAGTGTTGGATGCATGATCTTTTCTTCTTCTAAAATTCTTAAGATAAAATTCAATTTGTGGATTTGAAAATACCAGAATAGGATGGTTTTATTCACTTGCATATAGTATAACCAAGTCTAAATACAGGAGTGGGAATGTTCAAACTTAATGAAGATTCAATTAATGGACAGTTTTATTATTTCCTCTAATATTTTTCCTAAGCACACCACCAAGTCATTATAAACAGAAAAGGAAAACTTTTCAGTTAGAAACAATAAATAGATTGAAAGCAAAGAGGATGAATTTTAACAATACAGTTTTTGCAGTCTACCTCCATAATTAAAAATTAAAGTTTAACAAAAAATCGGTCCCAAGTGCTTGTCCAGTTGCCTGTATTTGCTTGTATTTAATACCTTCAGAATAACTACATGAAGAAACGCAACTACGCGAGGCAGAGAGAGGTAGCAGACATTAACCTCTCCTTCTGATAAAGGAAACATCAGTGAACACCACCTTTGGCATTTTCATTACTGTCATTTAAACTGAGTATCATTGAGAATCACTTTTTTCTCTGCATACCTATTAGGTACCCCTTTGTTGCAGCCTATCTTCCAGTCACACACAGCAGAGACTGAAGGTTTAATCTGTTCCTACCTACACTTTCAAATTCTTTCTTCCAGAAAACAAGGAATTAACCTGCTTGGAGTGCACACATGTTGACTCCTTCATTATTCTACCAGACAAATGAACTGAAAACAGTTGGAGCTGCAGATTTCACTCACACCATTCAAGCTTAGTATCCTATTAAAAAATCCTCAATGCATTGTCATTACAAAGTATGAGTTGACATATTTAAGGATATATACTGCCATTCAAAGACTCTAAGTGGAGTCAGACTTCTCTGTTACAACATTTCATCATCCTCCTGACAAACCAAAAGATAAGTAAGGTTACTGCAGAGGAACACTTTTTCTAAATTGCATTTCTGAAATTTCACAGAGAATAAATAGCTAGAAAAATGACAGTTTTAGATTTTGTCCTGAATGATTTAATAATGAAAAACTCTAAACATGGGCCTTCCTAGGAAATGAAAGGCTGGCTAAAACTGGTTTTCCTTTTCCTATTCCAAGTAACTGATTGACACATTCTAGACATTTCTAAGCAATGGGATTACATCATTCAATTTTTTAAAAGAAAACAGCTGTTACATCTAATATTCATGACCTATAAGCTTTCCATATCAAGTTATTCAGCTGTTCTTTCAGTCCATGTGAGTTGCAGTGAAATGAAACTGTGCAAAAGACCAAACAGTTTTATTACATAGTTAAATGAATGCACATATTGTCCCAGAAAGAAAACAGAGCTTACAAAAATCTTGGTCTTATCACCGCTTCAATGGACTGGAAGCCCCTTATTCATCCCACACACAAAATCAGTACAGTATTTTGTTGCATATTTCACATTGCTTCTTATTAACAGTCGATGTGCACAGATGTATGTGCTATGTGTGGATAATTCTTATAAATCTTCATAGAAGGAATGGAAGGGAAAGCACACACAGATTTTTAAGACAGAGCAGAGATACTTTTAAAGATCCATGTCAACTCTCAAAATCAGCTGCTTCAATTCAGCCTATCTTACATCTTTTTCACTGGTTTTGTTTTGGATTGTTTTGGTTTTTTCAGTGAAGGATAAGAGAAGTACATTTGGATAAAACCATTTTATCATGTTCCTATTTAGAAACATATTTAGATATTTAGATGGTCATAAACTTATCCAAGGAAGTTAAACAAAATCCATTAATCTCCTTAATGCATAAGGTCATTTCTCATGCTATAATTTTATCATGCTGGGTACATAATGTTTGCAGGATGTTGTTAAATTGATGTCTGCACCTCTTCCAGAAAACTGATTTTGTAATAACACCACAAAAGTGCTCATTTTGATTTAAATAAATTTTGAACTGTAAGCAAAACAGTAACAGAACCATGCTGTTACAGAGAAAGAGCTTGTCTCAGGCACTGCCTGGGAGGGTGAGGGGGTGATAACGGCACTGGTCTCATGGATGGGCTGAACTGCAATAACTTGCTCTTACTGCTGATTTTGCTGCCAGTTTATTCTGGACATCTTACAAGCCACGTTGTGTCTGTATGGTCTGCACTGTGTCAAGTATACAGTGGGTGTGCTGTGTAAACGACTTCAAAACAGTAGGCAAAAGCAACCAAAATATTAATTTACCCAGTGACCCTTGCAAACCTAAGAAGCTTTAATTTTTTATCCAAGCAGAAAGTCTGGTGTTATAGGTATCTCCATCTTCAGAGACACCCTTAATTTAAACGCTGTCTCCTGTTAATGGTATTACCCAGCTGGTAACATAGAGAAATGCCAGAAATTCACTGTAGCTATTGAATGTTTTGAGGCAGCAAGAGTATATCTATTTATAAATATACACACATAAATGCACATACTTTTCTGTAAGGGTTCTATATCAGCTTTACCATTACAAGATCAAGCACTTTATTTTGCAAGTATACTAAACTTGACATATTAGTAAAGAGATTTTTTTTCAGATAAATATTTTAAAAACCTTGCAAATTACTACTGGTAATGTGACAAAGTTTTGTGCATGCAATAACAAACCTTTCCCTTTTCCCCTCCCTTCCTTTTTCTTTTTTCCCTCGTCGGCAGCATGGGCAGCAGCTGGGCAGTTCCTGCAACTCCAGCAGCACTAGATGGTGCTACAGCACAACCGCAGCAGAACCTGCTGGCTCTGAAGTCTGCTGCATCTGAAATGTCTCACTGCTCGTTTTAACATTGAAGTTACTAAACATGTTACTGAAGAATATTGCCCAGAACCTCTGGGTTTTCATGGTGTTTCGTTGGTTTTTTGTTTTTTACTTTGCTTTAATATAAATTCTAGTTTTCTAGGACACTATACTTTGTGTGGTTTTCTCTCAAAAGCTGTACGAATAGAAATAAGGGGGGAAAAAAGAAAGATGTACATATAAATAGAATTAATTACACACAAAGTAATTTTTTAAGCTTATCACTAACCTCTTTTATCTTATACAGTGAACCAAGAAGATAAATAGCAAAGATTTTCCTACAGTACTACATGACACAAAACTTCTACCTTCTGAAAGTAATTTTTCTAATAGAAATACAACGAAATAAATACCAAAGTAACTAAACAAAGTAAAACATTATAAATATGTTATTTACACGTTAAAAAGTCACTCAAATGTGTTTTAAACTCCACGTTTCAGTAGTTCCATACAGTTCAATGGTTTCCCAGGAGTATAAAGTTGCCTATGTGCACATTTGCAAAACTATATCTTAAATGTACATTAGTTTTCTGTCTTTCTTTATGTTACTAAATGCAATGATTTTGACTTTGTGTATTTCTTTTAAATTTATTATTGTGTTGTTGTTGTTGTTGTTGTTGTTGTTATTATCATCATCATAATTTCTTTTAGGTTGGCCTGATAAGTCGACTTCCATGCACAGGGTAATTTGCCAACTGCAAGTGGTTCTGCAAGAGAGGAAAGTCCACTTGCCGGGAACAGTTTGATGAAGTGAGGCCTTCAAAGAAGACTTGAATGATTTAATGATTCCTGTTTAATGCAGAATTCTTAGAAATTCTTGTAGATGTCTAATTTATAGTTACTCCTCACTTGCAGTATCTCACTACCAAAATTAAATCACCTCCTTTCTATAAATGCTGAAAGCTGTATTTCTTGTTCAAGGACAAATTATTCAATCATCAAGGCAACAAAATCATTATTCATTCAGTTATAACAACTGAATCTTCACCTTCAATAAGGGAATAAACAAAACTAAGAATAAAACCTCCAATAAAATCCGCAAGGTCAGATTCTATTAACGCAGGACTGTGTGTCAAGCCAGCTGCTGGCTACCTGGATTGCTGCAGGAACATACCACAACCATACTCAAAATTCTTTGAAGAAAAAGCAAGTACTGTACCATGATGACCTATGCATTCATTGATTTGAGCATACCAGAAAAGGTATTATATGCTTTAAACTGAATTTTTTCTTTACTCTTTTATGGTCATAGACATTACACAAAGTCAGATTCCAAAAAAAAAAAAAAAATGCTCTACACAGAAGTAAGGCCCATGTGTAGAGAGCAGTACAGCCATCTACTTCCCTCCTTCATTTTTAATGCAGTAAGTATCCTTAAACTTGTGCTCTCTCAGGCTCCTGCTCTTTCCACAGAACGTGGCGTTGGTCCAGTTTAAGAAAGCACAGCTTTTGGAAGCAGCAATTCAGCATGGCAGCAGATGACTCAGCATTGTGCTTCAGTGAAGGACAAACAGGAAGAAGAAAATTGAAAAGGACAGGAATCAGATGGGAGTTTTGAAAGACAAAAACTTTCAGAGAGATAACCCAAAAATAGCTGAAAGGAAAATAAAAAAGATGGGAGAGGCTGGAAAATAGAGCTAGCAACCAACAGCTAGAACATGATTTGCAAACTGACAAATAAAAGTCCCAAGCCAATCTGCACCAACATGTATTCTTTTGCATAGAGGAAAACATTCATCATAGAAGTTTGTAAGACACCTATACAACATGGGTTTTCCCTCAGTAATTTTTCAAGCAACCTCTTTAATAGGTGGGGCCCTTTCATTCTGGTTTGCTGTCTCCTATGTAAGATACTGTGTTCAGTAGCAAAGAAAATCTATCTAATAATTGAGAACTGGTCAAAATTTGCAAATCACATTCAAATACTGTAACTACAAACCTGAGCACTGTAATTTAAATTGCAGTGGAGATAATCATGAAGTCTTTGCTGCTCAAATACTTCGTTTGGTGATTTAGCTATTCATTAACTTTAAAAAAAAAAGAAAAGATAGAACAGCCATTGAGAGATACTATAAATATTTCATTCATAACTAGGATCTAAAATGAATTTTGAACAGATTTGAGACAGGGAAGTTATTCTTGCAGATCTCAGTTGAAAACCAAAAGCATGTAATTTAAATTGTAATGTGGTAAAAAAAAATATTTTTCAGCATTCCTTATTATACCTGAAGTTTGAAAGTAATACAGCATTCAGTATTTTGTGAGTTTTTTTGAAAGCTAACAATCCTATTTGTAACCAGAAACGCAACATTCCTTTGGAGAAAAGAGAGTGGCTCCCTTCCCATTTATTCTTCTATTTACCTCTGCTTTTAACACTCATACTGAACTGCTGGTCTAGATTCATAAACAGTGTGGATACTTATAGTACTCTTTGAAGAGAAGGTTGTATTTGTAATAACCCGTATGAAATTACCCACATTTACTGGTAATGCACTGTGTAAAATTTGTTATTTTAATCCAATATACCAAAATTATCTGTTTCAACTTAAGATCCTAGTGCCGTGTGAAAAAGGGATCCTGTACCTGATAACAGATAAGCAAATGTGTAGCAAAATGCTTTGTCTTCACAGTTAAACCAGGCATCTGAACTTTCAGGAAGTCCCCATAAATACTGTATGAAAGAAGTGCAGATGACCTTAGCAAAGAAAATATAGATCAGCTTCAGTTTTACAATGTCTGTACAAATCCTACTGTACTGCCCTTGGAAATATCTCTCTTCCCTTTGTTTTATCATGAGTCTTACTATATCTGATAATATTCTTAAATGTCCAGATTGTGAAATTTATTTATTCTGCAAAAAATCCTGGATTTAATTACAAGTATTCCAGCCTTGCTTGCTTCCTCAAAATAACTATGGAAGAGCAAGTAAGAATGTTCAGTTTAGTGTGTCAGCTCTATGATTTTAGAGCATAGTTGGCTCATGATTTTGCAGACTTCAATGTGATGATTTTGCCTGCTTGGCTACTGGACAGTGCTGAGATGTAGAAAGAGATGCCAGCCATACCTTCCATACAAGCTGATTACGTGGTGTATAAACCACTTTGCTCATCCCACACAGCTTAATGGTCCTAAAATGTCATTCTTTTTCTTTATTTTGTAGGGTCTTTTGGATACTTTACTGTATCTAAAAGTACAGATACTGGGGACCATTTAAAATATAACATTTCTCCTTGACTATAATTTCTTTTTCCCAAAGGGTACAAACTGTACTCTGTCATGTCAGAAGATTTCATTCTGTCAGTGTGTAAATAGACGTATAGACACAGAGTAACCCCTCAATATCTATGAAGCCCAAGGTGAACTGCAAACACAGAGGTCTTACACTCACACACATTAATGATGTACTACAATGTACTGTAGTATAGTTGCTCTAATATTATAGGGTAGGTAATTCAGAAGAATTTTTGAGGAAAAACAGAAATGCGTGAGGAATAAGTGCATATGCAAATGCTGAGGTAGTAGTGGCACTGTATTTCTGTTATGATACTCCAAACATACACATACACACAAACTTACAAGTATATATACCCATATATGTATGTCAGTTATAAAAACAACATATTTCATAACGTCAGATCACAATCACACTGGAAATGCAGATATAGAATCGTCTTCTCCCTATACATTAGAAGATAAAACTATGATTAAATCTACAGAACCTATTCTGAAGAAACTTGCTGTCTCACCTGTGGAACATCTGCATTGTTTGTTATCAGAAGCAAATGTATTCATCTCAACACAACGAGATGAAAGGCCACACCAAAAAAGAAGACTATGTATTGAAGCTTGCTTCAAATCCCCTTTGAAGTACAGAACCACAGTGAAGGGCATATACAGCTCCAGAAGTATATATGGAGAATAAAAGAATATATATAGTTCAGACATTTCTGTGATACCTTTTTTCAGCTAATACAGATTATGAAAAGTAAGTACACTGCTCAGTGGGAAAGGAAAACTGCAACGTACTGCTGCTTTCAGTAGATTATATATTTTGTGAAAACTTACAAATGGTCTGTCAGAACTTTGGAGTGTTATGATTGCTGTAGTAGTAGTGCTGTAATGCAGTGCTGCTTAATGCCTTTTGAATTACATGTATTTTCCAAAAAGAGATGGAAACACTTCCAAAAAAAGAAGTGCTCCATCTTTTGAAATGCAAGGCATAGAATCATAACTGGCTACATGAAAACTACTGTCTTTCTCCAGAGAATCATTTACAGGAAGAAACTACCAGGTATTAGTTCTACTTTTTCTCCCTATTTCTTCACAATCCTTTGTAAATGGTTCAACTCCTGTTCAAAGAGAAAACTTGTTCATCAGTCTATAATTCTGCACAATTTCTCTAGAGAAATGGAACACATCAAATTCTCAAGTCACATTTTTTGAATGTATGTATGTAATCCTGCTAATGCTTCTTTACACACAAGTCAAAAAAGCATAAGACAAGCCATGAAATCTTGTGTTTATTTATAACCTTTCCTGAAGCAGATGACGTCACTACACCTACAATGTCAGTCAGACACTAGCCTGAATCCAGGCTCCTGCCTAGACTTGCCATCCAGCTGTATTTCATTCAAACAATGAGGGCAAGCTCCAGAGCAATCCTTAAGAGAAGGTCAGGGTCCAGTGCGGTTCCCAGACTGCCCCAAGCAGACAGATCAAGCTCAGGCAAGGCCACGTGAACTTCATCTCAATCCTCCAGAAGGCACCTCACATGCCTCAACCATGAGATGGGCGCTATGCACACAACAACATTTCAATTGAAGGTATAAGTGTAGCTATACAGACACATTGCCTTCTCCACAGAAAAATACACAGAAACTTTTTGCTTTGCTGAAAGCAAAGGAATCATATCAATTCACAGCAGGGTTTCTAAAGGTTAAATATAAAGAAAGGAATTTCGTTCTGAGGAGTAATTCACATAATGCAAGACGCAAATATCCAAGGATGTTTCAAAATCATCAACTTTCAGAACCTGTTCTTACTAAAATGCAAGTTTGTTATGTTATTGAGATATTCATGTTGCATTTTTGGCATTTAGACAGCAATCATCCCATAACCTGAAATTTCTTCTGTCAACTCTCCCATAATAAAAGCCCATAAGGAAATTTTAAACATAATGTAACAAACTGAAAAATTCCATACATTTTGTGCAATTTTCTGTGCCTGTGACTGTTCCCTTATGCCATATTACAGTTTTTGGATATCTATTGTAAGTGACATGTAATTATAAACTGAAAAAGTAACAAACCCAGCCCATATAATGACTAGTAAGAAATACATCCAAAAAGGTCACTGAAATATGCAAAGCAAGAAAACACCTATAAATATAATAGTTCACAATGTAGATCAGAAATAGGTGACTGTTAATAGACATAATATTATTCTATCTTGTAACCAATAGACTCACACAAGAAAAAAAAATTCACTGCTAGAATTTATGTGGCACTGCTTTTGTGTGTATGCTTTTGTTTACATACACATATATATTTGCACAGATATTCATAAAAAATTCTTGCAACAAAGTCACAGCTATCATAATAAAAAATTCATATTGGCATCCTTACTTTTGAATAAAAATAATTATCTAATGTCAATGACCTCTCACTTTAAAATTTGACAATATTAAATTTTATTCACACCATTAATTTAGGAAAAAAATTTTCCAGGATATCTGAACACCAGTATGTGTTATCACCATCACATACACAAATACTAAACAACAGAATACATTCTCTCAGCACATGTTTTTATTAATGAATTTGCAGGATGACTTGACATACAAATTTTTTTCATCATCATGAAAACTGTTTATATCATTACAGCTTTGTATCCAGTAAACATTTCTATTTGAGTCAGACTAGGATACAGGCTAGAGCAGACTGTAATAGGCAACATCTGTGCTGGAATCTGATAGTTACTTTAATATTTCTCCAGAGACCATTGGTAGAGCATATTAGCTCATTTTCTAAAGCCTGTATTAACATATTTTAATGTAGGAGCAATAAGGAGTGAGGAGAGAAAGCAATAATAATTGTATTGGGTCGAAGTGTACTTCCATGTATTCATGTGTTGCTGACATTTAAAACAGAAATTTTGGAATTAATGTATATTTCAAAAATGCAAATATTCAAATGAAAGTGAGACTATGCAGAGTTTTTATTTTCTAACTAGAAGAAATTGTGAGTGGTAGAAGACCGACTTTTTCCTTATCACAGTCAAACATTCACCTTTCTTCTTCTGAGTCGCCTGACTGCTGAACAACTCAAATATCTATTTTAGGATAACCTTAAGACCTCCACAGCATTGCAGATGCTACTGTACTCATATCTACAACCTCTCTGAATTACCCATCACCCTTCTATATCCAAATACGTCACCCAGAACTAATGAATGCATCTCTATCCTTGAAAGAAATGTCACAGGTTGCAGAATTTTTGCTCAGTGTGTCGTTAGTGGTTTGCTTTGTGGAAGCTCAAGCTGATTAAAGCAGCTGTTCATATTGTCCCTTGCATTAAGGGGAGGGCTTAGAACTCCACACATTGTTCAAAATTCCTTTCCAAAGGCCATGTATATGGACCTCAAATGAGTCTATCATGTGACATATGCCTTTTCTTTTTTCCTTTTTTTTTTTTTTTAATCTGTTTTGCCTAAGCCCAGAAGGAATATCTAGTGTTGATGTCCTACCACTCCCAGGAATATTCAAATCCCTTTGCCATGAGAACACTAATTCCAACAATTTTTATGGGTCACCTTTCCTGGCTCTTCAGAAAGTCCTAGCTTTAAAGGGTCCAGAATGCTGTCTGCAACATTTATTAATTATTCATTTATCCTGATAAATTATGCAAGCCAGATCTTCCATTATCACTGGGGCTACCAGTTAAGTCTTCTCCAGCTTTTAGCTATTTTCATTCCCTTGAGACATGGATAACACCAGACTAACCAAGTAGTGCTCATTTCTCTACTCAGAAACAGATAGGAATTTCTTATTGTTTCTCAATTTTTTCTACTTTTTATTAACTCCCAATTCTTTGGGCCTCTTATTGTATTCCAACCAGCAGCCTTCTATCTTAATTTGATCCAGCTTTCTTTAGAAGGCAACTGAATCTTCAGTATGTTCTTTTTGTGTTCATATAAAGCACAGTCCTGCATTGCCTCGCTCAGTTGCCATTTAGCTTGTAGATGTCTAAATACCACAAGGACACCTCTGTTGCTCATTTCAGTGAAAATATTCTACTGCCTAAATTTTTACATTTTTGAACTCAGACTACCATAAATCCTGACAAGCAACTTTAATTTCTAAACTTAATTAGTACCTAGAAAATTGACTTGATCATCACTTTCATCCTTGGAGGCACTGACCTGGTAGGCAAGTGACCAGCATGCCCAACGCCTCCAGGACTGCACTCTGCACAGAAGGGAGCATTAGCCTCTGTTTATGTTTGGTGAGACATAGCAAGGGATTAGGAGAATTTTTGAGGGATGTGGAAAAAGTGGGTTTGCTTCTCTTAGGCAGAACAGAAGTTAGCCTAAGAGCTACAACACACAGGTGACTTTTACAGGTGTGCTATTGTTGTAGTAAAGCACATTACGATGTGGTAAACAAGTCACATCTTTCACCATAAAACCTTCAATCTAAGCAAGACTGTAGAATTGCCAGACAAGATGGAAGGTTTCTAAGCAATCTGATTGTTTGATCAGATATAATTTGAGAAACACAGATCTATTTCCGCTATTCCTTGATTTCCATTTTGACTGTTTACCAAATCAAGGAGTATGCTTAGGCCACAGGACAAAACTGAAAATTTAAAAAATGTAGGCCTACTAAACTACTCAGAAGATTAGAAAAAGCTTATTAAAGAGGAGGGGATGAGAAAGATATCTACTGTACCCTGAGTTTTACAATTTTCAAAATGCTCATAATGTAATGAAGGAATAACCTGTATCTAACTGCAGATATATTATACTCTAATACCCTTCCACATCTTTAATATCTTGTTTTGATAATTTCTCACACTCTCCTCTTAGCCAGGCTTTAAATTCAAGGAATAAGAGCAACTAAGAGGTCTTTGCCCCTCAAAAAGTAGAAATAGAGGTAATGGTTACATGATAATTCATCTCTATCCAAATTTCATGGAAACTTGGTCATAGGAGTCAAGAGGAAAGATGAGAGATCCAGTCAAAAGATGTTTGAGACTGACCCAAGTATCCTGGAAAAAGATGGCTGAAGTCCCTCTACTTGGAAAGAGAGAAAACATCAGTGGTCTGCAAAAAAGACACTATCATAGCATAAATTGTGTTTGTTTCTATGTCAATATATAATATATGGTTCAGATATTTAAGTCACAAAGCAGTGATGGAGTGCTTTACTCCAAAATAAATAGACAGAAATTAACAGGCATCTCAGATATAGAAGATTATACTAGATCATCGAAAATAACTTTTTTCCCCCCAAAAAGACAGAAAGCGGTTATCAATAATTTGAAACAATAGACCCTTCCTTGTGAGAGTTGAGGGACATAAAGTAAAGCAGAACAGGAGCTGAATACAAGTTATACCTCAGAAGGATTCCAAGAAAGATTTTGCTGAAAAGCTAATATATTTTATTCAAAATTAAAAAAAAAAAAAAAAACCTAAACAGATCACAAATGCATCTCAGCAGTTTAAGACAATACAAGGACAAAGGGAGCACTTCTATATTTGCTTGTACCAAAACCATCTTTTTTTTTAATCTCTTTTACAATATTTGCAATTGGTACCAGCTACACCAAACGTGTTAGAGAGATGTAAAAGTATCATAGAACAGCTTGAGTTAAGAGTGATGCCAGATGAATGATTAAAATTGGGCATTCTGGAATCTGAAGAGTTACAGTTCATCCAACTGTCTTCATGAAGCACTCGTGAAGCTGAGCATTCCAGGAAATTTCTCAAGGGACAATATAAGAAAAACCTCCCACTCATGCTATGTGGCTAGTTCTGAGAAAGGGCATTGCAAAAGTGAGACAAACAAGTATTTTCAAAGGATTGGTGGTGGTTAGTAAAGCCCCAAGTCATGTAGCATGAAAAGAGACTAGCAGCAAGCACCAAAATCCCTAGGGAACGAGCCACAAAAGAGAAGCAATGCTCTTGATTACAGAAAGAGCAGAAGTACAGACAGATCTGCAACTGAGATACTGAGAAAATTTTCACAAGAGAAAGAGATGATCTGTGTGCTGAGCAATTTTTCCAAGGAATAATATAAAGAGTCTGCTATGGCCTGGATGCTCAAACCAGTCTTATCACAAGCCAAGTGACAGCCAGAGAAAGGAAATCAACTCTAAGCATCCAAAACAAATAGAAAGCTACATGAAAATGGAATCAGACATCTCCTGGCCGAGGAAATCAAACTATGAGAAAATGAAAAATTCTTTGTCTTACTGCTACATTCACGTTTTGAAAATTATATTCAGAAACTATTATGTTATAGACTTTTATCCAGAGTCTGTATAATTAATTTTTCTCACTATGATTTGGACAAAGAAGCAGAAAGAAAACTTCTTACATTTCCAGATGAAAACTATGAGTGTGCTTGGAGGAGACACTTGTGGCATGAGATAAAAGAAAAAAATTTAATGATGGACAAAGGTAAAATCCTACATGTAAAATTTCACAGATAAAATGGGTAAGAGAGAGGTGAAAAAAAACCATATTGTGGGAAAGGAGATCTGGAATTACAGTGAACTACAAGCTGAATTTGAATCAACCATCTCCTGCTGTTTTGGAAAAAAAAGAAAATGCTAAACTGGTATGTATTGTTTGAGAGACATGTGAAACACTCTTTCGAGTCTACTCAGCAGTGGTCAAGCTTCACACTGAGCCCACTGTCAAGCCTGGGCATAACAGTTCCAGAAGGATACACTTCATTTGGAGGTAACCCCTCAGGAAAATTATCAGAGGGCTGAAGAAAAAAAAAATTTGCATGAAGTTATAGTTGGGTTTTTGTTTGGTTTGGGTTTTTTTGTTTCATTTTGGCTTTTGCTTAGTTTTCATTAGGTATATAAAAGATGAACTATTCAAAATATATCTTAAGTCTGTATTATACTATACAAAATAATTTCACAACACTTGTTTCTACAATCGTATTTCTTTTTGTCTCTATACAGAATTTAAAGGTCAGCAGGTTACACAAGTTCTGTATTCCTAATATATATGTTAAAACTTTACTTCATTTGCTTACATAGATATAACCCTTAGGAAATAAATACTAAAATAAACTCTAAAAAGAAGAAAAGCCATGAGGAATGTTATTCATTTACTGACTTCTATTTATAAATAAAATATTTTATTGGACATATGAGGGTGAGCTACGTACAGAACATTCTCATTTTGTAAGCAGGCACAAATCAGTTCTGCTTGTGCTCTGACCCAGCCCAAAGCTGTGCTCAAACACCACCCACGAGCTCCACAGACCTTCAGTTTCAGATCAGCACTGCGCTAATACAGGCACAAGCATTTCCAGGTCAGAACTAGCACCAAGTACAGCAAGATTTCTCATGCCTGCCTGCAGAAATACCTTTTCACAGTATCTGCTGTGGATTTAGTCCTTTTTTCTTGTCAAACGCTGGCAATGTACACCCTAAATTTTTTAGAAAAATGGTGGGACCAAAAACAATCAAGATCAGCTCTCTGTTTGGTTAGGTCTGGTTACGGTACAATCACTCTGGTTAGTGTTAGTATACAGTGTTGTATTTTAAGACAGCTTACAGCTCCAGTCCTAAAATAAACACAAATAAAATACCATTGCACTGAGTATGAGGGAAGACTATGCTCTCATAAACAGGTCTCAGAATGCAACTCTGAAGACAGCTCAGTCTGAAGAGATAACATTTGTGCTATTTTTGGAGATTACTGCCTTCAAAAGCATGCTTCATCTGCTGCAGCAAACCAGGCCATGCAAATGAACACACACTTACGGTCCCAGGCACTAATTATTATTTGAATTTTGCCTTGAATTTTCTTCATAACTTTAAAGATTTAGCAATAAAAATTAGATCTGGGACCAAGACATAGATAATTGTTTAAAGAAACGTGAGTTTAATTCTCGGGTTGGAAGGAGATTGTTGCTCTTAAAGCTTAAACAAAACACAGGGTTTTGGGAGACAAAGTCCAGTCTTGTTAAAGCATTTTCTTGCCGGAAAAATAAAAGAAAAAATGTTGATTTGCTGGTTTTGACTGTTCAGCTCTCATGACTTCATAATTCTCACCAAATCTCTGATCTGAAAAAAGGATCTAAAAAAACTTTTTAGTCTTTAAAATTTTGTATATAGTTTTACCTGAACTCAGACTTCAATGTAATCTTTGCATAACTGAAAGGCCAGACATTAGATCACATGTGTATCATACTACCTCTGAAACTTGTATAGTTTCCAAATGCGTGGCCCTCTTCAATGGAATGTTAGGAATTTTGTTGGAATTTTATTTGGGAGTTTTAGGTACAGAAGCCCATTAAAATCAGTGGCAATATTTCTGGGCACTTGTGAGACATCCAGTCAGGTTACTGCTAATGTTTTATTTCCTGCCTTTGGAGTGTGAGCATGGTCATGAATATGGTTGTGACTGTTGAATTAAGTGATGAGCAGATAACAGTGCAAAAAAATCTGATAATTAAGTGGTTCTTATTATCTCCCTTAAAAGGATTTATTAACTTTTTAACACAGGCTGTCAGATACACTTCAGCAGTTAGAAAAAGCCCCTTTCTTTATTTTACTAATAGCAGAGTTGAATGAGGCACCTTCACTGAGAAGTCCATAACATAAAATTGAACATACCTTCAGCTGTACCAGATGCACATCCACATGCTTGCTGTCCGAGTCCTGCTGGACGGAGTAGGTCAAATCCCGGACTCTTTCAGACGTCATCCGAAGCCAAGTCTCAATTTCTGGCAAGTGGAGAACAATCTTCCAATCAGCCCCAGTGTGTAGAGGAGGAGGCTTCTCATACTGCTGGCCAGAGTCAAGGTCCTTCATGACATCCCCTTCCCCATCTTGTTCCACTGTCGGAGTCATGTTTATCAGCATGGGAGAGGCATCAGATGGCACTGGATCCAGTTCTTGTGTTCTCATGGGAGAAAGTGCTACATCCATGGCTAACATGTGGAAGTCTAAACTGCACTTCTTTCAAAAATAGCTGCAAAGATAAAAAGAAAGCACACTGTTGTTTTAAGACCAAATTTAGCAACAAAATATTCAAAGACAAGGAGTAAATGATAATGGCTGAGAGGTATTGTACTTGTAAATAAATTCTTCACCCTACAAACCTATACTGGAAGTTCAAGACTAAATATGTTTTTTCAAAATAACTTTGTTGATTTGAACAAACAGGATCTTTGTACGAGAAAAATAACAAATACTGCATTTCTTCCATTGTAATTTCCAGTTGTAATTGCTCATCTAATTTCCAATCACCTTGGAAATTACAGTTTTCATTTATGCAAAATATGTTCTGATTTTCTACAATTGCAACATAAATAAACATTGACAAAGTCAGCAGGACTTTACTGAACTCCACAAGTTAATACAAGACTGGTATTTGCAGACTAGTACATGTTGAAACATGTTCCTTGGCCTGAAATTTAAGACTAAACACAGAATATTTCAAAATTTATTTAGATTTCCCCACTGTCCACTTGACTATTGATCATGTACAACAAAAAATTTGCAGGTAAACTTGAAGCAAATACTGAGGACACTTGGTTGATTTATTGATTTTCGTTTTGAACTTTAAATCCTAGTAGTTTTGTTAGATTAAGAATTGTTGCAATAAGCAACAATCCTAGCAAAACATATATATAATAATTTCAAATGTCAAAATATGTACCTAAAATGAAAACATCATTTTACAAAGTGGCTTTATGAAAGCCCAAATGCTGTGTCATCAATATACACTTTTGAGGTCCACTGGAAAAAGTAAATAGGTAAAACATTTTACTTTGTACCTCTTCCTCTGTATGTTCTAGTTACATGTGTGTTACACATGAAGGCTGCCATAAATCCTGTGCATTAAAAAAAAAAACCAAAAAAACACAAAACAACACAAAAACAAACAAACCAACAAAAAACCCCAACAACTTTACTTACTTAACACAAAAGCTATAAGATTGTAGAAAAACCAGTGCCTTTCACTATTAAATCAACTACAGTGTGACTACTGAGTTATATTCCTAAGTATCTCACATGGAATCTCAGCATCCGGAGACTACTCCTTCAGGCAGTGAGAGTATCAAAGGAGCATCCACTCACAATTTCACTTATAGCCAGGAAGGACAAAAATGTATATTTAAAGTTGATTTTATTTCCCACCCTGCCACTACTTAGTAAATCAGCTTTTGTACATCTATCACACTCATGAAATACTATATTCTAGTGATACTAAATACTAATATTAAATAATAATTTGGCACTTCAGAATAAAATTTTCTATCAGTGTCATCAAGAAAAGGGAATGAAAGAAGAATTCAAATATCCTCAGTGCCTGCTGTACAATTTCCAACTCTTTTAGCTCAAATTTTGAAAAAATTTGAATTAAATGGTGTTAAATAAAAAGTTCTGCAGCAAGGCTGGGTGAAATTAACATTTCAGCGTCTGAGTATTTTTTAACTTCATCTCTTTACATTGCCTATTTTTCAGCTTAAACTCCATTGCCATAAATACTCAACATATATTGTTAGAAAAATCAGTATAATAACATTTTTGTCTTAGACATTGCTGATCATAGCCCCAGTTCTACAGCACAGAATTCACCTATTCTAACAGCCAAAACTATCTCAATATTTTAAACATATTCTTTACATTATTTCCTCCTGAAGATGAAATTTCTGTGAAGCATGTGGTCCTTATTTCTGCATGTTTATTGTTAAACATGCCTGTCAACAAAACAGCTGGTCATGAATCACTAAATGATACTGAAACGCAGGAAGAGCAGTGCTTGCTTCGTAGTTTTTTCACAAAAAATAATCGCTGGCACTCTTACAGTGTTTTTCAGTATGACTCAGCTCTAGTAAGGACATTAAAGCAATTAGCAAACAGAAATGAAAACATGCTCCTGCAGAACCAAACAAAAGCTAGTCCATGCTGCATGCAGAGCACACTTCTAGCTTTCATACACTGAGTGTGCAATTAGCAACCATTAGGAACCTGCTGACCTGTTTTTTGTTACGATGTGCTTGACTCTGTAAAAGTGCCTCTCCAGCATTATAGCTAATGCCTCCTTAATCCTACTAGCTCTTACAGTCAAGTCCTTTAAATCCTTGCCTTTCTGCCAGATCACAAGAAGTTGCAACACTTCAATTAAGAATATGTGGAGAAATTTTAAAATAAATAATTCTTTTTATACCCTCAAAAAAATTAAAAATTCTATAAATGTAATAAAGCACACCGTGAATACTAGTTAGCAAGATTTGTGAAAGCTTTAAAAAGCTCACAAATGCTTGGAAGAAGAAACTTGCAGCTAGAAATGCCTGAATCCAAACACTAGGACGCAGATTTCTTTAAACTGACTCTTGGCAGAATAAAAGGCATCATCATCCAACTATGCTGCGAGAAAGGACAACTGAAAGTTTCTCCTGCTCACTCCAAGAACACTGGCACCGAAGGAGTGCGGTCACACGAGAGCTCCTAAAATCACCGTAGAAAGCGAAAGCTCCACGTCACCTCCCGCCCCCAGCTCCTCCAGCCCGGAGCAAAGCACAGCTCCCCCTCGTCCCGCCTGCCCTGGCACGGCACGGGAAGTGCAGCCTGCGGGCACCCTCACGCCCTGGAGGTGGAAGGGAAATAAGAACATGCCCGATGCAGAGGTGTTTTTACAAAATTCTAATGCTGAAGTACGACACAGCAAACAAGGCCCAGCAGCAACAGCCAGCCTCATAGACACATCAATTTTATGCAATTTAGGAGTTATAAAACTTGCTGAAACACTCTTGATTGGAAGTAGGTTCTGCTTTTTGGATTACTGACCACCTGCAAGCGTTGCATTCATGAAGTTTTGTTAAGCCACCAGCTGCTGAAGATGATCCAGTTGTCTGTTCTCCATTCCATTCTCATATGGGCACTTGTATCTACTTGTCCTCTGTCTGTATCCTTTCTCCTCCAATGTTTGGGATAACAATTTCATAGTGAAACATGGAAGGTGGAAATAGCAAGATAGAGCATGGAAATTCCCATCAGTTCCAGTATTTGCATAATGTACCATAAGTGACACACGATAAATTTTAGCAAAACCAATTTTCATTTGAAATTTGAAAAGTCTTTTTAAGAACATATAGCAAGCTGTCATATAGTGGACTTAAAACACCTGCTAAAAAAGGGATAAGAAGGGATGATCAAGTCAAACAATACTTTGGGGTCATATATTGATATTTTAAGTGACTGATTTAAATGCTGGCCTTAAATTTTGTTATATTTCTGGAGGATTTTGTTTTTCCAGATTTTGTGGATATACAGATAGTGAATTGTAAACCACTACAATAAGTGTTAGAACACATATTAAAACTGAATAAAATTTTTAGAGGTGCTCTTTATACCTTGCAAAAATAATTTTTGAAATGACGTAAAGAAGGGATTATTTTCCTTCTAAGAAGGACTTCTATCACTTTCGTTTAAGTTTTTTATAAAACTTAAAAGCTATGCTCAGTCTTGCTTTCTATATCACAAAATCCTGGTAACATCAATGACAGTTTTAGGTGAGCAAGCCATACTAAATCACATTCCAGCTTTCTTCTAAACCAAACTTTTTCTGTGCCCAGAACAGTTGTACAAACCAGCTGATTTTAAATTTGCAGGTGAACACATGAAAATGCAATGTCCTGATCAATAAAAGGTTCATCTTTCAACATTTGCAGGGTATAACCTTATTTTCTTCATCACAATCAGGTTGAGAGTTATGATACCATTATTTCTAAAAAATACTCCTCAAATTATTTATTTCTGTCACTTCAAAAGCTACTGTTTCAGTCTGTTGAAGGACAGAACTATACAACACAGCTACCAGCTTGCATTCCTTCTGGTGGAAGAAAAAAAATAGATGAAATGAGCATGTTTATTTGCCTTGTGTTAATTCTTTATAGACAGTCTTATATTGTCATGGATACTTGTATAAAAGGTCAGAGATCCTGTGTGAGCACATGCACACATATGCTTTCTATCTTCATCTTTAGTCAGTGCATTATGCCTAACAGATGGTTGATTACCTTCCACTAATCACACAGACAATCTCACTTTCCCCTGCTTTTCTGCTCAGTCAGATGCTAACACTCTTATGCAAAACATAGAAAGTCTGTGTCAACCATAATATAGTTTATCAATCACCACAAGCCTTGAAAGGCTTCTCACACGCATTCTGCTCCCCAGTTGTTCACATTTCCCTTGTTTATAAAGTGCTGGCCACATTCACTCTGCCAGCTATCAGATCATCCACATTTTCCTCCAATAGCAGCTGTCAAACAAAGAGTCATTAAGCATTTTAAGCCATAGAGCAGTCCAGTCATTGATCAGTGGTGCAGACACTGGGTCAAATGAATGTTAATGAGCTCTAATTTCCCTTACTGTCACATATTGTTAAAATCAGCCATAATCACTATACAGCCACCTGTCTGTCAAGTAAACAATTTACTTCAATGGCAAAAATGCCACGAAAAACCCCACAGAAACTCCATCACTAAATAAGTTTGTCTGCTTGCTGACTTTGAAATCTAGTGATGTAAATTCTAACATCAGATTTAATGAGCTCATTGATGCTGAATTTTCTTGAATAGATACAGTGAAAATGAATGTCTCACACAGACAAGTTATATTACAATGTCTTTTCTATTTAACCAGCCTCAGGAATTCTCTGCCAAGTTATAAGGCTCATTATACTTTTCCTTGAAAATGTAATTAACTCTATCAACTGCAAAAATAAACCATGTCAATGTACAAAAACCCTGAAATATATCACGTCTGTGACATATAGAGCAAATCAAATTTAATATCCCAGTAACACTATCGATGCTACACTATTCCTGTTGCTGATTTCATGCATGATTTAAGAAATGGAACAATTTCAAAAAGCTTTGAAAGAACTGAATTCTCATGGATCCAGTTTAGGTTTTTCTCTTCGTGTCATTCCTCATGAATGCACTTCAAAAATACCTCCTTTGCAATTTTCCTATTATTACATTTTAAATTCTGAACAAATTGGATAATTTTTCATATGTGAGACTCTTAGAAAGTATATCTGATAGGGAATAGGGTGATGTCTCAATTCCTTCAGGATAAAGACCAAAGAGTCTTGCACAGTAATTCCAGTATTAAAACTGAACACTAACGTGAATCATTATTACAATTTTTAATGTGACTGATTTAAAGTCCATTAAAAAGTCTGCCCCCAAGGCTTTAATGGCAGCAAAGCCAGACCATCAATTTTTAACTATGGAAATCCAACCAGGGACGTTCTAGTTCCTGATTAGGTGAATAAATCAGAATTTAAGACACCACTATGATCCAACGATAATCTTTGCTATCTATTGTTTCTCTTTCTAATACAAGGTGAAGGAAAATGTGGAACTTAAAAGGCAAGTGTTCAGTCAGGAACTGAAAATTAATGCGGCAAATAAGGGAAAGTGGAAATTCTACTGGAGGATTTAGCAAAGGATCTGTCTGAAACTGATGGCTTAGCAAGAGAGACTATGAAACAAACCTATAGTGCATAAGGTCTAGGCATTATATACCCAGGCAATCTGCAAGAAGCCATGGGTGAAAGAGACAAATTGCTGGTTGTGGTGGGCATGATCTTTCATTTGGAACTTCTTTGGTTCTTAGGATATCAGACTGTAAAGAAAGGTTCTGCAGATCCTTTCACATGATGTTTATGTCATGAAGACTAGTGGAAACTGGAGCAGAATGAGGCAACACCGTTTTTTTAGAGGAAAACCCTCCACTGCTTTTGAAAAGCACACTATTGGTGTTTTCCAACAGATAACAAAATGCTTTTGACAAGATCCAGTGCCAAAGGCTAAACGAATCTAAATAGCCATAGTATAAGAAGGAAGGTACTTGAATGGACAAATAATTGAAACAGTAAAGAGTGGAATGAAGAACAAATGCAGATCACAAGCAAGATTTCACAGAAACCTCTGCTAAGCACTGTGCTTCCCAATAAACTGATCAATGACCTGAAAAATGGGTGGAAAATCAAGCGGAAAAAGTCCACAGAAGGTATGGAAATACTTGGGACAAGGCAATAACATATAAGATTAAACTTAATATAGACAAATATTAAGTTATGTGTATGAAAAAAAAAAAAAAACAGTTCAACAACAAAAAAAGTAAAGTCTTGCCCGAAACAGTGCATTAAATTTATATGCTCCCAGCTCATATAATTTTATGTTCTCACATAAAAAAGCAGGGAGACTAGCAGGAAATGATCCCATTAGAAAACTGTTACGAGGTATGTCAGTAAAAACTTCTACACGACAACATGTACAGACACTGAAAACAATTGTGTAGTGCCAGACTCATACTGACACAGGAATGTATGCAGAGAGTGAAACATATTGTGATGAGCAGTTGTGTTTCCTGGTCTTTTCTAACTCAGTACAGGTTTGCCCTGCAGTGAGTAACTGTGTCTGGAAGATTATGTGGAATGAAGAGATTAGCATTAAAATGGACAAAGACAAATTAGCTGCTTCATATTAACTCATCATTACTTCAGCATCCTTTATTAGCTAACTGCCCTACACCATCTCAGGCTTTTGTTGTCCTAATTTTCACTCCAGAAAGCCAGCAGTACATAGTGGCAACTTCTATATGCTGATTTTTCAGCATACGTGAGTGAGTTTTTGTTAGTTTTTTTTGATTCGTGTATTTGGACAGGTTGTTTTAGCTTCCCTGGATAAAGCCATTTTTGTCATTCTAGTGGCTAAGAGTGAGTAAAACATTTGCAAATATAAAATAATTTTTCCCTTCAGCTAAAAAAGTCATATGGTGAAGGAGGTAAAATAACTATTCTAGCAATAAGGTGGTGTCTTGTTCCAAAAATTTTCTCTAAAGAGATAGTGTGCAACATCTTTTAAATTGGAAGATAGCAAAATCAAGATTAGACTTGGCTGGATATTAATCTGGATTTTAAATGCTCTTTCAGTATAGACAGAGGCAGTGAGATATAAATGAGAACATTCTGAACTGTTTCAAAAGAGGATCAGATTATTCACTTGAGTGTATACACCAGAGGGTCCTTGTCTGCCTACCAAATCTGACCCATAACCAGGCATGTAGGAGAGTAGAAAGATCCACAATTGTTGTTATGCATTTTTGTGTACATAATCTTAAACACTGTAGTCACTAAGAACTTCTGAAAAGTCATGCACTATCAAAATATCAAATAGATTATTTCCATGCCCTAAAAGAAACAACAAACATTGCATTTCCTTTCATATCTGTGTGTGTCACTTTCATGAAGTGCTCATCCACTAATGGGTACCAGGGCTCCACCAAGCGAGTGATGCAGGAGGTTAGTAATAACATTTTCTTATTTGAAGTGAGACTACTCTTAATTCTCTCTAGGCACAGCTACCTTGGTAGCTCTCTAGGAGCTGCTGCCACAAAACATGAAAGTTCAATTGTTTTGCAACACTAAATTTTATTCCAATTGTGCATTAAAGGAAACTTCCTCATTTCAACATTATGAAAAAACTCAACATCTAGTAATATCAAAAAACACCTAATTTAGTTTCAGCTACCTGAAAATATCCAGTTACTCACAGAATCCAAGTTCAAGTTTGCTTCTTTAATTATATATTTACCTGTTGGCAGGGAACAGGATATTTCAAAGTGAAGGTCAATTGATTCTGCAAGACTGATCTGCAATTGTAAATTTGAGATAGAAAACTCCTCATATCAAAAATTTCCTATAAATAACCTCTTTGAATTCTTAGATCAATTATATGGCTTTTAAAATTTTTCATAGAAAAAAAAAAGGTGAGATTTTTCTTGGTTGTCACTTGCTGCCAGTTGTAATTTTATTTTGGTTTTATCTGACCTTTTTTTTTAAAAAAAACCTTCCTTTTCTCATCCAAAACAGAAAATAACAAAAAAAAATATTTTCAACAAATAATGGTAGTTAAAAAACACAGTATTATGATGGAAACAAATTTCACTGAAATTTTCCAACCAGCCCTGTTGTTTTTCCCAGGTGTTACCTCAAAACCAGTAAATTCAGGATTTCTCCTATCACAGCAGAAGGAAAGAAACTGCTGCAACTCTCAGCTCAAAGTTAGGACAAATGAAAATAATGTTTCACTTCAATTTCACACTCTAGTTTCGTTGCAAATAAATTTTAATCACTTAGGAGAAATCTTAACATTGATTCAGGGAAAATTTTCCAGGGGCTAAATGAGCTTATTCCTTTTTATTATGGAAGCTGATGATAAGAAATTAATTACTTGTAACAAGGAGCAATATGACCTCATAATAGATCAGATAAGAAGAACTTTCTCAGATGTATTGTACAAAGTATATCGGTCACAGCCAATGAGTCACTGCCATGCAAGTCTTACATCTTTCTCTAGCGGAAAGACCATCATTTCAGCTTCTTCCTTAAATATCTTACAGGCACTGAAATTCTGGATGTTCCATCAATCAGTACAAAGGTTATTTAAAAAAACCCAAACCAACAACAATCTACCTGCAGAATTCTTCAGGACACAAATTGCCCCAGCCCCAATCCTAATGATAAAATAGATCAAAGTAGCCACAAGACATGCTGTCATTTTTGAAACTAGTCTTGTTGCACTAAGTTTTAACAATTTTATGAGAACGAAGAAAGACTTTTGAAGAAACTGCTACTTTTGGGAATGATACACAATGCAGCTATTGAGACCAGAGAGCCCTTATGAAAATCAATGTTCAGTGTTATATAAGACACAACAATCTATGACTAGCTGGCCTTGTAAATTCTCACTATCATGTAAAGTTTAACTATAAGTAATTTAACTGTTGAATATAATATTTTTTCTGGTCTTCTCTAGAAGAACACCATAGCAATTGCTTTTTTTCTCAGTTTGGAGAGTCACAGAAATAGACTAAGTTATTTGGAGCACAAGTTGGTTTTTCTGTATTGAGTCATGCTCATGAAAGATTCTGCTATAATGTTTTTGTTTATGGTAGTGTCTCATGCCAGTAATACACTAATCAATGTGTGCATTCAGATGTTTCAGACATTCAATTATCACAATAACAGTGAATTGTAAAATGGTTTCTTTATTTTAGGGATTAATTTTTAATATACATTAAAATAAGATACTTGGTGTTCTACAAGGATAAACCATGGCTTCAGTGACTATTTTGCAAATTCTTTCTTCCTCAATCACAATGTAGATAAAATCCTGTCACTTGATGTTGACTTACTGGTCACCGAAAAATAGATATCCAGTCCTGTTGTGTAATCAGTCACTTGACACAATCACCAAAGATAATGAATAAGAATCATAGAATGATAGAATTATTAAGGCTGGAATAGACCTCTGAGATCATCAAGTGCAACTGTCAACTTAGAACCATGACTGCGTTCACCAATAAACCTCATCCTCCAGTGGCATATCCACAGGTGTTTTGAACGCTTCTAGAGAGAGTGACTCCACCACTTCTGTGGCAATGCTTGACAACCCTTTCCATGAAGAATTTTTTTCTAATATCTAATCTAAACCTCCCTGGAGCAACTTGAGACCATTTCCTTTCATCCTGTCACTTGGTACCTGGGAGAAGAGACTGACCCCCACCTTGCTACAACCTCCTTTCAGGTACTTGTGGAGACCGATAAGGTCTCCTCTGAGCCTCCTTTTTGCTAGGCTTAACAGCCCCAACTCCCTCAGCTGTTCATCTGATTTGTGCTCTGGACCCTTCACCAGCTCCACTGCCCTTCTCTGGACAGAACCTTAATGTCTTTCCTGTAGTGAGGGGCCCAGAACTGGATACTGGACTCAAGGTGTGACCTCACCAGTGCAGAGTACAGAGGAACAATCCCTATCCTGGTCCTGCCGGACACATTATTTCTTATAGAGGCCAGGATGCCATTGGCCTTGTTGGCTACCTGGGCACTACTGGCTCATGTTCAGCTGCTGTTGACCAGCACCCCCAGGTCCTTTTCCACTGGGCAGCTTTCCAGCCACTCTATCCCCAGCCTTTAACTCTGCCTGGGGTTGTTGAAAGAAAACTGTGATAAACAGCATCAAAGGCATCTCTAAACAGGATTCAAGCAGGTTTCCAACTTCATTTTGCATCTGAACTCTAGCCAAATTTAAAAATATTGGCATTGCAGGATTTTCTTCTTAAATTCAAAATCAGTTTCAACAACATTAGCAGTGGCCAAGAAAATTTTCAATATCAAATGCTCTCAAATTTTCATCTCATACACTTTTATGAGTACACAAGTACATAATATTTAGTATTCGGCAACACTGTTACAGACTGCATCTCCTGAGATAAGTAACTCTGATTCTGATTTTTCTTTGATTATCATTTAACTGAGATCAATTTCATAGAAGTAAATAAAATGAAACAAATAAGAAAGCAGGCTTTCAAGGACTCTTCAACTGAATACATAAAATTAAGGCACAAATGTTTTTACTCTTTTAAGTAATTCCCATGCATAATACTGCTTTCTTTTGCCATAAACTTGATCAGGTACACCAAAATTAAGTTAAGCTAGAAGAGGAATAAAAATTTTGATGGTTCTGAAAATTCATGGTACAAAATAATTTATTCAAAACTTTAGCTAGGTAAAAGATTTTAACATAATATTTATAATATTAGTATTTGAGAAGTAACACTGATGCTTGCAGTAGCTCTGTACAAATGTTAGATATTATACATGCTCCAGAGAGAAACTATAGTTCTGACACACATTGTTCAAAGCACAGTCTCTGAGGAAAAAAGAAAAGGACGCAACTTTGTTCATCTAGATTAATATTTTACAATGGAAAGCAGAGAGGGAGGGAGGGAGGGAGGGAGGGAGGGAAAGAGAAAAAAGAGAGAGAAAAAAGGAAGGAGGGAAAGAAGGACAGAAGGAAGAAAGCAGCAAGCAAGCAGGCCTGGCCCTTTAATCCCTTTTATGTAGGTACATATCAACACTTAAGCTATTTATAGTGTTAAGGGCAAGCCCAAACCCTTGCCATCTAACTGTACTCATGAAAAAAAGTACTTCTGGAAAGTTTTTTTTACAATCCGGATAGATACGGTCTTGAAGATGCTATAGAAGTAACTGAAATATTTCATAGGAAAACTATAGATTCTTGCACAAAATTCTTCCAAGAAAGCTCAGTTATTGAAGAACGCATGAGGAATCCTTTGAAAGATTGGGAATAAAGGAACGCAAACCTGATTTTGATGTGACTTTTGTATTGCACAAGCTAAGCATTTCAGGAGAAAAAAACAAAGCAGACAGTGCTGTGAAAAGCAGCTAAAACAAAAGTCCAAGAACTACAGACTGGAGGAAAAAAGAAATGAAGGATCAGCAGGAACGACAAGAAAACAAGAAGCTTAAATATGGGTTCAAGACAAACAGATGCTAGGAAACAGACTGAAAATTCAGTAATCAGATAATAAGAAACTGAATTGTGTCCTGCCTGATGGTACTCTTATTCAGCATCCACATGACAAAATACCCAGACTTCAGAGCAAACTACTAAGAAGAAGAGAATATAATCAAGCAAGAAACGGATTGGCAGGTGTTTTCACACATTTACCTTCAGTGGTCTATTGATATTTTCGCTACCATGAACAATTCAACCTTGCTATAGCAAAGGAGAACTCTCAGCCATTTGCCATTGTTCATGAAAGCAACATGTTCATGCTTCTCTGAGAGAAGAATATTCCTCTTTTAATCTTTCAACACATACTTCTCAAAGTCCCACATGACCCAGTAGGAAGGTACTTATGCAATCCCCCAAAAGGCAAACTGGTATGAGTAAAAATTTTGGTTTAAAAGATGAACTATACCTGTAATTACAAAATTTTAAGAGGGATGGAACTCTTACTTCCTAACGGCAAGCAGAGAAGGGAAAAGTCAGTACTATTCATCATTATCTATAAAATTATAAGGTTGCTTTCATTGTTTGTACACAGTGTCTTCTTATCACGGGAGACACCCGTCTCTATTCTAAGGCTTTCTAAGGTGGACTGGATAATATTATGACTGTACTTAAGAAATGACACAAGAACTCAAGAAAACACAGCTGGAAGCATCAAGTCTGTCTGCATGAGTGTTGGAAAAGGAAAGGATATAGATTTAAAGCTTGGACTTTCTCTACAGGGAACAAGGACTCTGAATAAACAAATTCTACTTATTCTGCATAATTTTTTTTCTTTCTTCCTGCCTTCCTCAATGATTTTGACTCTTATTCTATCATAATGGGATAAAGAGCCACCCAAATACAGAAATTTTTTAGTGAGACCAAACAGATAAGAAAGTGATCACCTTATGATACTAAAAGTCTATCTCAAAGATGACCTTGCACAATGGGTCCTGACCAAACTGCACTACAGGAACAGATATCACAGAGCCTGACCACATTACGTTGCAACTTGATTGCTATAGTCATCTGTGGGCTGGGACAGAAGAGAAAGATATCAGTATATTGCTACAGAAGCTACTTTTATGTGAGAATCAGCAGGTTTGGATATTTCTGATTCAGATCCTTGAATGCCTGTAACTCAGAAAGCATTGCCTTTGTTTACTGCCTCTTTATGACTGGGCTACACAATGTCCTTCTGCACAATGAGAATGTACAGATAGCTATGTTTGTTAATTTTGGTTTATTTTTTTCTCCTGATATTAAAAGTACATGTAGCATCATGTTCTGAGACTTCTGTGAATGCTTTCAGGCATAGAGGATTCTCCCAGAAATGTGACTAGGGATTTATATTAAATTTTCCAGGATCAGAAATAATTATGCTAGCCAAATAGGATCTTAAGATACAACTTTCTTCATAAGAGTGTCTTGAAAATGACAGCTCTTATCCTGTCTGCTGCCACCAGCAGGTGATAAGATGTTTGCACCAGCACATTTTATGAATAAATGAGCTGCAAACTCCCTGTTCTCCACATGCATATGGTGCACACTTTTAGTCAATCTGTACAACTCACAGAATTTTCTTGTTTTCAGAATTGTACTGAATAAATTAGTAATATGAATCAATTAACAAAGATGCCATAAAACAGTCCGCAGGAGGTCCATTCATCTGCTACGCAAATTACATTTTAGATCAAGAACCTACAAAACCAATAGGGTTTAAAAACACTTTCTGAAGAATTGAAAACATTATATGAACTAGTATTTTTCTTTGACTAAATTTCAAGTCAGTGTGTATATAGATATATATAAGTACTGTCATTTCCACTTCAGCAACCCTTTCATCCTACTACCAATTCTGTGCAAAGTGCATGAAAAAGGAGACTATAAATGGGCAGAATAGAGAAGTAGTCACTTATCCAGAAGTAATAGCAATTGTTGTCCATGTTATTCTTCACAGTTTTATTTTATATTTTCTTATTCTGTTGGACCTTCAAATTTTGTACACTAAAAAAAATTGTCTATTATGATGGAATAGCACCTAGTTTGAAAAATATATTTCTATCACTTTTTTGAACATACTGCTACAAGTCAGTAATATGTCTTCAATTTATGGTTTGTTTTTTTTTTTTTAATTATAATTTTTGCTTGGGAAAAGCAAGTTAAATTGGCAAAATTTGTTCAGACACCTGTGCAAATATACAGCTGTGAACTATATCTATGCATGATATTTTATTCTTCCAGAAAAAATGTTATTATAGAAAAATACAAAAAAGTAGAAAAATAATGCACAGTCATTTTAGAACTGTCTACACTGTACATGCAGATATATGATAACAATTGCAATCTCAGATGCAATTTCAATAATAATTTTTTTAACATGAAATGATTGAATTTATAAAAAGTCATGTAGTTCTCGATGTGCTTTCCTAACCTTAAATAGCAAACTCTGCATTGAAAATACTATATATCTGTTTATGCTCTATGTAGCTTTTAGTCTGGAAATTGGGACTGAAATTAGTCTGGCAATTGGGACTTCCTCTCACCAGATGTCACTGTTTTCCAAGGTTGAAATGTTCAGAAAATAGACTTCCTTCCATGACATTTGTTTGTTCCTCAACTAAACCCAGAAATTTGGAAGAGCATAAAAGGCTTAAAAATCCACTAAAAAGCTCAAAACATGTTTAAGTGTTTTCTCAAAGGTATTCTGAAATAGATCTTGGAGAGTTTCAGTTTAGTTACTTGCTGTTGCCAACCTACAGTACACTAAACCATGCAACTGCGATGACTATAGTAATGTAACGAACACGGGTTTTCAGCATGAGTTAAAATAGTGACTTTTTGCCTGAAAACTCAAGTTTTTGTTCAGAGAGATGGAAAAACAAATATGATTTTATGGAAGCTCCAGTTACCTGAACTTTCAGGATAATCACTTCAGAATGCTCAGACCTCAGTTCCAACAACTGCATTAAAAGAAGTTTACAAAAAGGAGAATTAAACTGGAACAACTGAGCAAGCACCACTCAAAACACCTCAAAGTTCTGTCTAAGGTGCTTTTTTTCACAGTGGATACCAGTTCCTAAAAGTAGTAGGAATTAGAGCTCTTGTTTTAAGATACCTGCAACAATTTGTGAATGGAGTAGGAAATACCATCACCACTTTTTCTTCCCAAACAGAAAGAAGTGGTTCTCCTCCAGACATGAGGCTTCACATTTAGCAAATGTGATTTATTTGTATGTGGCAAGTAGTCAAGTATTCAGCAAATTGTTCAGTTGCATGGAAAATAGAGGAAAAACAATATTCTGCTTGCTTGTTCTTCATATGGAACATGAGGCTCGAGGAAAACCATCACAGAATTCTGAATTGCACAACCTGTGTCACTATTCTTATTAGGATAAGATATAAGACACATTCCTGTCCTTAACATCCTTCATCGGCTTACACTGGTCTACACTGAGGCCGTGGTAAATTACAGTTAAGGTATATTTTGCCTCACACACTGGAGGGAAAGTTACACTCTGAACTCTGATGGCAAATCTCTTCCACCAAAGAAAGGTGTTGCAAGCACTCAGCTTTGTAAACTCCAGTCAGGGATAGGTCCTCAGGAACCTAATTTAGCAGGTAAAAGAATGCAACATATGTTCAAATTTAATTTTGAAAGAATGCATTTTGTCAAAAATATCTAATGACACACTGTCTACTCTGTTTAACCATCTGTTAAATTCCAATTTACATGTGTTATTCTACTTTCATGATATACACACATGTGATTACTAACTTGAAATTAGTTCTGACCAGCCATAGGGCATATGAAATGGCATAAAGTCTCAGAATTAAATTATCTTTTCTTCTGCTGGAACATCCACTGTTTCTTCAAAACTAACAGCACAGAAGTGCACTTTCACTTGTTTAAAGTCACGTACTTTATAAATTATTACACCTGTTCATATTTCTATACCTCTTTCATGCCGGTGGGTCACTTCAGTGCATTTCAGGTATAGTAAAAATCTGTAGAAACAGATGAAACCAAAGCATAATAGAAAATTATGCTTTTAAAAACCATTGGATTTGTACATTTCAGTCATCACATCATTTAACCAATCCATGGAGAGTGGAATTTCTTTGGATCTACTTTTTCCTTCCTTTCTTTCTGGATATTTACACTTTTGAGAAATAGAGACAAGAATTCAAGGAAATAGTAATGTGACTGAAAAACACACTATAACTACAGTTCAACAAGGTAGTGCAAGATCCCACCTAAATATAAATTATATAATATATATGTATGTATGTATGTATTGACACTATAATATAAAAACATCATGGTCAACATTAGTGATTAAAATACAACTAACATCTAACACTGATTGGAACATATTTTGTGCACTAAAACATCTCTCCTACATTGTACAAAAGTAGTCTGACAGGTTTAACAAGGAAACAGACAGCCAGTGAAAAACATTTCTGTCTATTCTGCCCCTCTGCTCTGCTCTGGTGAGAGCCCACCTGCAGTGCTGCATCCAGCTCTGGGGTGCCCAGCACAGGAAGGACATGGAGTGAGTCCAGAGGAGGAGCAGCAAGATAATCAGAGGGATGGAGCACCTCTCCTATGAGGAAAGGCTGAGAGAATTTGGATTGTTCAGCCTGGAGAAGAGACGGCATCAGCGTGACCTAATTGCAAACTTCCATTACGCCAGAGGGGAGCTACAAAACGGAGAGGGACTTTTTACAAGGCCGTGTAGTGATACAAAAGGGAATGGCTTTAAACTGAAAGAGAACAGGTCAAACCAGACATTAGGAAGAAATTCTTTACTGTGAGAGTGGTGAGGCACTGGAACAGGTTGTCCAGAGGAGCTGTGGATGCCCCATCCCTGGAAATGTTCAAGGCCAGGTTGGGTGGGGCTCTCACTAACCTGATCTAGTAGAAGGTGTCCCTGTCCATGGTTGGAACTAGATGACCTATAGTCGCCCCTTCTAACTCAGGCTATTCTATGATTCTATGATTCTTTTTAAGTCTGTTTTGATAAAAATGGCTTTAAGTCAGTAATTTCAGTTTTAGGACTATGTCTCCTTCAAACAGAAAAAACCAAGAGATCAAACATTTCTTAGCTGTTTAAGCAAAGAAGTAGTAAGGAAACAATCAGCAAAAATAAGTTTTAAAAAAAAAAAAGGGAAGAAAAAAAGAAAGAAAGGGGGAAAAAAGGTGGTCTAGCTCAAAAATTCAGAAAAGACTGTGATGAATTTCAGTTATTCTACAGCCTAGTGACTGAAAATGATGGACTGGGATATTCCAGCTGTCAGAAAGCTATCAGAGAAACAGTGGAAAATGCTGGAAATGTCTGTGTTCCCAGCAGCTGTGGAATTAAATGCTATTTACAGAGCCTGCCACAAATGATAACATTTTTTCCAGAAAAATCTTGAAATCTGCAAAGATCTAAGAGGGAGAGAGGGAGAGATGAACAGTTTGCTGGGAAGGTAATTTCCTCTGCAGTTGCCAAAATCTGACACAGTTAAGATGACATGGATATTTTCTGCATCATTCTTCTAATTGGTAACTACACCCCTTGTATGTTTTAAACAGAAACAGATGCTTCTGTCTTAAAGTCATTTTGCAAAGCAAAAGGGAAACAGCATTAAAGGATCTGTTGGTCTTTTATGTTGAGATAAATTGATTTTGTGAGGATTACAAATACTTCTTTGTGGAATGAAAACTATGACAGCTTAAAAACTCCTCTGAGCTTAGAATTGTAATTTATATAGGAAAATGTAATGAGATAATTGTCTTTCCCAAGCTTGTTCTTCCATTCACTGATAAAAATTTCAAAAACCATATTATGATATGGAACATATCATAGGAAGATAGTTACATGGAAAATATTTTCCTGCCCTAGTGCTGTCATTCACGTTCTGTTTCATGCAGATGAAAAACAAACCATGTCAGACACCTTCACTCTGCTGCTTATTCTGCATTTGCTGAATAAGGAAATCACCTCCCTATACCTCTGTGTCTATTCTTTGATGAAAAAATTCCTCAGGCCAATAACTTTTCAGTACACACCAGAGGCAACAAAATGGAGTCAAATTGATATCTGGGAATTTTATGGATTAAAGATTGTAAACAATGACTTCCAATGAAAGGAAGGGAAGGGAAAAGCAAAGTAACAACCACTGTGGACATACAAGACTTACACAGAACAGAAGCGTATTTCAAGTCTGTTACAAGAAAATTTAGGTGTTTCCTTTTCTGTAGTCCCAAGAAAATACCAGAACTGCAAAATCATTTCTAGATTTATTTGATACTGTAATAAACTCATGTTCACTGCTCTGTCATTTTCAGCCATTCCTGAATTTTATGTTTCTTTGTTCCTTTGTAATAGTATTATGATCTCCTCCTTGAGAGAGGATCATACTTGATACTCTAATGCAAGTAAATAATGAAACCACATGCTGATTTGCTTAACAACCCTTTACAGAGGCCATAAAAATGTACATAATTAAAAAATCATTATAGTCTGCTATTCAGTAACTCTGCAATGCAAAATTGTTCTAAGCAAGTGCTTACTAAGTAAAGGGAAGGTTTGTAAGAGTAAGACAATAAATAACTGGAAAAAAGTTCAGCTATGGGAACATGAAAAGGTATAGTAAAAACATGAGTGAGTTTCAGAAGTAGCCCTAATATCCACTTCAAAAAGAGGGTTTTTTTTAAATAGATTTTTCATAGCAAGAAGGTATTTACCCTATTTAGAAAGCATACAAGAAAAAAAGATTCAATCCACATACATAATTTAAACTTTGTTTGTTTGTAATTATTTTGAAAATTCTCCATGTGATTTCATGCAAGCTTAGGCAACAGTGGCATCAATAATTTCATTAGACTGCAGTCTCATTAAACATCTATGACTAAACAGCTTTCTGCCCCTTCTGTGATACTTCTTTCTAATTGAGTTAACTTCTCATTCGTAAAATTAGGTTAGGTTCTTCTTAAACTCATCTACAAAACAATCTCATACCCAGTAATTCTTAAGTGGCTATCATTTGCCCTACCACTAGATCTACCCTACCACTAGATATGGGAGAACTCAACTCATTTGTTCAAACACCATCACCTAGGCCATACCTTTTCAATATCTGGGATATCCACATAGGACTGGTAGCTATGACATAGCAGCTACAGGAAAACCAGACCATTGCAATCTGTGTTAGAAATATATTTCCCTTCTTACATCAATTATGAATCATACGTATGCCAACATCAAGCCTTGCACCACTCACCAGAAGCGTGATGCCTATTCATTCATGAAAAAACATTAACTGAATGCAGTTGAATAATTACCATATAAAGGTACCCCAAGTTTCAACTTACTACCTCATCCATAAGAAACTGTCATCCCATACATCAAAAAGTAGTTCTAAATGCCAAGACATGCAATTCTTTTTGAGTGAATAGTCTCTCTTAATATTCTGAAATCAGGGAAAATTTACCAGGTTAGTTTATGCACCACTATGTAACAGAAACATACAGAGGAAATAGAAATATATGATGAGCTAGTCAAATGTTTTTAGTGTGTAAAAGTATCTCCATGAACAATATCTGTATTATTAACTTCACCTAAATTTCATTTGTTAAATATAAATAGATATTCACAATGAGGACAATATAACAGTGGCAAAGCAAGATGCGAACCCTGGCATTTGCTATTGCTCCTTGTGGGAGTTCTAATGCATATTTAGTTTCAGCCATCTTTGTTTGCGAAAGCATCCTTTTGGATTAACATGGCATGACAGTAATTGGCATTCTCTTCTGTAACACTAATGACCCCGTTTTGTCAAGTTACCCAGCAGTTTTAGTCAGAATAGAAACCAGCTTCTTGCCTACCAGAGAACAGAGATAGAGGACAGTACTGAACATTAATTTAAAAAGTTGATTGAAACAGTAACTCTTTAGAGTAGTATGCAGTGATAGTCTTTGCCACCCCTCTGCTGCCCTGAATCTCCTTCTGATTGAACAAATCTATTCATCTGTAACAGACACAACTGAAACAGGCCTGGAGGCAGGGGATGCCCTTCTCCAGTAAGGAAAGAAGAAACATTGAAATAATGCAAGTTTTCCCATAACAACCTCTCCACTTTCTGAGCTGATTGCTTTGTTCAGGTACATAGGCAGGGTTTCCTGTGGCAAGAGTGAGGGCCTGTTAACCCCAAAGTCATGCTTACAGTGAGGAGAGGTAAACACTAATAAAACATGGAGTGTTTTCTTCAATAGAAATAAAGCATGAACCAAAAGGAACAAAGATGTGGCTGGCTAGCTAAGGGATCATGGGAAGAAGCATTTGGTGGGGAGTCAAGGCTGTTTGGAGTGAGATCCCACAGGGATTAGCAAGGCCCAATGCTCTTTGACATTTACACCAGTGATCTGGAGGCAAATATTAAACCACTGCTCATAACCCTTGCAGATAGACAGACTGATGGAAAGCCAAAGAATGATCAGTCCAGCTACAGTAAGAAGCTCCCCTGCTTTTCAGAGTGCCACTGGTGGCTAAGGTCATGCTTTCTGAAAACTAGAACAATAAATAAAATGCATTTTAATATAAGCAAATGTAGAATTGGACACCAATGATCAAGGAATGCAATCAATGCCTAACATATGGAAGCATCCTGGGAACAGTAGGAAAAAACTAGCACTGCATCTGAATCTAAGTAATAGTGAGAATGGAATGCTGTATAGGGGTGTGGGATACACAGTCTAAAAAAAAATGTTGAAAAATTGGAATGTGTGTGACAAAAGTCATTGAAATAAAAAGAGAGATACTTAAAATTGGAAGGCATAAAAAGCTTGATCTGTTTGATATGTCAGTGGGAAAACTGTGGGACAATTTCCACAAAGAACACATGAACTTCCAAAGAGGAATATGTGTTTTATTAAAAAACAGAGAAAGTTGATGCCAGACAAGTTCAAATAATGAAAAAATCTCCAGCAATAAGGGCAGTTAATCATGATGATCCAATTACTGAGGAAAAAAAGAAAAGGAGGGGTGGATTCTCTGCCTGTTGCTCATCAAGAAAGAAAGATAACAGTTGGCCAAATGAAAGTTACTTGGCCCAAACATATACAAAAATCCAACAATTTTAAAAGCTAAAGACCGTTCAGGAAATTAAAAATGTCAGAAAAGTTGCTGGAACATAAATGAGGATTTCTGCAGTCAGAATTTAAACCTTTAGGCCATACTACATTTCACAACACTACAGTAAAAAATGCTGAATGACCAGGAAAAGAAGGATCTGACTCCTTGTGATCATGCTGTAAAGAATTCTTGGTTTGTTGTCATTACTGTTCTGAATATCTAAAACTATTTAACTGCTATAACCTCTCTCCTGACACCAAATGAAGAGATTCATTAGTACTAACATGCTGTTCTGTCAATAATGAATTTTACCATCTGTTAGCATTTCTGATAAATTTTCTGTTGTGGCAAAAAAAAATTTTATTTCAAAACATTTTTGAAGGAGAAAAGAGACTGAAGTTAAAGAAGTTTTACATTAAAAACATTTTTTAATATTTATAGAGGTTATTTTTTCTTATTCTGTATCTTTCTGTATTTCTACAGATAATATATTTCTATATTTCTATAGAAAATTCAGTGTGACCAATTTAAAAAAAAAATAACAACAAATTTGGATTAAGGATTTTTCTTGAATCCATTAAACAAATTATTCCAATAAACTTCCAGCCACTAAATTTTTTCCAGAATTTCAAAAAATAGGAAATGAAAGCATCATCTTCAGGACAGTCTTTAAATAAATGTTTCCTGAAGTAGAGCTGAAGTAACATGACTGATAAAGCAGCAAGCCCTTTTTGGGTGGCTACTTTTAGGTTATATTACTCAGTGCATCATGCTGGTTTGATTCAGTCTACTAGTAATAGAAGTTTCTGACACTGAAAATAAGTTTCAATACGAGGTGTTTATTATAAGTGATAAAGAATAGATATACTTCCAAAAGTGCATAGTCAGTCAGGAATAGTTAGTCTGTATGTTGCAACTTGAAAACACAGCCTGAGAGAAGGAGGAAAATAGACCTCTTCTTTCATTTCTTTTCATCCGTTTCATGGAATGATTCTATTTAATTCATAACATACTCAAACAGAATCTGCACATTCTGTACTTACATTCATAAACCTTTTAAACATATTGCAATATATTCTGTAATTACAACAGTCTTGTATATATCTTCAGTCTCTATTACTCAAGTTTTCATTTTAACAGATTTTTTTTTCATTTGACATGCAAGTAATTGAAAATTCACTGACTCACAGAACCGCTCAATCTTTGAAGAGCTGCAGAATTGTTTATATAAATATGATTCTATGAACATCAAGTCTGTCTGCAATTCCTGCAAAACCTCTATGACACGCCATGTGATTGTTGTCAAATCACAACCGTCACATATATTATAGACTCAATCTAACCCTTTTCAGAATGAGGGATTTATAACCTCCCTTATACACTCCACAAACAGCACATCAGCTCTTTTCTGTTAAGCTCCAGAGTAAAAGAATAGCAATGCATGACTCACAGCCTTGAAAAAAACATGACCCTCTCTTGGGGAAAAAGTACATGCAATCTCTACAGGCTCTGAGCTGACACCATGCAAGAGAAGGCTGGCATGACTAAACACTAAGAATCTGTATCAGCTGCCATTACCACAGCTTTTGTTTGTATAATATGAAATATGGAGCCGTCAAAGGCTAACTGTTCACGGTAGGTATAAATAGTCCTGTTGTATTTTTGCATTCCAAGCTCATAAGTTTTGCATCTCATATTGTCAGTAGCTGTTCACAGCAGAGCTGCTCACCCTCCAGAGGGAAGTGAGCCGCAGCCTCCCCCAGGCATCCCTGCCACATACCTGGGTGTGCAGACGTGTGTGCTACCATGTAATTGAACTTTTGCCTGTGACACAGATGGCTGCACACACATTCTTCACAATCTTGAGAAGTGATCTTTACGCCTGAGGGACTCTTGATGACCATGCTGACAGTTGCTTCTGTAAGTGACAAAATCTGTGCCCTCGTGTCCAAGGTCCTTTTAAGAGGGAAGGAGACAGAGGGCAGCTGGCCGAGCCAGGGGACAGCTGACCGTGGCTGCTCACCTGCTGGAAACTCTGCTCCAGCATTTTCTCTAGGGCACAGAAACAATAAGGGGGGAAATTTCTCCTCCATTCCAGAAGGAACAATACAGTATTGTTACACTGCATTTCACAAAACTCTTCCCCAGCCCAAATAAGGAAAAATTAATCATTTGTGTATGTGATGTGCCATACAAACGTGGCCTGACAAGGGCATTGTGGATGGTTTGCAGCCTGGCCTTACTATGCATTAAGCGAAACCCCAAGCTGCAATGTTACGGGCTACGTGACCCCTGTACTACCTTACCCTGCTTCTGTGACTCCAGAGGCCTCCCTAACTCCTTCACACTTCCAGCTGTGCAGGCCCTGGTAGTGGAGACTGCATTCCTACTGCAGGCTCTGCTAACAAAACCCTACATTTGTCATTTTGCCACACTGCTTTGAAGAGTCATAACAGATTTGCTCAGTTTTTCTACAGCACTAATATCGTTTCCTTCAAGAGGTCCTTTATAACTACAGGTGTCAGCTGTTCAGTTATCAGTTTTCTTAGATTGTTATGTTATGGGCCATTACCACAAGTTCTCTTTATCACCTCCTTCACACATTTTAAAGTTCATGATGTATTATACCTCTTAAGCACAATATAACCATTTTTACTACGTTTAAATAAAAATTGCCCTTAAGGCCTCAAATGTATAATTCACTGCTTTCCCTCCCCCATGTTGTTTTGTTTCAAAAAAATGTATGTAGACATACTACAATCTGAGTAAAGCAAGCAAGGTTAGTAATGAGAAATAATTTAGCTTTCATTCAAAAGTTCAGTGACATTCTTCACCATAAACAAGAATAGGAAAACCCCAAAAAAATTCTTTGGCAGTTACTTTACAATTAATATTACGTGCTATATTAGAAAAGAAGATTAAACTCATATTCACAAGTGAATTGTGTCAGCTACCAATTCCATCACTCATACATTCTTCTTGCGGCTTAGCACTCATGTCAACTCTAAGATTTAAAGTTTATGTTGCAATATAAAAGTAAACCCCTGAGCAAAGGGATAGTGGGGAGGACAGTCGGTATTTTTTATTTTTTAGAAACAGACTGAGGATTATGTTCTTACCTGCAAAACACTGCTTATGCAGCTATTTCAGGAACTTCTATTGTGGCAAAATCATATCTAAATGTTTAAATAGTATTGTCTTTTTCCTGTTTTTATTTTAACCTCCTGCTGTTTTGACAGTTTTCTTTCAACTTCTGATTATCAGGCCACCTAGCTCTACATTAAAATGGTCAGGATCAATTTGTCACTGCACATTTAAATGTTCTCTTGTGAATACATTGGATGTAAAGTGCAGAAGCAAAAACAAAACACAGAGTCATCAGTAAGTTTAGAGAAGTTAATACATTCTAAGCTGTCATATTGTAGTACTAGATGAAATATCAGCACAATCTTACTTTAATACTGATACCACATTATGAATACTATGTCCTTACCAGAGTTTGCATCCCCAGGCAGAAATAAGGAGTGGTTAGCTACCACCTAAATAGACAAGAAAGTAGACCTCAATAGACCAATAAAATGAGATTATCATACTTGCTTCTGGGTGTAATAGCATTTTGATGAGTAGTATGTAGATTGCCTGAGGCTGTAAAATTATAGGAAAGCCACACAATCATTAACATTATCCAAAACTATTTCAAATCCCTAGGAAATTCATGAGATTCAGAGTAAAGTACTTTGCTTACATGAGTTTAGAGTTGGATGTTTATTCAGATGTCCAATTCTAAGATCTAGCTGCTAATTTGCATCATCAAAACTAACTCAGACCTAGACAAGCGTGAAATCCCTAGCATCCAGTAACATCTCTGAGGAGCTACAGTCCTGTTTCGGAGCATGTATTCAGCCACCTAAATCTGTGCAATGCTCACTGGTCCTCTCATACCAAGACCCCAACAGGATGCACGAATTCCCCAATATCCTCCACAAGAACCTGTTCCAGTGGATGTGGTCAAAATATGTCACTTTCAGAGACTGAATTGAGGGCTCTCTTAATCAAAACTTCAGTTTGGAAAACGTGATTAAAGTTGCTTTCTTGGGAAGTGAGACAGATATAAATTCCCATAGTGGGGAAGGGATTTGAAGGCAAATCTCCAGCTTCCCAAGAGAGAGATAGTTTATCCTCTAAGTTACTGGGCTTGCAGTCTGAACTCATCTTTTAAGCTGTTTCACCTGGCTGCAATAATTAAATACACACTGAACTATGCAATGCACAAGTACTGCTCCCCAGCTAAAGGTCTGAACAATTCATATAAGAGACTGAAGATTTGTATCGCATTCCCAAGGTAAAAATGGTATCTTAAACAAAAAGGACTAGATTGCATGAAATATTTTAGTCCACCTCATGCTTGGTACATTTTACTGCAAGATGACTCCAGCTATTTCTCCACTAAGACTATCTGTACATGGTGTGAAGTCATCATCTCTTATTCCAAGGTAGAAAAAATAATTGGCTAAATGCAAAGCCTCAAGTGTCTGAGGAGAGAGGTATTTGAGCTAGGGGAAGGAAAGTGAGGTCATGTTTAAATTATAGTTTTGGGTCATGCTGGTTTTGTTTTGGAGGTTTGGGGGACTTTTTAGTTTTAAAAGGTCCTTGTTTAATACATTGGACTACATCAAATACATGTTATTCCTCCATGTAGCTGCAGTTTAATTTGATGTTATTGTTTCTACAGGGTAGGAGGTCCTTAGAAGTTAGATATTGAACTCAAGCAACACTGCCCTGCTCCTTTTCTTGTTCTTGATAATGCTGTTACATGCTGGATGGTTTTGCTATTAACCTTTTCAAAAAAGCAGACACATGTTTTTCAAAACCCCCTTAATGTTATGCTCAACCATGCTTGTACCTGCCACAACTCTACATACTTTGTGCATAAGCATTACCAAGCCTTGCACTAAATAAGAAAATTTGAGAGTGAAAAATATATATTTAAAATATCTTTTTAAGGCCAGAGTCAGCCATTATTATGTAATCGAATGCTCCAAAGCTAGAATCTGATACTAAGAAACTTTTCTTTCTACTTTCAGGTTATAAGTGTGGACTAAAACGGTAATTCCTCTGTTTCTACCACTTACCATGCTTTGCACTGGGGACAAAAAACAGCCCAGAATTTTCTGTGAAACAGATAAAATGAAAGAATACTTTTTAAACACAGGCGGACAAGGACACAAGTCAGAGGCATCTTTTAATAACTCGTGACAGGTGTGAATGTGACTGAGAAACTTCATATGATCAGATGACAAGTTAGATGACTAATTAGGAGCATGCTGCTAAGGCAAGAATTGCACATTTCATAAGATCTTCAGGAAAGAATATTTATTGGTCCACAGCAAGGAAAAATAGAAATCCTGACACAACACCTTTCCCAAAGCTTCAGCTGTAGCCTATCTCTCCACATACATGCCTTGCAAAGAATCTCTTGCTCCTTTAAAAGATTTCACTGACAGTTGTCAGGTTGTTTCAAGTAGTTCAGCCTAGATTTTTTCCCAGGTGCCTCACAGAAACAAAATCCATACCATGGCAGAGATATGGTCTGGTGAAAAGCTATTTGGCATTTGTGATCTTTTACTTCTGCTCTTCATGTTTAACACACACCTACATCTACAGAAGTGACTTGTGCAGGATTTATGCAAGCTCAGGGTGAAGGGTGGTTGCTTTTTAAAATAAAAGATTGAAAATTGATAGAAGCACAATGTGAGATAAGCTAGTGTTCCAAAGATAGCACTTCAGGTACAGCTGAACAAATACAATAATACCACCCAGCACCATTTTCTTTCTGCCTTCATGGAGCTGTATGGTGATCAGCTATCAGTCCTCAAGACAAGCACAGGAACTCATAGCTCAGGAGAACCAAAAACCAAATGCACCTTTAGGGTATCTTTGCATTTTTCCAAGTCCTTATACTGGAAGGTATCTTCAGTGCCCAGAACATGCCCAGACAGGTGACCTGTTCAAGCCACAACAACCTTCCTGAACTGAAGCCTGCCCTCTTTGGTCTGTTCTCTGACACAGTAAAAGGGACTGTTGTGTAACAGCTCTCTACTCAGCTGGGGTTTCTTGCTTAACTGCTTGTTAATCCTGCATAAGTACCATGCATCTGACTGGGGAATTGTTTGTTTTAAATGGCTTTTTGTTTACAAGAGGAATATCCACCAGTATAGACTGTCTGCTAATACATTCTCTGATTTTTTTGTTTGGTTGGTTGGTTTTTTGGGGGTTGGTTTTGCTTTGGTTTTTGTGTTGTTAGGAATGCTCCTCTTTTTATGTTTTCATACACACCAGTAAGAATGCAAGAGCTGAAAGGCTAAATAGAAACAAGTAGTGTACCCTATGGATGCTTTTCAGAGGAAAAAAAGTATCTCACTTTCTGAATAGAATCACTATGGCCCTATAAATAGAAAGATGGGGAGAAAAAAACTCACCTGATTTTAAAAGCTTGTATTGGTTACTCACAGACACTGAAGTTTCTACAAAAAGACAAAATAATATAGCTCCTTTACATCTGAAAATAAGGAAATGCAACAGCTGCCTGGCTTGTTACATCTGTAGATTGCCCTATCACTTCACCTGTAGCCTACAGCAGGTAACACCACGATGTAAAGTAAATATCTGTCCTGTGATAGCAAGTATATTCAAGATGCTCTTATGGACTAGAGCATAATGGAAGGAAAGGTGATGTTTGCTGCAGAAAATCTGTAAAAGAAATAGTAATAGCAGGCACCCTGGAAGCAGGGCACGGAGCAGAAAACTCCTTTACTGCAAGGATAAAACCCAGCTGTCAATGATCTCAAGCTGCAGATAGAGAACTATAGGAGCAGCTGTTTGGAAGAGATCAGGAGTTCACAGGGAGAAGGAAAAGAGATCCCAATTACACAGAAGAGTAGTTTAACTGCTCTGCCATGACCCTCACTAACTCAGAGACAACCTGCCTGCAGGCAGGGTCTGCAGGGAGGAAAAGGCAGGAAGTTGTTTCCTGCAAGTGCAAGTCTCTGAAGTAATAACATGTGGTGTTGGTCCTCTGTCTTGTGACACAGCTGTGAAGACCATTTAAGAGTTTTTGTGTTCCTCATATTTCTTCATTTAGGGATGTTCTCTTACAAATATACATAGATACACACACACATATATATGTATATATCTTTTTCTTTCTAAATTAACGGAAGAAACTGAAATACAGGCTGAGTATGAGACCACAGTGTGTCAGAATGGAGCACCCTCTGCAGCGCATCTTGCTGGTGCTGGGTAACGGAATTACACAACTGATAAGGTCGATGCAAAGAAAGGAAAAGAGAAGGGAGACATCTATGCAAATATTTTGCATACATTAACTTAATGTTTGTTCATATAAAACACATTAAAAGATGCTAAATTGTTTTGTTCCAAGTAAATACACAAATCTATTTGTTTAGATTAGAGGCAGACTAACTAACATAGATTTGATAGAACTTTTGATAAGTGCATTGGAATGCACAGAAAGCCAACACACGCACACTAGTCTATGTTTGCAGTAAATCTTTAGAAGAAAACATACAAGACTTTGCATAGCTGGTAATTTTTGGGCACACCATGCTCTCAAAAACACGTGATCTCTTAGAAGTCCCAGCTGTCTTCCTTTGAACTGCACTCCTATCAAATGCGACAGGATGATATGCCACAAATAGCACATGGTAAACACACCAAAGAAAGAAAGCACAACCCCCCAAACGACCAATGTTTTGCTTCACTCAGGCATGAATAAGGCATGCTTTGATGCAATTGCATCATATCTTTATAACTTATGTTCAAGTAGCTTGCAGCAGAGCCAAATTAAACCAAAAACCTGAACGCATGTAACTTACATTCAAAGCGATAATAAGGATGACTCTTTTTATAAGCATTATAAAAAGCAGTAACCAAACAATCACAACTGACTAATGAACTGATCTGGGGTCTTGGGAGAAAGATTTCTGTAATACATACTGGAACTACAACACTACATTGTAATGTTAATTAGGTACATAACAGTTGGTAGGCAAAGGACTTCTCTGATTCACTTCAATAGTACAAAGAAGGGAAGGGATCCCCATGGCTTCTCCTAGGCACAACATAATTTGAAAAATGGGACCAATTCTGTAAGTGTGATTAACCAAATTAACAACCATTTGTTTTGGACAAGATCATGGGCAAGGAAACTAAAGTGCTCAGGTTACACAGGAGTGCATAGAACATCTGCAGATGTGTGCTTAACTAATATTTAATGGACCTGAATTTTGAAAATTTGTTGGAGGTAGACAATGAAATACAGCACGTAAAATTAACTTGGGCTGTACTTTTTATTTAAGGTGCTAGATTGCTATTAAGCAATCTAGTCATAAAAGGGTTTTTAAGATTGGCAAATCATTTTGAACCTGTGTAATAGGTAAAAAGGAAATAGATGTTTTTTGTAAGTGAATGTTCTGTCAAGATGCATGCAGTCCAAAACTAGAACATTATTTTGTGATATGAGAAATCTTGTACTTTTTGTGAGCCTTTTGTAAATCCCCTTTATCTCTTCAGTGCTTGCAAAACTGCAAAGAAATAATCAAAAAAAACAGGAAATCTATGTACCTGCTCTCATTATCATGCTGAATACAAAAATTACCCCTGGGAATTTCAATAAGCAATGCATGGTAAACTGCAACCAACTGTAAATTTCACCCACATGAAGAATTTTTCAAAACAATATCTCCTGACTGACTGTTGAAGCAAAAAAACATGCAAGACGTGAGGATAGGTCTCCTGCCAATAGTAAGTTCATATTTTACAATATGCTTTTAAAGTCTTTTTTTTTAAAGATACTAAAGCACCTTAAAGAAAGTCTCATGCTTTGTTTGCTCATTTTTTTATTATTGCTAGCAAATCTATATTTTCTCTTATATTTTTCAAAAGTACTGTCTCCCTCTCCCAAAAGATATCCAAAGAAAATTCAGTCTGAGGCATTTACCCATCTGGAAAACTTCATGTCAAAAGTTACACATTCATCAAGGTCTTACACACCACTTTACAATGATACATGGGGGGGGCGGGG
>VZTJ01000309.1:790039-856968 GCA_013397795.1 Orthonyx spaldingii | reverse complement strand
GGGGGGGGGGGGGGGGGGGGAATCACCTATATATAAATATAACTGCTTGTATATCTTTATATGACCATCCAGACACAAAGAAGTAGGTCTCGTACAGGAAAATATCTTGTCTACTAGATGGATTGTATTTTTTCCTTGAATGAAGACAGTTTACAAAGCCCCAATGGTTTCCAAATCCTAAGTATTTTGCTGTGACCTACTTATTCCTATTCTCCACAGTCAGAAAATAGCCACCGGATGAAGTTAAATAGCCATTATATTAAATTTTGCAAACCTGCCAGGTAAATGGAGAGGGGAGAGGGAAGAAATGTGGGAGAAAAGGAAGACTCTCAAAACAAAGCACATAAACCCCTTGAGGTTGACCATCAGACCCAATTAGGTTAATAGAGTTATACTGATTTGCTCCAGTTGCAAAACTGGTTCAAGTCTGTGTGTTCAGAGATGCAAGAGAAACAGATTGTACCTTGTTCCTAGCTGAGCCTTGGTTCCCACTGTACCTTATTCCGAGCTAAATATACAGTGAAGAACATGCCGCACACTCCTGTCTCTAGAATGCTTCTGGATACTTCTCCCAGTACAGTGGTGAATTACCCTGATCAAATGCCTTAGTTGTGGTGTTCTTTTAAGCCTTCCAATCCTAACACAATATTCACATATCTTTGCTTTTCAATTCTGTCTCACACCTCTAGCTGCAAATCAAATCCTGCACACACAGTCACCACTTCTTATCCCATTCTGTGGTCAAACTAGTTGGAACAGTTTCTGAGAAGAGAATCTAAGCCTATACATCAAGTAAATAAAGAGCTAACATTTTCTCTATTCTGGTACTCAGTAACACCAAGGGGAAGAATTTCTTTTCCACCTTCAGACAGAAAATAAAGTACTGTTACACTGCTTTTCACAAAACTCTGCTCCAGTCAAAACAAAGTATGTCCACAGGAGTGAGTGTGTGTCAGCAAAAGGAACAAGAAACCTTGAAAAGAAGTGGTTAGAGGCAAGCTGCTGCAGGAGCTACAGAGGGAGCTGCCAAGAAGTCAAACCAGCTTCTAGACCAGCACAACAGCCAGGGCTGGTCTGCAGCTGAGCAGGTGCTGCAGGAGGTTGCAGCAGAATACACTGCCTATTATCTCCACAAGGAGAAGAGGGAAAAGGCAGTGCTGACAACAGCTAAGGAAACAGCAAGCCAGAGAAAAGCTGAAGCAGCTGCTGGACAGCAAACAAGCAGCAGCAGAAAGTACCCATCACAACAAAATAGAAATGCAAGTACAGAGTTACTCTATTGTATTCCACTTCCAATTCACTTTCTGCCTGAATTAGAATTAATATTTTAAGGTCCTAAGAGAAATCCACTTTCCACATGGCTACTCTTCCAGTAATAAGGATTAAATGAATCCTTTCTTCCTTCAGTTCCCCACTGGGATCAAACATATGGCTTCTGAGACAGTTTGACCCATTTCCCATCTGCCAGTGACCAAACTAGAGGTAGTGAAATGCAGCATCAGCACCCATCTATGAGAAGATGGAAAGAGATCTCCTGAAATTAAGATGAACTGATTCATCAAGCAAAGATTTTAAAATAAAGGAAAGCTTTTTAGTATACCAGAACTCATTAATAAGTAGAGGTATACATTTCTATGAGTACACTAGGGTTTCATATAAATCTATTAGTGATGCTATGATAATGCAAATTCTTCCATAGTGAATATTCAACTGAAGTTATTAGTCAGTCTTCAAGATCCCTTTCATCATTATTTTAGTTGCTTGTAGACACTGCACATGGATAATTTTGAGGGGGACACTGTTGATCATCCCTACCACACAGCAGGATGCAGTGAGGGGCTTCTCAAGCTTGTGAATTTGATTACTCCAAAAGTAGCCATAGTCCATTAATAATAAGTCAAGTTGATATATTTATTTATATTTATTTCTTTTATGTTTATATTTTATATAAATATATTTATTTATTATCTTTATTTAGCAGAGTAATCCACTAATGCAGGCTTTCTGTTTTAGTGGCCAGAGTTCTCTGCATCAATGTGCTATATGGTGCAAAGCTATCAAGTTCATTTATTGTTATCTCAGGATTTCTATAGTGCACTTCATTATGGGATTGCCAGCAGCAGACTTGTCCTGGGACTCTCATCCCAGGACAAAAGAGATTCAATATATGCATTACAGTTTTTTGGAGCTGTGGAGCATTATTGTTCATATCTTTATAGTCACTCATGTGCATCTTTTAAAAATATGCTAAAACACAGAGCAGATTTCTATTTCAATATAGATCTAGCAAGCAACAACCAGCCAAAGCTTGAATATAGGCCATTTCAGAGTTTTCATTGTATCAGCTTTGAAAGAATCCAGCTCACCATTTACACAGTTTAAGAACAAATTATTAAAGGTCCCTTCCTGCTGATCCATTTCTCCAAACTCTCTAAAGAACTTCACCTTTTATAAAACTTTCATAAAAAGCAATGCACTGAAATTTGTATTAGTCCCACTAAGAGTAATGGAAGTATCAAGTTCTAGATGACTCACAGATTTAGACTGCCACCTCAATTATCCAATGCTTTTCATTTTATACTGCAGTTTATTTTGTCCCTGTCTTCACTAATTCATTAAGCAGTATCCATCACTTCTTAATTAAAGGAATTAAACAAAGAGCAGTTTTGAATGAAAGTTAAGAACTGTAAAAATAAAAATAAAGTTTTTAGCTTTAAGTTAACTTCAATCATCCAAAAGTTATGTCTGCTACTTTGATTTTAGGGGAATTGAAGTTCAGTGAACCCCAGTGTCTGATCAAAGCCCCAAGAGTTCATAAATTTAGAAACTCTTTCTTAGGCTTGGTAACCAGCACAATGTTTCCTAAGGTAATTAGCTTCGTTGATTTCAGAAAGTTATGGTGTTACAGTTATATCTCATACAGTCAGTAGATAGCAGACACCAAAAGTGTAACGGTGTTTTCTAGTATTTAATTTTTCATTTGGGTCATGTCAGAAAAGCCACAAGAATGTGTTCCCAGAGTACTCCACAATTTCAAAATGCAGAGCAAAGTAGAACAGAATGTCACAAAAATTCACATCACAAATTGTTTTGAGGCCTAAGCAAGCGCTTAGGCTAATCCACATATTAGCCACAGGAATGCTTCTTGTCCCTTCTGAGAATCCTGAAGAACTTGAGAAGACCAAATAACTCAAAAGGACCAATATATTTTCCTATACATCAAAGTTGCAGTCTTCAAACCTATCTATTTTTAGCTGCATTTCAATTTCTCACTTAGATTTTAACTCTGTTATTACATATAACAAGTTTTTCTTTAGGCAACTGTCATTGAAAGAGATAGTCAGATTTAACTTTGTTGTTACTATTAAAATTCATTTTTGTATCTGAAAATGTTTTATTCTGAAAACTTTATAATTCTAGAACCACATACAATTCTGAATTAATGTGATTAGGGAGATTTTTTTTCTGAAAGATTAGGAAATGTGAGAGGGGCTCTAAATAGATGGTCAGTGTTACAGTTTTTGATGCTTTTATGTTGTTAATGTCCCTTAATCCATTAATTTCAAACTAGTCACAATTTCAATAGCACGTTTCAATATTGATAAGAAATTTCTCTCATCAACATCAGAAACTGTCCCCTGAAGTGAAAATTCTCCTCCCTTATTCTTTAAAATTTATTTGCAAATTTTTAACTACAAGTCAGCATACTGGGAAACAAGAATGTTCAAAAAACATCACCAAAATGTTATATTAGCTCTGTATCTACATTTCTCAGAATAAAGTAGATCAAGTTTTAGAATGTTTCTAAAAGGTTTATAAATTTTGAAACAGAAAAAGCTCTACAGTAAGATAAATTATTCTGTTTTTTCTTCCTTTTCCTATTACTTTGATCAACAATTTTATGATGCTTTGCAATACAATAATTTTTAGTGATTTTCCATAAATATATATGCACGTGAATGTAAGTATCTTCTAAAAATATTAAGAATAAACTCATCAAGGCAAAAAAGAATTAATGAAAATATCTGTTTTCATCAGTTTCATGTAAAATAAAGAAAAAAATCACTCCCATCTCTTACATTCAAAAAAAAAAAAAAAAAAAAAAAAAAATAAAAAATGACACAAAATAATTTATTTAAGANAAAAAAAAAAAAAAAAGAAATCATATATAATGCACTAAGATAATTTAGTTAAGTACACATCTCTTAATGAGCAAGCTGTGATAATCTCACCACAGAAAAATCTAAATGATGGGAACCAAAGTGGTTTTTCCAGTCTTGTTCCAGAAATTTATTTTTTTTTACCTGAGGAGGCATAAAGAACTTTAAATTCTGCCCCATGTAACTGTATTGAAAAAATTTCCTGGGTGTCACTCCAGTCTATGGACAGTTTTGCTTGCCAGCTCTGGTACCAGATCAGTAAATGTCCTTTTGAATAATTTTAAAACCATGAACAATCTTCAAACTCCTAAAGAATGCATTATTTCCCAGAGAAAAGAAAATCACTTGCCTATTAAGCTTGTCTACCAAATTGGTTGAAAATATATGCCTAACCTATGAGTTCCAGCTGTAAAAAAATACAAAATTGTTGGTCTCATTTAGTTTCACAGAGACAAAACAGAATTTATACCAGAATTTTAATTTAAGTCCTTTGGTGCTATTTTAAAGATAGTGTTTTACTATGCTTGGATTTATTAAGGAGATCATAATGCAGCATTGTGATCTAATAATCATGGAAAACAAAAATATGCAAAGTCAGCATTGATTAAATTGAGCTGCATGCTAGAAGGATATACTGTTGTTTTCAGAAAGTAACACAATTGTTGGTATTGTCTATTGTTTTGCAGAGGCAAGCAGTCTATTCTTTGCAGTATCTGAAATATTAAATATAAAGTCATTAAAAATACTTTGTCTACAAACACAGAGTTCTTTTTAAAATCACAGCGCATAAGAATTTTTTATGTGGACTGATGCTAAAGTAAATACAGGAAAGATCTATGTTTCATGACAGATGTTCTAAAGACACATAGTTTTTAATTATAGTCTTCTCTATTTGCCTAAATTACGTTTTATCCACCTATGATAAAGCATTGACATATAGACAAAATTAATGGAGAAAAAAGCAGGTGCACTAAGGTTTCATTAGTTAATTGACTGAACACCCCCACAATGTTTAGTGGATGATCTATTATTTTCAAAGGGTTCATGTAATGTATCTGACCCCAAAACACCTGTCTAAACAAAAAAGAGAACAACTGCAAGTGAACAATTAATATAGGACTAGTACCAAACTGCAACCAAGCTTCCAACACTCTTCAAGCTTGTGAGCCTAATCAATTTAACCATTTTTAATTATTGTATTCAAATATAATATCAATCTAGATAACACTGGGCACAAGCATAAATGAGGAGAGGAGTGGCTGGAGAGCAGCCCTGCAGGAAGGGCCCTGTGGGTGCTGGCTGGCAGCCGCTCAGTGGGAGCCAGCAGCGTGTGCCCAGGCAGCCCAGAGGGCAAAGCCCATCCTGGGTTGCATCAAACAGCACCTCCAGCCAGCCAAAAGGGGAGATTATCCTGCTGCAGTCGGTGTGGTTGAGACCCCACCTCAAGTGCTGTGTGCAGTTGTGTGTCCCACAGTTCAGGAAGGGTGTGAAGGTCCTTGAATGCATCCAAAGGAGAGCACCAAAGCTGGGAGAGGACTACAAGGCATTTCTTATGAGGAGCAGCTGAGGACTTTGGGCTTGTCAAGTTTGGAGAAAAGGAGGCTTAGAGGCAACACCTCTTTGATCTCTATAGCTTCCTGAAGAGGGAGAGTGGGGTGGGAGGTGCTGAGCTCTTCTCTCTGGTGTTCAGTGACAGGACAGGTGGTTCAAATGAATAGTTCTTTGAATGGTTCAAAGATGTGCCAGCGGAGGTTCAGACTGGGCATTAAGAAGCATTTATTTACTGAGAGGATGGTCAAACACTGGAACAGCCCTTTTAGCTGTTGGAGATTGATGCCCCAAACCTGTCAGTGTTTAAGAGGCATTTGGACAACATACTGGTTGGCCCTGAAGCTGTCAGACAATTGAACAAGATGATCATTGCAGGTTCCTGATAACTGAACTAGTCTACATTATTAAATATCAACAAGTAGAAAGGTTGATAAATTATCTTTTGTTATTCTTGATATTTCAAACAAGAGAAAGATAATTTTTTTTTAATCTCTGCAAACCAATAATGTCTTCTTTTAGACAAAAACTGATCATATTCAAAAGACTACAGCTGCTATTTCAGAAAGTTCATTTCTTATTTAGCAGCTCATTACATTACACTGTTTCCTTCTTTTCACTCAGAAAATAAGTTTAGTTTATGGTTGCAGTGTTGTTCTCTGCTAACACCTAAAACACAGAGGGAGACTATCATTCTGGGTGGCAATGATACACAAATTATTTTTTCCTAATTACAGAAGACTCTGTCAATTTATTTTGTCAATCACTGGCTTCAGAGGTTCCCCAATGTCATCAAAAACTGTGATGGAACTATTATTACTTCTTTTGACATATAACTATGTATTAAGGACTTACTCATTAACTGCAAGCTTATTGCCAAGAGGGTAAGGATATAGACCTAAAAAGTTTTGTAATGGGATATGCAGCATTTCACTGTTAAGTCGTTCATCCACATCTGGTCTAGCTTAGCAGTGACCTAAAATTATTACTGTATGAAGGCTCCTTTCTAAGTTATGCAAAAAGAACCATTTAGTTCAGTTTTTTAACTGAGGAAATATCCACATCACAAAGGACCCATTAAAACATCCTGCCGAGTCCCCAAGGATTTAAAAAATGAGCTTGCTTAGCCGAAGTTAAATTTATTATTATGTTCTTAAATTGCTGCCGATTCATTTTCTGCATACTGTAACCATACGGGATAAAGCCAGTAGATATATCTTTTTGCATATTGTACTTTTTAACATTTTAACCTTATTCCAAATATGACTCAAAATAGTGCATCATACCCATTAGACAGCCACAGAGGAGTTTGCAACGTTCGTGTTATTTTGACAGGAGCTGAATAGGAGCAGGGACCTGTGGGGTCTTTAAGCAGCAGTCCTGGCCTGTTTGTTTCAGCTGTTACCTTATTCTCCCTCAGCTTTTTGTAGCCCTCAGCAAACCCATTCAGCCTTCAGCAACCTGATTTTTCCCCTTCTTCCCCTTGGGGTAGCTTTGGCCAAACTTTTTCTTCCTGCTCTGTGCCCCTTCGCTGCGGCTTTATCCAGACTCTGACTCTCACCAGCCAGACTGTTCCCAGCTGCCTCTCTGCACCTCCCCATGCAGCAGGAAGCCCTGATCCCACAAACACACCCTGGACACATTCTTTTCTTCCTCACAAGTCCCTTCCCTGTCTGCCCAAGCGTCCTAAAGGGATATTGACTCTCATGTTTAGGACTCCCCACGTATTTCTAGCAGCAAGAATCACTTCTCAAAAAACCAAAAGGTTTGTTGTAGGTCATGTGGGAGGTCATGTCACAAATCTTTAACACCCTCTCACATACCACCCATGTTCCTGCTGCATAACTTTGCAGGCCTGCTCTCAGACTCATAGTAGCACAGTGGCCATTTGAGGTGGGGAGGAGATACCTGAGACCTTTTTGTGCATGTGTGCATGACTTTGCATATGAGTCTGTCTGACAACATCAATAATAACAATAGGCAGAGAAATATAACACTAATACCAAAATGGATCACAATACAGTGTTTGGCTTATTTGTTTCTAGGATCTACAAACAAACCTAGCATCTATCATAACTACTGTGGACTTCTCCAAAATCAGTTTGAATTACATCAGCAGATGGAGTTGTGAATTTTGATCCTAATGTTCTTACTGCCTATCTACTTTGTCACTATTATCCCTGCTTTGTCATTAAATAGGACTTCATTCCCTAGGGCTATCATAAATAATTCCCGTAAATTCATGTTTTAAGTTTATCGCCATGCTTTAGTTCAAAGAATTCACTGTGTGAAACTTTGTTGCCTATACAACAAGGACCTTTTATTTTCATATTCAGTACTGGGAATTTTTTTATATTTCAAATAAGAACAAAACAAAACCAATAAAATGCTAAGACATTAGCAACCATTATAGTGCACTCCACATAAAAATCAACAATTTTTTCAATCTTACTTTCAAACCATGGATACCTTATTTGGCCTTTTAGAAAGTAAAGTCACATCTTTAAAGCTTCAGATTCATTCCTGAAGATCTTGGCTTCTTTACCCTTTCAAAGCTATATTTCAAAAATTGAAGCCAGGATAAAATTTGGTAAGATTTTTTTATCATCTCTCAAGAAGGTAAAATACTCATGTTAGCTTCTTGAAAAATTAGTTTTAAACCTACCTGCATAATATTACTGGTACTCAGATCATAATAAACTTTCCAGCACACAAAAAACCACTTTAGAACTTCACAATATAACAGCAACCAGAACGTCACAGACAAAACTAATAACATTTTCATTTTTTGGCAGGAAAACAAGGAGCAAGATTATTCCCAAATCTTTAGAGTCCCACAACCCTTTATCAAACCTTTCAATCTCAAATGAGGCACATACATTTCAAACATTTTTGCTTCTTCCAAGAATTCAGCTTGGCTTCATTCTATTTCATGACACTTTCCTTGGGGAAATCACAGAATCAGAAAAAAAAAAAAAACCAACAAAATCCAGACAACATGGGAAGATATTGGACTTGAAGCTTATTAACGACCCTAGTAAGCCTTGAATAAGATCTACAGATTTATATTTCCATTAGAAGTGAAACATGAGAAGCCAGCAGGAGTTGAGTTAGATGTACACCAAGAACTAAACAGCACCTGAGGCAAGATTCAGTGGCATGCCTTACATAGGTGCAGCAGAGAAATAATTGTGAGAGGGAATAAGTGTTAAGGTAGCTTCAAGAGTAACATAATGCTGACATTTTGGAGCAACTCCAAAATATAATTTATCAGCATGCAATATCATCACTGGTAATAAACCCCACTCACTGCTGCTGTGCTGCAGACCCTGCTCCTCCCAGCCTCTGCACAGCTCCCAAGGGAACTCTGACAGCCTTCTTCCTCATCACTGCTGCAGGAATTATCTCACTGGGAGTCATTAAAGTACCATTATGCCTTGTTAGCTCCCTCACTCTTATTTAAAAATTTAAAAAAAAAAAAACACTCTCAGAAGCTTAGGTTTGGGAGGGGGTGGGGTGGGTGCAGGCAGGGAGGGGTGTTAATGAAGTTTTCCATGTTGTATTTCCATATGTTCTAGATTTGTTACTTGGAGTCAATGTCCCTGGTGAACATACATCTTTGCTAAGTGAATACTTAGATATCAGTCTCCATTCCCACCTTGTACATTTACTCCTCTAATCTCTTTAATCTTAAAGAACAATGTTTTTTCCTCATGTTAAAAGAACATATTATTGGTATTACATTACCACCATAAAATGTAATACTCTGTGATTGATAACATTACTGTGTCGCTGTTGAGTTGATGTCGAAACAAGAAGCATTACTGGACTTTTCAGACTCTCAAGATAAAAAAAATTAAGAATCAATTAACAACTCTGTTATCAAATGGCTGGTGATCTGCCCTATATTTACATCTTTATCAGCTCTCTAGAGGGTCACTGCACAGAATTTTGGGTTTTATCACACTACCTGTTTCATCCCGTTTGACTCTTGTTGGGGTACCTGAGCCCATCCCGGGACATTGGTGGGATAACTCCGCTGTATGAAACCATCCCTTGGAAAGCGAAATGGACTATCCCAGTTTCTCCCTGAGTTGCCTTACCTGGATATGTTAATTCTCCTATATTGATTAACCCTAACCTGTCTCCTGACCCTATCCCTTGCTCCTTCTGTATCCCCCTGCCTCCCTCTCCTCCCCTGTGCCCCCTGCCCTCTGGCCAGTGCCCTATAACAAGGGTCTTCCAAGGCGATTCGGCCTCTTTCGCCGCTGGACCCCTTCAGGAATAAAGTGCTCTGGAACTCCATGCGACTGAGCCCTCTGCTAACCCCGGTAATGCATGAGCCATCTGGCCAGGGGTGGGATGCCAGCTGGGATAGGAGCAGGGCTTCTGCACAGTACCCGGCTGCACTGCCCAGAGATGTCTTTCGGAGACTCCAAGACACTCCTGGTGAAAGCAGAAGCTTCCATCCACCCCACACCCCTCCCCGGGACAGCGTTAGACTCTAACTTTGATTCTGTGACATCTTAGAAGATCTCTTAGAAGAAGAAAGCTACCTTCTGCTTGTGGCCCAGCTGGCAGTTATGAACCATCAATCAAAAGAGGAGGACTTATATAGAGTCTTATGGCACAGAGTGTATTTTCCTCACTTTCAGCAAAAGGATTTGAAAGGCTGGAATAAAGCACCATGCATCCTGGCCCAGGAGATAATCACTTCTAAATATTCAATACATCCACCATTTTTTCTCATAAAGGGATTTATTCTACCAAAAAATTCTTTTCTCAGCTGCCCGCAGGGAGAAGTGAAATGCTGGACTCCCTTCCACTGGGCTGTCAGGACGTGTTATTCTGCTGATCAAGGATCTTCAAGTACCCAACACTAATCAGCCCAAGACAGGCTAATTATAATCCCTGAGGCCGCCTTCAGTCTAGGAAAATATTGCTAAAAAAAAAACAACCTATGAGCCTTGCCAAGCTGGCATTTTTCCTAGCTCCAAGTGGTATCAAATTTCACTTTCAGACTGTATAATTTCCAGGTTGGATATAGCTGGGGGAAATATCATTTCACAGGCTGAAGGTTTGCTGAGGTTCTCTATAACCTCTGCCTTCCCTGTGGTTCTCACATACCAATGAAAGCACCTGACAAATAAAAAAATGTTATTTCATTTTCATACTTTTGCTTAAGTAATGGCTGTCCATAGTCTGAATTTATTAAGGATTAGTTAAAACCATGAGGTATTACTCAGATTAAAAGAATCCATCAACAATAAACAGTCCATAAGAACAAAGAAAAATGCACAATTCAATTTATAAACCATTCAATAAAGTTAAAAAAAACATGCTGTTGGAGTTCACATATGTCTAACACTAATTTTAGGTGTTGAGTTTAGCAGACTAGCTTGTCTAATTTACATATTAAATACATCCCTAGATTTAATTTATAACAATTCAGAAGATGAATATAGGAATCAGAGCTACATACCAGCATATAGGATAAGTAAGACAAACCTGAAGTGGATTGTAAATTGTACTGGAAATCTGAAAACAATAGAGGTTAATTTGAGGGTTATTTTACTCTTCATCACTCATAAAGTGCGTTTCTTGCCATGTTCCTCCTCCCTGAGCTATTGGCACATTAACTGGAAATATACCTCCTTAGCTTACTTGACACCGCTATTCTGGTTTCAAAAATAAATATTTATTAGACTGGAACGAGCAATATCTCCACGACCCAGAGGACTGCCTAAATCAGAGCAGATGTTAGTCCCATGTATCTTACATCTGATTTTAATGCATATCCATCTGTCATTAGCTGTTTTGGGTTGTGTGCTCTCTGAACAAAACCTAGACAAAAAAGTTACACGAAAATCAACAACTGGTGTTTTGATGAGTCTGCAGTGACTGTAAAGAATCCATCTTTTAGAATAATTCTTATCAATCTCTAATTTTGGAAAGGAGCCCTTGAAGATCATGCAACAGTATGGCAGGCCCCCTTTCAGAAAAATCAGTGACCTCTTTAAAAGTAGAATGGCATGCACATATTGCCTCAAGCTTTACAGACCAGGTGGTGGTGCCTCTCCATCTACATGGAAATCACTTGGACTCAGCCAGTAGAGATATTTGCCTGGTCTTTTCAAACTTAACTGTAGAATTAAGATGATATTTTCAATTAAGCAGACTCAACAGTTTGGCATACACTACTTATAAATGTAATTTTGTGCTGCCAAAACCACTAAGCTTTTCATACATTTTGTAAATTTTCTACCGTGCAATCCTTTACCTGAGCAGTTTCCACTCTCCTTGATTCAAGTATCTACCTTTCTTGTAGATTATAACTTCTCTGACCAACTTCTGTTGTCTATCCTCTTACATTAAAATTTAAGTCCAGGAATTCCTTATACTCGTTTCAGCACATTTTCATGACAAGCACAGGAGGGAGAACACCTTAAGATACTCAAAAAAATACTAATTTAGTACCAGTGTTCTACAGAACTCACCATTCAGACCTTTAAGATGCTGACAAACATTTCTCTATATTGCCTAACAAGAGGAGAAACGAGATCTGAGGGGGATTTATCTCTCTTGATTAAAGTGACTTTACAAGTTACAACAAAGAAAATTGATCACATAGGTGGGACCAGCAAATGAAACTAACTGAAATCCAATTCAAAATGACCTAACAAAGTGGAACAGAAGGAGTAATTAAGAAGTTTTCAATGTAATTCACAGAAATACAAAATCAAGTCTCTGCATTTATTTAAGTTTACTTTTAGAAGCTACTGCATTGCAAACAGGTGCAAAGCACTTCAGGGGTTAAATTTCTTTTCTTCTGAAAGAGCTAGCACCATTATTGCTGATGCACTGTCTGTTTATACATCATGCAGAGTATATTTAGATTCCACCTTCTCCAGATACAAGAAAAGCCAAAATCCCCTAATTATTTTCGAAGGTTATCTGTGCATAATAACATCAAAAAACTACTTGCTGCTATTAATGACGTGATAAAATACTAGGATGAAATTTTGAGAAAGAGCAAGACTAGATGGCATATTAAGGATCTATAAAATATATCCTGCATATTTTAATAGCTGACCCTTAAAATGGCAACTTACATATCTGCTGTGTCATTGCCTTAGCAACAGACTAGACATGCCGGAATCTGACAGCAGGCTTTTCTAGCTGAAGCTATGGGTTTTAAGGGGAGGTTTTTTAGCAATCAAAATCTGATTTATTATTCTAACAAAATATGGTATGTTTTAGGACTAGCAGTGCAGCTTAAAGTACAGGAAGAACACATACTAGCTAGTACAGCCTTGGCCAGAGAATTAGCCTCTTCAGCAGAAAAAGCTGTTTCTAAACATGATCTAACACACTTGAAAATTGTAAGCAACCTGGAGTAGCTTCATGCAACAGCTTTGAAGGATGTCCTTATCTGAAAACATTCTCAGTAGACCATAGCTATTCCATCAATAGCACTCAGCTCTGAAGTACAGTTTTTCATGACAAAACTAAGTGTGAGAAAAGATTTTCATTTGTTTTTTCATTGCTAACTAGTATTTTGTTTGAGTTTCTTTAAGGCTTATTTTGCAATATCAGCTGAAAAATAATTTTGTACAGCTCTCAGACTTGACAATATCAGGCTCCTTTCTTTTTGGTTTGTGTTCATTGCCCATATCCTATCAGTCTCTGAAATAAATACCTGTCAAAAACTTACTTTTTATTTACTTTTGTATTTATTTAATTTATTTACTTTTTCCTTTGTGTTACCAATTAAACACATAAAAGTGCAGCTTTTTGTTTCATTTTAATCAATACAGTCAAGGTTTGTCTAAAACACTTTGATAAGCAGATACTCCTCTTTACAAAACTAGCATGTTCCCAAGCTTCCTGTGTTAATTTGCAGCCTAATTTATGGCAGGTAACAAGCAATTTTTGCCTTAAATATCTTGAAAGTTCATGGATTTCCACTAAAAGCCCAGCTTTATCCAATACAACCATGACCAATAAAAAACAACCAACCTCAGAAAACAAACACAGAAGCACAAACAGGAAAATACAGCAGATAATTTTTTTTTTTTTTTAAGTTCTATATGAGGAACAGGAAAAATAGCTTTTTCTCCCAGGTCTGCCAGAGGTTTTTACAAGAAACTTGGGCATGTTACTTATCTCTTCTAAGGAAATATTTAGGAAAAGTGAAAAACACAATTATTCACCTCAATTTAAGCTGAAAATCAAGGTAATCTAGTCAGAAAAGATTTGACTGTTTCTCAGGGATCTGTACAGCCACTAGCACTGTAAGAGTTCTAGCCAAGCTTCAGTAGAGAAATCTGAACTGTTTTGTTATTTTAAAGCATGGTAATAACCCTGAAGTCCCACAGGTTTTCTGTATGTAACCTTTCATGAACCACTTTCTAGAAACTGTCCAGAAGAAATGCAACATTTTTCCAAGGGATTTAAATAAGGAAAGAATGAGAACTTTGTAGAAGAGAGCAATTACAGGCATACCATTCAGGAACAGCAAGCTGGAAGGAGGAAGACACAAAGGAAGTCAACACATGATGGAATTGAGAGGAGCTGAAAACAGCAAATATAAGTCTAAGATAACCTGCAAGGAGGAGTTACAGAGGTTACATGGGATGCATTTTAAGACTGAAGTAGCAATTCAGCTATAATCTTTTAGACCTGAGAGAAATTGCTGCAAAAATCACACAGAAAAAAAAAAGAAAACCCAAAGTTTTATGTATTCTAATGCAAGCATTCTTCATTTTATCCACACACCAAGCTGGCAAAAAATTGATGTTAATATTTGACAGCACAGGAAGGAACTTCATATCTGCCTCCTAAACCTGAAAATGTGAAACATTGAACTTACAAGAGGATCAGTACAGGACAACTCTTGAAAAACAAAAAACATATACAAAAGTAATAGATATACGGTAAGACTGAAAGCAGAACTAATTACTACAGTTGGGTGCTTCCTCAGTTAAATGCCAGGAGTGCTTTTAGTACAACCTCATGCTAACAAAGGCTATCTTTCTAAGTGTGTCAGCTCCCATGAGACTCTGTACCATGGAAGCTGAGACAAGTGTTTTATAGAGCTACTTCCTCATTGAAATCACTGTCACTTGAAAGACTTCTTTGCCGAAGAGAGAATGCACATTTCAGTGAAATGCTTGGCATACTCGGGGTCTCTGAGAAGGTAGCTGGACGTGGAGCACCAGCAGTGCTGGGGGTCAGTTCTTGCTGTGCCTGCTGCCCCGAGAGCCAGATGCTTCCCTTTCTCGGAGCCTTTCTACTGCCTCACCCCACAGAACACTCTGCCTTGCACAGAGCCGACTGTTTGTCCTGGGTGCCCTTAACAGTTCCAGAAGCCACTGGGCTGGCAAAGGTAAGCAAGTGTCAACTCAGTTCACGGTGCTCATTCTCCAACCTTAACTTTGAGGCTGATACTCTCCTCAGCACACAAAGATTATCCCCCAGGCTGGAGGACACTCCACTTATATTTACAAACCATCTCCACTTCCAGGCACCTTAGAAGATGTTCTTTACACAGCTGAGAGAGAGTCCCTCCTTGCCTGGCACCTGGACTGAATACTGGACAAGCAGGAGGCAACAGCATTTTGGCCAAGTCTGCCAGGGCAAGACTGTATCTGACACATGCCATGAGAACTGAGAGCTCACGCAGAGCAGAGAGTATTCCTGGCTTGAAATATTTTGTCTGAAAGTGCCAGACATTGTAAACTACACAGAGCTGAATTTTTTGACCTTGGAGGAATTGAAAAGCTGAGTCAGCCTTGCTGGGATTGAAAAGCACTCAGGAGTCCAGATATTTAAAACCTGTCTTTCATCCACCAAACAGGAAAGGAAGAGTTATCTGGTTTTTTAATTTATTCCTTCTTTTCCTTGGAACAAAATCTTTTTGGAGGGCTTTTTAAAAATAAGAAAAATTTTGCTTCTGGAAAGCACATTTTGATACTCAAAGAGGGGTTTTTGTGATGACCCTTCTGACATTATATATACACATATATATGACCATACCAAACTAGTTAAAATATTCATATGACACACTTCTAGCAGTTTTTTTAATGGATATGAAGTGGGGATAGATACTTCTATTTTTAAATGTACAGAAAATATGAGATGTAAAACTGAATGAGAAAGACAATACTCCATGGGTCTTTGTACAAGAGCACTGATCAAAGAGGTTTACATGCCTGCACAGCAAGCAAGGTACAGGTAGCCTTTAAGCATTGACAAAAGAGAAAATTACTATAGTAACAACTTGTTAGGGTTAGAAACATAGCTGAGGTCTGCCTTGCCCTGTGCCTTAGTCTCCAGAGGCTGAGAAGCCCAAGATGGCAGCTGCCTTTTCAGGAGAATTCTGGATCATGAGAATGATGTGAGATATGATGCCCATCCATTGCCATTTCCATCCACTGTATGTCCTGTTCCCTCACTAATCCAGTCTCCTTTTGGCTCTCCATCCAGCTCAGCTTTTCCTTTGACTCCTTCCTTTCCTGTGGCAGGAAAGACTTGGCCCAGTCTGGGTGACTCATTTTAGGGATAATATATACAACTTTTTTTCTGCAGCTAGAATCTGCTTTAATGAGTGAATGTTTCATCAAAAAGGAAAAGCAAAAGCCACTTTTACCCTCTCCAGTCCACAGAAATGTTGGTATTCAGACATAAATTAGTTGCAAGATGATTTTTTGACATCATCTTTTCATTCATGATTCATTAATTTTATCCGAGTAACACCAGTATAATATCTCATTACAAAATGTGAAGACATTTCATTATAAAGCATGGGTCATACTTACGATACAAAATATAAATATACTATTTCAGCAGAGAAACATGGTATCTTTTAATACACATGATTTTTTTTATCTTTTAAAAGCAACTCTGGAACTTCAGACATTCTGCCCCTCCCTGAAATTAGGAACACTCAGCAGAGACCAGGAAAAAAAGTCAAGCCCAGAATTTTGTCATTTCTTTCAGGACACAGTAGTGACTTTTCCAGAAGGGTGCAAGTAGACTAGGACATGGCATGGGAATTTTTTTTATTATTTATAATTCCTCAATTATTTTAAAGGAAATATTTCATCAGCCTTTTGGAAATACTACCAATTCTAATCAATATCTGAGCACTTCTGATAAAGAGAACTCCTTTCCCTAGACTTTCAAGGGATGAGTTCCTGAACACAGCTTCATTCCAGATCTGCCAGAGGTGGGAGGCACAGGACACTCACCCACTGCTGTACTGTAACATGACCTACAAAAGATAAAGTTCAGAGTACAGGGTTCCCTCAACTCCTCTTTAGAGAAGAAAGAAAACTTCCTTCTACCGAGGACATGCTCTGATCCCCTCTAGGTAGGCTTTGCATTGTTGTATGGTGAAAGAAAACCCTACAAAGTGTTAAAATTGTACGATTTCCATTGCTGTGGTCAGGTTTTGTCATCAGCTCCTACAGCTGCTTTGGGAAGAACCAAGCTTCTGTTTTTCTCTGCATTGAGTGTTAAGCTATGTAAGAACTACTTAATTGATGATATAATAAAACCCTTCAGAGCAAAGTAAAGATTAAACAGTAACATCCTTTCAGTTCACTAGTACACGCCCATCTCCAACTCCATGTCAGTATGATTCTGCATATATAGAACAACTCTGGCCTTCAGACTAAATATCCAAATTCAGCTACTTCAGGGAAGAATACATGTATTTACAAAACCTATTGCCTTCAGTAATGGCGAATAAGGCCAGCTGTGGAGCAAAGCTGAAAGGAACACAATTTTCACTCTGTCAAATGCTGTCTCACTTGTACCAGTAATGAATCTGCGTGAACAACAAGCAAAATTGTATTATATGTTTAGTGTTTCTACATTTGGTCATGCTCTGACTCAGGCAATCAGGCTTGCTCTTCATAGTAAGCCCCTCGTCATCACACCATACTTTTCCGTATCCTCATACACAGATCTCAGTGCAACACTTGGGCCCAGACAAAAATTAAGAGGAAACATTCTGTAATCAAAGTATTCAGCAGGAGTCAGAATTAGCCAAGATTACCAAGAATCAAGTAGTGTCATCACAACTCCATTATTAGCAGGTGTTTCCCAGGACAAACAATGCAGTGAGAAGTGTGAGGAATAGAGAGTAACAGGAAGTTTTTTTAAAGTATTTAAAAAACAACACGGTTTGTATTCTTATTATTAGGGAGAAAAAAAAAATCCTCGCTGAGGGCTTCATAGCAGGTCACCTCTCCATTAATACCATCAAAAGTTGTCCTTTTTCACCCAGTATGTTTCCCCTAAGTTTTAAGTTTAATCTGAGAAATTCTAGTTGTAATTAAGTCACTTGAAAAATCTAATAAAATACATTATTATTACTATTATACTTCAACCAGACATATCTTACATCCATGTCTTGTTAACTGTTCTTTTATGATCCCTAAAGTTGCAGGTTAAAGGCATTGCTTACCAGCTCTCTTCACACCTCTAATTCTGACACTAGGCAGACATCAGCTGTCCTGCCCTGCCCCCATCCTCCTGCTAACTCATCCCTTCCGAGTTTGCCTGATGGGAACACAGCAAGTGCAGGGGACCACTACTTTCATACTGTAAAATGCATCACAAATAAATAAAACAATATTATTTTGATATTAATGTACAGTCATTTGCTTTGTGTTTGGCAGTAGGGAAAAAATCCAACAGATGTACCCAGATCATGACGAAAAAATCATATATGAATCAGTACAGACTGCCTGGTTAAGATATAAGAGCTCTATTCCAGCTTGTGCCAGACAAGACCATCACACACACCCCTATGAATAGTCGGATCTCATTATATTTATTTCTTTATCAAATATAAGGGACTAAACTCCACAATAAATATACATATCACTACAAAATTAGTGGTTGCTTTTTTCTTGTTGCACTTTTGAAATATAACACAGGGAGAACAGAGCCAGAGACCACTCCCTAATTCCTAGTGGACATATTGATCAATTAAAATGACATGTGTCTGGTCTTTTCTTTCCTTCTAATAGCGAGCAGCTAAATGACTGAATCTTTCAAATGTGCAAAATCAAACAATATTGTTGTTATATATCATCCAGCAAGATTAACCTGAAGTTAAGCAAAATAAACCTAGCCTCCAAAAGCAAGACCTTAATACAACATAAACAAATATTGGACATTGCAAAGAATTACTAAATACTACAGACATGATTTTAACCAGCTTTCTAAATATAAAATACAGGTATTTTCTTCCCAAGATAGAGGTAGAAGCCTTTTAATTATTACTATTATTTTATTCATAGCAAACTCCCTCAGAATGCTTGAATATTTGGCTACACCTTTTACTGCAGTTGCAGCAGAAAAAAACCCCTTGTTTTCTTTCCAGTAAAAGATAGATCTAAAACTCACTGAATTCATATTACAATTTAAAAAACAGCATCAAAGAAAGTAAAACAGTAGAAGAGCTAAAAGCTACTGTACTTTCAAAATATTTGGTTGTTGTTTGACAATTATATCTATGTTTTCCTTTATTAAGAATACCAGTAGAAATAGGACAGTACAGAACCATGTTTAAAATCAATACTGTTCCAGTTTCTTGTTCAGCTCTGGTTTGCTGTATAGCACAGTATTTTCTGTGCTATCATTCTATGGAAGGCCAGTGACAGTAAATAGGTGATATTCACACTATTGAGATAAAATAGGTTCAAAGAGGAGCTAAACATAATAGGAATGCTTAAATGAAGTGACAGGAAAAGGAACAAGCTATGTTTATGGCATTAGAATTGAAAACAGCTATTCTTTCCATTTAAGCAAATCAGACAGTAGCTGCTTTAATTGGATTGTGAAACTTAAATACATTCTCTTCAAATATTCTGGCTATTATCACAAATACAAAGGCCAGTCTAAACATTCAGACCGAATGCATTTTCTGTAGGCCTTTGTCTTAGCCTGCCTGCCTGAAAAATAATATTTAGGCATGCAGCATCTTTCTTCAAAATGATTTTTACAAGGCAAAACCCACACATTTACATTAGCAAAACCTCATAAAACAGGAAAAAATAACACTGCGATTAAGAACAGCACAATATTTTGCAACTTACCATGTCCTGTTCAAATCATCCTCTTTTGATGTTTACGGCACATCTGTAAGATGCAATACTAGGAGGTGCCTTGTGTGACCTGCTGCATGATGCTGTGACATCAGTTCAGATGATGCAGCTCATTATGGGAAAGGCTGCTGTTGCTATGGCAACTGAGATGTGATACGAATCCTTACTGCATTTCCAGGGGAGTCCGAGACAATACGGAAGCCCTTTAAAGAAACAGACAAAATGCAAACAGGCTTTTAAAGTACGGTGCCACAGATTTTAGAGTCCATGTTAGTACATGTCTATTAGTGAGGAATATTTTAAACAAATTATTCCTGCATGGTGATACGGAATTGAGATGTGTGAGCTATAAATTATTTCTATATTTAAAACTTAATATCGTGTGTGTAAATTTAAGAACAAAATTTATAAGTCAAATTTGGTTATCATGTAAGGGAACCTTACTTAAAATAAACAGTCAGTAGCGTGATTTTAACACTAAGGCTCTAAAGACAGTAGTTATTGAACCGTATTTTAAGAAATATATATTTTCACACTGCCCCACCCTGCTCCTACATCCAATCTGTCACTTACAAGAAAAATCTTGTTGCTAGGGAAAAACACTTGATACTTCAAAATGAGCAGATTTCACACTGTTGAATGAATGACAATGAGTTTAAAAGGAAAAAAAATGGCAGGGGGGTGGCTTTTTATTCAGGAGAGGGTAAAGAAGTTTCTAGCCAACCAAGTAAAAATCTCCTTATCATTTTTCAACTGTGGGACAAACTGCACTGCCCTCTGCATGCTGAGTAGCCTGGCTTTCATCTGCTCATCAGACAGAGACATGCGTGAAGATTTTGAAAGCTGTGGGCAAGCTGCTGCTGGTGCCCAGTGGGCCACACTGCTGCCAGCCTCCAGGCAAAGTGGGAAGGCCAGTAAAGCAGAGAGCCCCTCCCCATAACCTAAGTGAAGGACTGGGGTTGGAGGCTGAGCCTGCAGACGTTTCCTTCTGCACCAGGAACCTGCTCACCTCCTCTCTTCAGAGAGTGATGAGAGGAGCAAAGGCTATGTGAACAAGTACTAAAAGAAGCTGCCTGGAAATTAAAATTCACAAGTAAAGAACCACCAGCACATTTTTGGCCACTTGCCAGTTCTATTTGGATGAGAAAAGTTTCTGGCAAAAACTGCTTTCCCTAGCCATGAAAATCCCTTTCTACATGGTAGGAAAGAAAGTACACAAAGGGGTGGACCCTATATGCTTGATATGCTGAAGCCAAGTAAAACAAAAGCCCAACTTGAACCAAGAATTCACAATGCCCTGAAAATGTCCAATAATGTCCAATATGCGTGCCACTGTCTAAACCCCTTCATTCCAATAAACTTCAGCCTGTAAGTAAAAGTTTTGATTATTGATTTCAGAAGAAACCATAGGAAATAAATACACTCTCTTAGCCCATTGTCCACCTTTGAAAGGAAATAGACTTTGATACTTTTTGATTAATGGATTAAATACAAAGTCTCTCCATAAATCTAGGAAATGCCATAGACTTTCTAATTAGTGCTGTCTTAATATTGTATAGTTTAATTTTTGACAGTTTCTCTCTTCTAATATTAATCCTATGTCATTCCACACAATGCAATAAAGCTCTCAAACTGATCCAGCCTAGTGATCCATAACGAAGAGTTATTCACAAAAGAGCTATAGCTCTAGATTTTTCAATGTTTAAAACTTCCTGAGGTCTCTGAGGATGTAATTCCCAATTTAGCAGAGCACAACACAATTGGAACATGAGTTGTGTTGGACTGACATGAAAACTAAGGTTATGTCATTGTAAGTTAGCAAAGTTTATGGTGTGCTGAATGCCATTCTGTTCAAATAACAGGGAAAATATCAGGCCATTTTTTACAAATACTTCTGCCTACCTACTGCTAGCTACAGGCTGTATGAGTTTTTTTATTCACATATGCAAATGGTAAGTAAATGAAGACAAAATTACAGTGTTTTTCCTGATTTTTGAACGTTTCATATTTTTTAAATATCAGTCTGTTGTTTATTTTTCCCAAAAAGAATTTCTCATGAGCCAAGGCACATGTCAGATTGGGTGCAAGACAGCTATAACAACAATGTCCCAGGCAGAGTGTAAACTAAGGATTTGTTGTACAGGTCTAATGGTACTCTAGTGGCTTTACATGGAGGACTGCAACCACAAGATGCTAAAAGGAATTTCTACCTTATGAATACAAAAGGTAGCACCCACAAACTTTGTAACTTCCTAATCAAACCTGCACATCTGGAGGAAAAGAGCTGGACATAGCTTTCTTTGGATCTTTTTTTTTTTTAATAAGGAAAGAAAAAATGAAGCTTTTTTTACTCACCCAGCCCAGAACTGAAATATGTTCTAGATTTAGGCTTTAAAATTACTTTCTATTCTTCACAGTTCAGTGGAAGAGGAGGTGCAGAGAGAGAACCCAATCCATCCTGTTACCACACGAATACCTTGATCATTCTAAAGTATTACTAGTAGGTTTCTAAGCCAAAAGCACAGGGCTTTGACTATAATTTTTTCCTATCAAAACAGAAATATTTTATCATACTTTCAATCACAGCAACTCAGATTAATGATAGGCATAAAATACTAGTTTTAAATTCTTATTTTAATTACATTCTACCTCTCCAACACATGTTGTGTCTTTCCTTTTCCCCACATGGGGACCCCCACAGTTGTTTTGAAAGGATTGATACTCACCTGAAAAGGAAGAAGTGTTTCATCTACCAACAGCCATTGTTTTCCCTCTTGGTCAGTTTATGTCGACAACTAACATTTGCACAATCCACAAGGTCTTCAGCAGACAAGTCTTTGCCATTCAAGTAGACATGGCCTTAACTTTAAAAAGTTTTATTTCCCCTCAGTAAGACTGGTAATAAGGCAGAGACTAACCTTGACATTATTTACTTTCCACTTAATTATATTCAAGAAAATGAGTTAGGAGTAAGCTCACAGATACATCTTAAAAAGGAAAATATTATTGTAGACCTTTTCTCTGCATAATCCAGCTGTTATCCTTTGTGCTGTTTCCCCCTTGAAATAAAGGAAAGCAATTGCTTACTATTTGCCAGCTACCCTATCCAAACAACCAAGAGAAAGTATGCTGAAGGACCAAAGGAAATGAGAATTGCATATTCTGAATTACCTGTCAAATAAGCCAGAAACAGGCTTTAAATTAAAAATAAAATGCATAAAAAGCAAAATCACAATTTACTGAATGCTGATGCACATCAACAATCTGTAACAACACAACAAAGGAAACCTTGATTCTCGTTCAAGATTTTGTAATCCACTTCAAGAACTCATGTCCCAGATTTTGCATGGAATGCCTTAATTAAACAGCTATTTATACCTGGGTTTCTATTCCACTGTTCACTCTGTCAGAAGGAAAGTGTAGGGCATACACATTGATGGCAACTCTATCCCATTCTCTGGGATATTAATGGAAATGGAAAGGGATATTAATCAAGGTCTCATTGAGTCTATTGTACTGAATCTGAATCCATCAACTGAATGTTGCATTGCAAACATGAGAGTTAAACATAGTCTGCCTTGACTAAACTCTTTAAACATCTATGTCTACCTACATTGTTAGGTAGGCAATATTTTCCATTCTGTCACCAAGGTCATCTGAGCCTCCGTTCCTGCAGTAAGGGAGACTAAGAATGGGAGCTGCTGTTCTGGTGCAAAATTGCACCTCATATGAGGTAGAAAAAGCAGCAATGCTCCCAGAACTGCACAACTCAAAGACACAAGTCAGAACCATACATCAGTTTAAGTCTGGAGCCTCTCATTTGTACTAAATCATTATGTAGAGAAGTCCCTGGTTACATGATGAACACATTCACGCTTGTTACTACAGCCTGAAGGGGATCTGGGTCACTGTTTTCCTATCTGCATCTGGGTCTCAAGAGAGGCATGAGATTAAAAGGCTGAAAGCTCAGTTTCCTAAGTGGGACTGCCTTTCTTCATTGTTTTAGAAGATTAATAAATTAGTAACTAACAGTGCATTTTTCTTCTTCTTTCCTTATAACATGAATGCATCTAGGGCTAATATCCAACAACCAGTCTATTCAGAAATAGCTTCACAAATTATTTTTTAAAAATGTCAAGAACACAAATACAGTAGCAACTCTTCAACCAGAAAAATCACCCATATTCTACATCCATCTGGTAGAATAAAATCTTTCCATTCCAGCATAAATCTTATTTTGTCACAACTCAAGATATTGTGTCAGAAAGCAAGGCAATATCCTCCTTCCCAACACACTGAAAGATTACAGCAGGGATTTGAGTAATGGGACACTTCTGTCAACCACTGGTAAGTTGAGATCCTCAGATGGAGAAACGCATAAACTCCAGGTGTTTCTGTCTAGCTCTGAACCAAATGCTATGTTGTTAGAACACTCCAGGGCATACAATATTGTGATGTTAGTGTATTTGTTTTTCTTCGGTCTCACGCTTTCAACCACCCAGGAAGTATATTATTAATATGATAAGAAAATGCCCTAGAAGGTCTTCAGCTTATTAAAATAAGATTTATATGCAAAAAAAATTGGCTTGAGATTTTTCTGCTTATGTTCTTAAATATAACCTATATGCAATATAAAGCCTACTCACTTCTAAAAATAAAACTTCAGCTTTCCCAGATCAAGTTGTAAATCTTGCCTATGAAATTTCTGCCTACTCCATCCTTTAGTATAATAGGCAGCACCAGAAGTCACAGTCTTGGTTTTGCCTCTGTTACAGCCATATCTGTTGGCTAATATACCTCATTGTGTTCACCTTTCCATATTTTCTGAACATGTTTCTTCTCCACTTATACCAGTCTTAATCAAAGCTGAGACTTGATCATTTCATGTCTTGAAAACTGCAAAATCCTGCTCTCCAAACACCAATGATCCGTTTTATCCTTTTCCATTCAGGATATTACCAGTAAGTTCATCTTTCTGGCTCATTTTAAAGTGAGCTTTAAATCCCTAAGCATTAAATTAAACATAATTAATTCTATTTTTACTTCAAACACTCTGGAAAACTCTGCATAGTTTCATCTTTCTGTTCCTACAGAATTGACTACTTTTTGCTCTGACAGTAACTTTCCAGCCTATCCATCCTACGAGCACTTCATTTTCCACTACTTCCTGCCAACAAGAAAAATGCCATCCAAAAAAAAATTCTAATCTAATTTGTAAACAAACAGGAAAACAACAACTCAACTACCATCACTGATTGACTTCCATGCTATACCTGACCAATGTGTTCTAAACATCCTATTTTGCTTTCTCCACCTCAGCCCCCTCCACTTAACCTGTGATACTCCTTCCCTCTTGCTTCACATGGCCACTTTAGGAATAATTTCATACACACGGAGAGTCAAAATTCTGTAGGAAAAGATAACAATTTTGGCCTCATGCTGCTGGATTTACTGCTATTTTCTCTGGAACTGGCTGGTTTAAAGTTAGCTGAGCATTCTAGTATTAGGTTAAAAGTTCAGTTTAGCTTAAAGATAAGTCACCTACTGTACATATACCCACAGAGGTTAAACACACCATGGTTCCCCACTCAAGTTAAAGCAGGGATCTGTTTCCAGGATCTGAAGGCAACAGTCATTTAACAAAAAATTGTTCCTGTCTGGATAGAGCCAATGATTTTAAGAGCTTCTATTTACAAAATGGCTGCTTTAATTTTTCATAAATTCTTTTTAAAAACATAGATTAAAATTCACTGGAGTCCAAATTAGTACTTAAGCCCAGTGGGATGGTAAAAAAGTCTGGCTATTACTGTAATGGAATACAGACAGATAATTTAAAAAAAAAAAAAGAAAAAAAGAAAAAAAGAAAAGAAAAGTCACAGCAGGGACAACACAGCAAGAAATACCAGAAAACTTCTGATCTTCTTAGGTAAGGCACTAAACCCCACTGCACAGAAGAAACACTGGCAGAAAATAACTCATTAGATTTTTAAGAAGCAAATGCTATATGCCAGTTTGATAGCTCTGAAGAAAAACAACTTAAGAATGGAACACGGAGTCCACCAGCACATTACAAACCCTACTTGGCATATTACCACTTCAAGTTAATTAGTTTGTGTGGTAGACACTTTTATAAGGAGAATAAAAAATTTCACATTCCAATCATTAACCTCTTTGCTGAAGTTACCCGGATGCTGGGAAATACTAAATTATGCAAGGAGGCAAAATATTATCTTTAAAAAAATTAAAAACCAGTGGCATCTAATTTTTTTCATCTTGGCTGTTGGTATCAAACAACAACCAACATCGTTTACTAAAAAGCAAAGAGAGTGCACACTAAGGTGAATATAGAGAATACAGAGAGGCAGTGATACAAACAGTGCCCCAGCTCTGATGGGCAGAGGATATTTGTCCAACACGCAAAAGATAGTTAAGCCCATTCTGATGTGAGGATGTTTATAACTTAACATTTAGTTTAAAAGTAATTATATCTGGCTACAGTTAGAGTCCAAACAAATGTTTTGGGCTGTAGAGACAGTAAAAACAGTGGAGCAGATGCAACATCACCACTCCTAGTATTGCACAGATTTAATATCCCAGTAAATATGGGTGTACTGCAGATCAAACTGCTCTGAAAATGAATTCTTTAGATGGAGATGGCACACTGAGCCCAAAATCTGCCCCTCCCTTGCCTGCCTGAATGAACCCACTGTCCATATTACAAAAACAAAAACAAGACAGAAACAGCTTTTCACACCTGGGCCCCTCCCTGCCCCTCCTTCCCCTCAGTTCCCACACCCTTTGTGGTGTCCCAACCAAGAGGTGCTAAATCTGGTCATCAAGACAGTACAGGAGGTGGGGGGTCTTCTTGCAGCTCTTGTAGTTTCAACAAGGCCTTGTAAAGTTTGACCCCAGAGCACAGGTTGAGTAGACATCTTGCTAGAGAGTGGCTGCTGTTGCTCACATAGAATATGTTTGGTAACCCACAGGAAATGTTCTGGCTGGGCTGTACCTGGTTTTACCAGAATTTCCTTCAAAGTGGTGATGCTGCTGGGAGTTTGAGAAGAAAAGGCCAAAGTTGTGCCAGGGAGCAAGGGCTGAACAGCCCTCTGGTTTTTAAGTGTGTTCTCTTTAAACAGCTGGGGAGCTGGGCATGTTCACAGGACAATGCAAATCAACTTATGACAAACCTCAGCCACAGAGCGAATTTATCTGTCCTCTCAGATAGCCAGTCAGCCAATGACTATGTATTTAAAACAAACTGAGGGACTGAAATCTAAATGAAACAAGGTTGAAATCTGAAAACCTGGGTGCTGAGAGCCTACTGCCACTCATGCAGACCCTTCTCCCCAGGGACAGGTGTGCTGGTAGTGCTCAGCAGCAACACTTGATCCTGCCACAGCATTGTGCTCCAATAGAACCAAAACACCAAGAGGCAGAATTGTCTCCCTGACATATTGAATGCAATGGTCCCCCCAGACACAGTAGAAATGCCAGGGAAATGTCAAGCCACCCAGGCGTTTTTCAAAAGTCAGACGAAATCGAGATTAGTTGATCTCCTGCATGAGCTTAAATTAGCTTCCTGGTTCAAAACAGGAGCATATTTTCAAAACAGTTCTCCCAATCATCCACATTTATTGTACTTGTATTCCAACCATTGAGCAGTGTCCGAGGACATCAACAGCATTCTTTTCTCATGAATCTAAACCAGAAGAACTCCATGAGTGCATCCAGTGCACTCCAACTGCTAAGAGTTTTTTAATCCTGGGAACTAGACGTGGTTTAGTCTGCAGTGACCCCCTGAAATGTTCTTAGTGCATGCCTTATGTCCCCAGAGCCTGCTGTTTTGTTCCAAATCTCTCACTGAGTGGGCAGGGCTTCCTTGGGGCAGCACTGCCACCGAAGCAAGGTTTTGTCACCAGGTTGACACATGGAGTGTGTTACATGGGGTCCCTGCCACGCACCTTCCCTGTTAACAGTTCGAGGAACAGCTGGCTGTGAACCAGTATTATTAGCTCTCTACTGCATTAAAGCAACAGTTTAGCTTCAATATCTGGCTTCTCTCTGAAGACAGTACAGCTGCATTCATGCAAAAAAGCCTCTGATTTAATAAGTCCTACTAGAAGTCTGCATCATTGCCTCTTCCCCTTGCAGTCTTACAGCAAAACTACATTTTTTCCTCTCCTCCTCCTCTTCCAGGCTCTCTTTATGCTACAGCCATCTCACCACATCTCTTCTTTGCCTTCATCCTCCCCTAACAAATCACGTGTATCACTCAATGTCCATATGCTCTCGGTCTATAAAATCTCTCAAGACCACAATTCATATAAGTTGGTAGAGCTTTCAACAGTTACTGGCCACAGCCTCCAAAGGCTGCGTTCTCACTTGGTCTGCGTGTGCCCCAGCAGTCCTTGGTATATCAGGGCTGATGCTGCCTCATGCCCCCATGGTCCCTACAGCCATCCAGTCAGGCCTTTGTCTGCCAGGAATCTGTGCTTTGGATGGTAGGTAGAAAAGAGATCTTACCATTGCAAGACTTGACTCCACAGTTTTCCATGAAAAAATCATAAAATACAGCTGCCCTGATTCAGTTGTTCACTTTCCTCCAAAAAATAGATAAATCTTAATCCTTTCTTCCCAGTCCCTTAATTTTCAGCAGTGCAGTTCCACACCTTCCCTCACACTAATGAAACTTGTCAGATAATTTCATCAGCCCATTTAACTCACCAGTTCAGCAGAAAATGATCCAATTTTTGCTAGGTTTGTATCCTGCCAAATTAGTAAAATAAATTGACTGACTGAGGCTGAACAGTTGAGTCTGTGGCACTCCCACTTTTAGGAAAAGTATGCTGATAGATGGTGTCACCTCTCCCTCCAAAATGCATATTTCTCTGGCATATTTTTTCTGGGCTTGGTGAGGCAGGGTTCATACCTCAGAGAGTGCTTGATGCTGCATCAGGGCTGGTGAAGACAGAAGACAGCCTGACATTTTCTTCAGTGCAGTTATATAACACTTGTATATATTTGTCCTTTTATGTGCTTGTCCTCCCCCATCACCTGAGGGGCTTATACCTCCTATTGACCAAACATCATCAGAGCATATATTTCCCTGTCCTCTGCGTCCTTCTTTTCATACTGTGCTTATACTGGATTTGCCTTTTCTGTGGGCTTTGTGAAACACGTCTACCCTCACTATGGTATACAGAGATATATTTATTCAACTCAGAGACACCATCTTATTTTCTATGTAAGGTAGGTCAGCTTTATTTAGCATGTTGTTCCTCCATGCTGCTTTATTCTCATTCAGTGGACAGCCGTAGGCTATTATTCATTGTATGAATTCAAGGGGCAGAATGATTAAATTTAGTTGTGAAGCTTTCTATACTTCTTACTGGGTACCTGAAAGCTTCACAAAACCAAATCCTTTTGTACTCACAAAATCCCTACAACGGGAGAGGTTTTAATCCTGCTTTAAGGAAGATAAACAAAGGCACACAAAGATTAAAAATAAAAGTATGACAAATATTGTGTGTCTGACCTAAGATCTGACTTTTCAAGAGCACGTGGCTTCCTATAGCATATTTTTTATTCGAAGCCCAGCTGCTGTTGATTTCAGTTTCAGCCATGAGCATTTGGCAAGCCAGTTTCTTGTGTTTCAAGTCAGGATCAAGAAAACAAATATCAATGTGACAAAAGTTTAGCTTAAATAAACTGCACAACATTCTACAGAAGCTTTGCAGCAGAAGCAGAAATACAGGCAAGGATCATTCTGAACTCGATGACCTAATTTCTGAGCTTTTTTTAAAACCTTTCTGTACTTGCTGCATGTTTTTGACTTCTGCTACAGAGGAATGATGGATACTACAGAAATCTTCTCCTGTCCTTTTTTGTTTTCACTCATTTATCGCAGATCCTTCCCATGCAGGTGTTTTGAGGGAAGGAAATAGCAGATGAGCATTATAATTATAGACCATATTAGAAAGCATTCATGCAAAAGGAGCAGTTAAATGTTAATTCTGGTGTTGTCTATTTTAGCCAAGGCAAGCAGCCAGATCCTAACAGGGACCTATAAAACATATTTTTTGAACACACATGTAATTTTTTGTGGTTTATCCTACATGAGGTAAATCCATATCCATATCTCTAATTTACGTAAAAATAAAAGGTCTATGTCATGTTCGATGTAGGTTTAATGCAGGTACATGCATAGGAGCTACAAACCAAGGCCAAAGAGCAGACCCAGCAGACACAGTCTGGCCATCAAGTGAAGCTAAACTTTGATGCTGTGAAATAGGCAGAGGACTCATTTACAGTATAAGTGACTTTTCTTTAATAATCTTTGGATTATCAAGATATAATAAATCAGAATGCATTTTCATATGAAGAATATTAGGTGATAATACATAGAACTACTGGCTGCCAGCAAAGGGAACAATCCATCATTTTTAGAATGTGCGGTTAGTTAATACATAACTGGCTGTCTCAATACCTTAAAAATCATAAATCTATGCAGAGTTTGTGTTCCTACTTAAAGCTATCCATTCTGAATGTGCATTTACCAGACAAGATAATTATCAGCTTTTGATTAAAAACAAAATCTGGATCTTACATGACTCCTGGAAATTTTCATTAAATAAATTAGTTTATTGTCTGGCTTAAGTTGTTTGATATTCTCTGCACACATTAATTTTCTAGTTAGTAAGACTACATACATTATTATATCCAGATATAAAAGGATAGAAGTCAGTTATATATGCAGATTTGTACGATAGAAATACTTGAAATGCAAACAAAACAAAAAAAGATAGCCCAGCCTCAAATTCTCTGCATCTGCTTCTTCATGACAATGATCTAAAAACTAAAAGTGACATTAATGATCTAAAAAACCAAAAGTGACATTTTACTTGCACATTGTTCCTTCAAAGGCCAGAATTCACTTTAAAAAAGGAAAACAAATGCCTGTATCCCTCTTTAACAGTCAGCAAAATGACCACAGGCTTTAAACCCTATGGAGTACTTTTGTCTTATGACTTTAGGGCACATGCCTGCGTCCTGTCCATAGATACAGCTACAGATTTAATCCACTTAGTCATCATTTAATGACTCAGTTACTGCCACCCTTAGGCATCTGACCTTGATAGCTTTAGACTAGAGCCATTTTTTGTTGACACTTTGCCTGCATGGCTCTCTTTATTCCTCTGCTTTCTCACAAGTGTTTAAGGCACAAAACATCCTCATTCTTAAAAACCCTCCAGAACAGATAGCTTACTAGCATTCATTTGTTTGGCAAATAAGCTCCTCATAAGCTTTGAAGAACTTTTTCATAACTTCAAAGGAATCTCATCTTAAGACTCCCTTATTTTTTTTCTAGGCATTGTGCAGGCCATAAGGCAGAGGTATCAAGGTACCAGCAGCCCTCCAAGCTGATCAGTACTAGAAGTGAAGTTGGAAAAGGACATATTCTCATCAGGCCAACTTCACAAAGCTGGAAAATTAGTCTTTCTTTATAAACATAAGCAAAGAATTTCAAAGATATGCACAAGCTAGAAAAAAAGGCTGTCAAAAAAAACCCTTAGTTCAATATATGAGAGGAGCTGGTACTTCAGAGCCAAGAGGGGTGTTGGAGAGACGCAATACAGTGATTCTGTCCAATAGGAAAGAAAATAGTGGATAAATATGATCCATGGGACAAGTGGGAATAGCCAGTGGCATGGAATAAAAATATAACATTAAATTAGTATAACTTCAGAGTAGCACATGGCACCTATTTCAAAGAGTCATGATCAAGAGCTTTTCTGTAACTTAAAAAAACTCTATCCTTACAGGAAAATCCTTTGTGTGAATCCACCATAACTGGATCAATTTCAGAAAAATCCTATATAGACAGCTTCTTATAAAGAAGCTCTATGAGGAATCTAAGAGCTAAATGTTTGCAGGCAGGCTAGAGGCTGGTTACTTAAAGACATGACTTTATAGACACAGAAAAAGTACATCATCAATCAAAAATACTATCCATGTAGATTTCCAAAAGGTACTCAACAAAGTGTCTCACTGAAGAATATTAAACGACCTGGAACAAAAAGAAATTTTTAGATTAATTATATGAAAGAGAGGGTACAAGAAAAGGGTTTGTACAGTAGAGAGATCTCACCAGGGGATTTCTGACAGCAGGTGAGGTGTGGTGGTGTGCTGGTAATTTGAAGTTATTCAGTCTGGTAAGGACAAGGGCTGCCTCTGAAAAAGCACATGGAGAAGTTACACAAGTAAGTGGTGATGCATTGAAATGGCAGATAAATTTCAGTAGACAAAGTAGTACTGTGAAATAACATACCTAAGAAAAATTATTCTAATTTGCAAATACAGTGGTAGGTGCTGAGGTGTTCATTATGAGTCAGGAATGTGATCTTGTGGACTTCATAAATTATCCAATGCAAACCTGAGCTCAGTACTGTAGAAGTAAAACAAACAAGCAAAAAAAACATAAAGCAAACATAAAAACACCAACCAAACCTTATTATTTCTGAAAGACTAGCAAGTGCTCATCCTACTCTAATAAGGGTATTGAAGCTAAAGTCAATGTCTCCCCTACTGGAAGGGATCCCACAGCCCATCTGTCTCTCCTCCTTGGCATGGAAATTCTGGTCAGTTTCCTCCTTTGCTCCACAAGCAGGAAGAACACATGCAATTCATAATTTCCTCATTCAAGTCTGATCTTTGCTGATGGTTCTGCTTGAAAGTGCTCAAATACTCTACAACCACTCTGTTTAACCCTCTGAGGGAATAGTTTTGTTGGCAGTGCACTGAAGATCCTTTGCTGGCTCCCAGCAGCTAGAAATGACTATCATGTTCTTCAGTAAAATTAAACCCTGAATGTATTTTTTAATGTCTGTTCAGAAACTCTGCCTATCAGAGAGGTTATTTAAAAATATATATTAATCATGTTAGTGCAATTGGGAATAAAAGAATAGTCTGTTTCAATGTCTGTCACCTACCTTTTCCTAAATACTAATTGCTTACTGCTATTATTAAAATTGCAGAAATATTTGACTTCTCAGATATTTGGTGAAATTTTTTTTCAGAAGTCTACATTTTACAAGGTGCTCTTTCAAATCTCTGAATCAGTAGCAGAACACAGAACTACCAAAATATTTGCCTCTTCAACTCTTGTAACTTTTGTATCCTGGAGATATATACAGATACAGAAAAGATGCCAAAGGGAACAAAGATTATGTGTTTCCCTACTTCAAGACAATTATTTGTTTGATGCAGTAAGATTTAAATATGTTCAGTAATAATGCAAAGAGCTAACTTCAGTATCCATAAAGCAGCATCATTTAATGAACAATCCTCAAAAAAGCTATAGACTTTCCCATAAAACTTGGTTACTCTGGAACACAGATAGAGGGTTATATATTTATTGTAAAGTACATGAGACAAAAATTATTGTCAAATGGAAAGAGATATAAATCCATAGGTCCCACATCCTAGGGCAATTCATGACAATACTAAGCTTTCAAACTTTCAAAAATTTATTTTCCGGATCTATTTTTGTAAGATGTAAAAATAACTGAACATTACCTACAGGGCATTTCAGAAACACTGAAAGAGAAAAGAGAGCTATTCCAGGAATCTTCTTGTAAATGTTATGTCAGAATTTTGAAAGAGATATCCCAGAAGTAGCTTTGGGGATATCACTGATAGCATTTCCTGGCTAATTAAGGATCTATGCTCTCTCCCAATGGGATGAGTGACATGGTATGTTTAACCAGGTCTTGCCAGGAAAATGAAAATACATGCCCATTTCAATACATCATCATCTCTTCTTGGAAATATGCTTAGTCACCATCCAAATTTGCACAAAAGCAACAGATAAGCACAGGAGCATGAATATTTTCAATTTGGTGTAGTGTGGGTTTCCATGCCATCTACCTTTTCCATAGCTATTAATCTCTGAAAGTAGCAACAACAATGTTCTTCTCTGGTTTTTTACCCTCCTTTGTCTTCTTTTATAAAGAGACCAAAATGTAAATTTGAAAAAAAAAATCCATAAAAGCAAGTGTGCTTGAGTAATCTTACTGCAAGGCAAGAACAGACATGCATATTACTCCTGCAAAAGACACAACTCGACTGTGAAAGATGAGAACTAAATTATTCCTTTACTCTGGGTCATATCCTTCCAAGATTTTGCAGCTCATGGCTGCAGAGGATGGATCAATCATAGAAATGATGGTTGGCAAGAATTTCTGGAGGTGTTTGGTCCAAACCATGGCTTGAATAATGTTGGGGTGTTGTCAGCATTAGATCAGGTCAGCCACAGCACTGCTTACCAAGTCGTGAAACCATCCAAGGATGGAGCTGTCCCAGTCTCTGCATAACCTGCTCCAGCACTACTCCACCCTCCCTAGTGAAGAAGCTGGTTTGTTTGGGGTTTGTTTTGTCTAGATGGGAGTGGAAAGTACAGAAATGATAGGACACCATAAAAAAAAAGCCGCACTATATATGCTGCATATCCTGATGGTAGTGTCATAGTCTGTCTCTGACTTGATGTGAACGAGGAAACAGCAGTGGTAACTTACAACAGTGAAGTAGCAGTGCCCTGATGGAACAGTGAGAAGCAGCATGGTAAATGCTAATAGTGGGTGGAGGGAGTGGAATTTCCCTTCTGCTCTGCTTGCAAAGCTACCCCTGTAAAAACAAAAGAGCACCTTCCCCTTTGTTACAGAGTTACACAGCCCCCCACCCATTATTCTTGAAAACAGTCTGCCACAACAAGATAGGGTTAAAACGGTAGATGACATAGAAAGCATCCCAGTTCTGGACTCTCTGAGATACAATGGGTCATACAGGGTTTTGACTAAAATGCCTCAAGAAACTGAACTCAAATTTAGGCTATAGTGGTTTAGCAGTAGTGGTCTAGGGTGAAATTAAAAGTTATCATGGGCTGAGGACTAGAAGGAGGCAGGGTTTAACAGCATAAATCTTTGGCAGTATTTGAATGCAACGGGGAAACACGTATGTCTAAATTCACTATTATTTCAAATATGTATTCACTGCTCTTTTGTTTTCTTTTCTGGATTTGAAACCAGTCTGACAATCAAGTCTCCCCAGATACTGCTCCCTGAGCCTTGGACACAGGAGTGTCAGCCTGATTCATGCTGCCTCCAGCCCTCTGAGCATTTCCCGGTTGAGAGAGACCAAGCTGCTACATTCTGACACTTTCAATGGGAGGTGTCAGCCTGTTTCCAGTGCTTTCAAAAGACATTCCATCATTTCATGAATCATATCATTGTGTGGAACCTCTGAGATAATAAGACTATGAACATCATCCCACAATGCCATTTGGCTCAAAGACAGAGAAGCATATGTGCAATTCTCTTCTACACAGATTTTGCAGGGGAAGCAGGGAAAATCCTGCTGGCTGTAAGACTTTTCTTAGCTTCATTTGCAAAAGGCTGGATGCTACTAAAGGGGACAAGATGGAACTGGTCAGCCACAGATTGCACATCTCAACACAGCTTAGCTCTGCTTTAAGCTTCTGCACAGAAGAGTGAAAGACAGTGAGCATGGGATACAAAACCTGCTAAAGCTTACTAAAGGCATTAGATTGAAATAGTTGCAATAAATCCATCCTAGTTCAATGGAAATTTTTTCCTGTTGCTGAATTCTTTAAAAATTTTTTCCTCGTTTTACCAAATTGAATGAATCTGTGGGATCACCTGAGTGTAGATCTTGGCCTACACAGATAGGATGACTCACCTACAGCTTACCACGATGCAACAGAGCATGACAGTCATTGAGATGAAACCGATCTGCAACAAAAAACTTAAGTTGTTAAGTCCTACACTGCAGGTTGACGTGACTATTTAGAATCCTAAATGGCACTGAAAATTCTTTATACTTGAGCTTTTATTTTGGAAAAGAAGTGAAAACCTAGCAGAGGTCCTGCCAAAATTGTGACCCATAGTTTCAACTATCAACTTTATCTGTCTCTTCAAAATAGTGTTTCTGAGTTGTACTGTGAAAGTTTTTACATATATAAGTATATATAATATAGATGTAGATATAAATACATACATATATATATATATGTATATATATATATATACTATAAGCGTATGTGTATATCTATGTCTCAAAAGGTTTTATTCAGTAGCTACTTCATTTAATTCAGTCACTGCCCTCCAGGCTCAATCACACTCTGGTATTTGACCTCTTCAGATATGGGGAAAACAATAAACCCCAAACTTGCAGTATGTTCTCTCAAGGACGAAAGTCTTGCCCTCTTAAAATAAAAAAGAGCCAAGGTGTTTGAAGAGATGAAAACATTTTTTACCTTGCCTAGATTGTTCTACATAAGGTGTATATTAAAATTCTCAGAGTTTACAGATCATATGTCATATGAGAGCAATAAATTACTTTAATTGGCTCGAGTGTGAATTTTGAATGAATGGAATTCTTTATTTGTAGGTGTTTAAATGTAATGTAGAATTTATTTTTCTCATTAAAAGGCTACATGTTCTAATTAATTATTTAAATTAACAGATAGTAATGCAAAAACTTTTTAGCAGGCCGAGTAAACAGAGAAAATAATAACTCACCTTTTGTGAATTTGCTAAGTATTTTTTAAGTATTAGGCTGAGCTCTGCGCAGTATTGAATTAAGACTCAACTTTGTTGACTCAGAAAATGCCTAGAGCCCATTTTCTTCAGTGATAACCTGCACTTATTTACACAGACAAAACAAAATTTCTCTTCTGGTGACAGGCACCAAGGAAGAGGTTGTTACCTCTGTTGAGGCAGTTTCCTTCTTTGTAAAATTATCTTTGCCTGAGGCATCCGGGCAGGGACTGCACAGAATCTTGATTATAGGTTCAAGGAGTAAAAGGTTATTTTTTTCTTTCTTAAGCACAGATAACTACCTCAATATCACTGTCTACACAGAACTAACCTAAGTCTCAGAATTTGTATTTATACCTCAAAGGAAGAAATATTCCACAGCTGATAATACTTGCTACAGGCCAGACAGCCATAACATAAAGCCAATCCCTCCAGGGAAGTGGGAATTCCCTTCTTCTCCAGCTTTTATGTCTGCTTCCCTCATACAGCCCCCTCCAAATCTCTTTGTAATCAACCTTGCCAGGGCTCAGCTAACACAGAAAGAGCATCCAAGTACTTACCTCAGAACTGATCCTCCACAGCATAATGGAATAATTATGACTAATTAACAGTCAGAGCAATTAAGGCCTTTTCATGTTGTGATACTGAGTCTCAGCAGAAAGAAAAATCTAGGTGATTTCTGCTGACTGAGGGCCCAGATTGTCAGGACTGCACTGAAAGATTTAACACAGCAACTTACAACAAATCTGCCTCCTCTCTTCTATAAAAAGCAGAATGAGGTGACACACAGAGATCTTACTCCTACCTATATTGTGCTTTTCTGTGCTGCACCGCTTTGCCCTACATTGAGTCAAAAATACAGTAAGATACAGCTTGGTTACTTTATTTCTATTCTCTGGTATGCTTATGTTCACAACCTGTATTTAACTACTATGATAAAATACAAGAAAAAGCTGGAGATTGTGTTCTTTGCTACATCTGGCAGTGAAATGTAAGAAGAAAGCCAAGTGAACTGAAAGAAGAACTACCAAACTGAAAATGTGTTCCCCAAAAGCATTCCACAAAATGTTGGTCACTTGCTACAGATCCTGGAGGAAATTACATTAGATTTCTGTCCTTCAGAGCAAGGAGAAGTCAGGGCATTGGCATAGTGGAACTGGGAAAGACACCTTTATAGGGACTGAAATTATACAGCTAATCTAAACCAAGATATAGATATTTCTTCTACCACCACCATCTATGTTCTATCATTTGTTCTTACCCGGAAAAAAAATCCAAATTTAAAAAAAATAAACTAATGCATGAACTTTTTCTCTGTAGACCTGTAGAACCAAAGAAAGACAAACCAACAAAATATAAATTGCTACTGTTCTCTATGAAAAATGCAATGCTGTTGTTGAAAAATATAATTAATAACAAAAATATAAATAAATAAAATTAAAATAATTTAGAAATTATAATAATTGATAATATAGATATATAAGCATGTAAATGCAATTAAATTGATATGTTTTTTGTTTTAACCCATAGAAGTATTCATATGGAAGACTGTGAATGTTTACAGAATTTGACTGGAACAAATCTGAGTTTGGGGGTTTTGATGCACACTATCTTCATGATCTTGGGAAGCTTCAGAGGCATATGTATTCTTGTGCAGATGATGAATCCTACTCATACCAATAACCCCTTCTTTTCATATAAATTAAAGTCTCCACAAACATTATCTGAAGCTCCATCCCATATGATGTAGAACAATATGTAATGATCTAATGACACTTTTCTCTTTATGTATCTCTACTGCCCCACCCTTTGTCTTGATCAGGTCAGAATACGTCTGGGTGACTTTTCACAGATTCATCATAGAAGGGCTTCAGCTGGAAGGGGCCTTAAAGATCATTTTGTTCCAACCCCCCCACCATGGGCAGGGACTCCACCCATTACACCAGGTTACTCAGGGCTCCATCCAGCCTGGCCTTGAACACTGCCAGGGATGGGGCATCCACAACATCTCTGGGCAACCTGTTCCAGTGTCTCATCACCCTCTGGCCAGTATACAGTATATATGTGTAGAGGACCTAGCACAAAAGGAACCCAAATTTGGTTTGCATATATCATTCTAATGGTAGCTGGTAAAAATCTTCTGTTTGAATAGTTCACCTTTGTAAAATTCTCTACAATCAGAGGGGATTTTTATCTAGTTTAAAGCATTCACATAATCACTGATCTTGCAAAATGGAAGTGAGAGTGAATAAAATGAATCCTTTCCATTTCTTTGAAGTCCCAAAACATGGAAGAGGAAAAGCTGGATTTTCTGTCCTTTACACAGCAGAGAAGGAAGAGAAAAAGGAAATTTGACAGTCAATCAAGAAGTTGCACTTCACGACTGACTGTCAAATGCCAGGAATCTTTAAAGAAGATTTTACCTCCTGGTTCATTGAAGATCTGTAATGCACAGAGCTGCAATATTCTGAACTTTCTACATACAGTATATAGCACAGAGGTTTTGCATATATGCAATAGAGGGTTAAATATAGTCACTTAACAAATTCTGACATGTCTGAGTGAAACAAATTATGCTTCCAGGTAAGATTCATCTTTGAACAACTTGGCTACCCTTGGCAAAAAATTTCACACTTGGCAACAGCTTAATTTAATGTCTCCATACAGGCTGGATGCTGGGGGTTAAGCCAGGAATTAGAAGATGGAAATGGTTAACATCTGGTGCTCACTGACATTCACCCTAGTCACTGAACAGAGGCTGGTGCACCTCTTAGGCTAATTACATGTGCTATGGCTGAATTAAAGAATAGCCATGGTAACCCTTGTAAAATAAGCTACAGTTTCAGGCCCTAGCAACCTATATTGCTCAAAATGGGTGAGCTGGGGAGGCCAGAAGGACTGGTGTCATGAAGGTATGGATAGGAAACACAGAAAACTAAGCACGGAAAACATGGCAATAATTTGGTATAGTTGCAAGCAGTCTAGGTTTTAGCAATCTGGGGCAATCTCAGCACTTTTTTAAACAAAATTAAAACACTTTTTGAGAAAGCAGTGTTTTCTTGTCTGCTACAGCAGCTCCTAGACCCATTTATGAAAAACATGGATTTTAATATTCATGTCTTCTTTCCCATTTCATCTCAACAGTTTAGTGATTCTTCCCCACAAGGTGGCAGAAAGACCACACAGTTGACCAATAATGGTTATAACCAACCTCTGCCTTGTCAGAGAATTACGGCCTTAAAAGTTCTACCACCTAAGCAAAATAAATCCTTAAAGAATTAATTCTATATTAATTGGAACAGGGCAACATATCCATCTGATATAACAAAGGTTTAAGGAAGATCACAGACAGAAGAGATTAAACTGCTTAGTCATCATGACCTACTCAAACATTATTATGCAAATGAAGGCTTTGCACAAATGCCGGCTAGTGGTAACTTGGTCATCGGAATGGAAATGGATATGAAAGCAATTTGGATAAGAAAGAGGATCATATTTTAATACAAATGAACGTAGCCTGAAGGGCAATAACCTCCTGTTGGATGAGCTTCCAAATAATAAAGATTTATTAAAAGAAACTCAAGATCGGGCTTTTAAAACATAACTTTCAAGATGGTTAACCAGGGCACATGCCGTGTGGAGAATGCCCCAGCCTCAGATCACACAGGGCTGTGCATGTGGCCACGGAATGAGGCAGCAATCGGCTCTGGAGCACAGGGCTCTCCTGAGCGGGGTCGCTGGGAGAGGTGGGAGGCGGGCAGGGCGAAGGCTGCCGGGAGAGCTGGTCGTGAGAGCCTTCTAGCAGGACTGGAGACCCAGCATCCAGGGCAGGGGCAGGAGCAAGCCATGACCTGAGCATGAAGCAGGCTCGGGATTACGGTAACAGACTCTGCAGGCTGGAGCTACTCGTGAGCTCCGCTCCACGCCAGTCAGGCTGGGCGTCCTCCTGCACCGCAGGGGGGATGGATGAGCCTGGGGCTGAGCCTGAAGCCCTGCTGCCTGGCCAGGGCTGCCCTGCCGAGTGCCACAGGCCCCCTCCTTACAGAAAAGGTGTAAGGACTTCTCTAAACTAGTGATTACATCTCTGTTCCTCTGCTGGATTCACCTAAGCCGGCTGATCACAGTGATGCACAAACGAAGCAACTCTTGCCCAACACTGTATTTTTCAACCTCTCCCCTTACAGTATCTCTCTTAGCATCCACCTGACACTGCTTCACAAAAAGACGTGCTGCATGTGCATTAGAATCCCTCTCTACCTCTGTATCAGATCCTCCAGTTTGTCCTACACCTCCAATCAATAAATTGAAATTTCCCCCTTGAGGATCAGCATTAGGAAAAATCCCCACAAGCTCTTGAAAGGGCTCCAGATCTGGCATACTATATGAGTAAATGGCCTTTTAAGAGGCTTAAAAAACAACAACTTAGGAAATATCTTTCAGCAAAACTGACTGCTGTCAAAATAAGAAGCAAAAGATAACCTGAAGTCAGGGCAAAAGCCAGCTAAAGTGAACAGAAGCATTAAAGCCATGTATACAGCAGCAATGGCAGCAAACAGTCATGTGCCAAAAAGGTTGGACACAACCTCGTCTCAGTAATAAACATCCTCTTTGACTTGTGAAAATGCCTGTTTTTGTAGAAAAAATATTCCAAAGTCTGTTCGAGCCAGAAAATCAAATTAAGAAAGCATTTAAAAATCAGCTTAAAGTGATTAGAATTTTTGTGAAGTGTAGAAAAAGGGATTTTTAAATCCCTTTTGCTTGTCAGGAAGAAAGTACATCATTTGACTATGTTGCCCACACACAAACAGAACAGCTACAAGAAGCCAGGCTGTGCTATGTGACAGCTTCCATGTCCACCATAGTGCCAGAGTAACTGCAGCCTCAGCAGTGTCATCCCTTCATCCTGCTCTGGACCTAGAGGTCAGGAAAACAGGTTTGTAAGAATTTACTTGGCTGTTTTTGTTCCTTTCCCTCTCTTCTACAATCAGGTGAGTCAGACCCAAGTTAGAAAAATAAATTCTCTGAAATACATTAACATGTTTGGGGTGCCACAAGCAAATTTTGTTGTACCTTTTACTGGATTTTGGATTTTCAGTTTAAAGCAGTCAGAGTCTCCAAGGTAATTTAGTGGAGTTTAAGAATAGCTTCTGTTTATACCAGTGGGACTGTACATCCACAGAGACATTGTCCTAAACCTAAGAGAAGCCAGGGCATTGAACAAGATTCTCCTTACAAAGAAAAAAAACACATTTCAAGTGCTTCTATCTCATGTATGAAAAAGATTAAGATGACAACAATCTTACTCATTACGTAAGCCAGAAAAAAGATTCTCTTACAGCTGAAATTCAGAAGACAGGGATTTGTCACCACGATGGTTCACAGATCTCCACATAGCCTCAGGTGAGCTGCATCCCTACTCTCACCTGAGAAGTGATGGAGGCAGTGTGTCACATTTGCTTCATCTGGGCCTTTCCGATCTACTTAAATTGTCTTCTTTTTAGGACAGGAACGGATGCTGAGGGCTCACTTTTACTTAACAGAAGAAGGCTGATAAGGGTAATAATGCCCTGCACTAAATTAAGTCAATAAAATTAATCAATAAAATGCCCTGTAGTAAATTAAAATTCTGGTATTAAACTACTGATGACACCACAGAGGAGAGAGGAAAGGAAAGGAAAGAATGGCAGGCCCTGCACTGGCTGTTGAGTGAGGGAACTTCTTCTCTTGCCTTGATCACTGGGAAGATTTGTATCTGAGCCAAGGAAGTGTATCACAGTAGGCCAAATGTACTTCTTCCATGAAGATGCTATCTCCAGGGTATGCTGCATCTGTATTTTCAGGTTGAGCCAAGCAGGGTCGGTTCTGATCTCCCTATAACATACTGCAAATTCTCCCCTAGATAAGCATCCCCATGCTATACCAGATGCATGCTTATTCTGCCTGGCAGCCTTTAGGCTTTCACACTGCCAGAACATGGGACATGTAGAAACAAAGGAAATCAAGCAGCACACTGGCTTTTATGTCCTTTGCTGAGATCCTGCAGTCTTCCTAAGCTGCCTGATTTCAGTGCTAAGTACTTGAGTTACTCATTAAGAACAGTCTGCTCCTCCCCCAGAAGAAGGACCCAGAGGAAACCCTGGGAATGGTTTCCAGTTTTCAACAAGGGGGGTTTCGCTATATAAAGGATAATCTACTTTGCAAAGCTATTTGTTGTGGTTAATGGATATCAGGACCCAATGGGGTTAGGTAAAATAAAGATACGTTACTGGAGCACTACACACGAGGAAGGCACTTTGTTGCCAAATTAAAACACCACTGGTCTCATACGGCCATTGTTGCTCATGTTCACACAGCCACAACTGCTTTGTCCACTCTCTGCAAAACTGAGAACAGTTTCATGCACTTTGTATCTCTAACCTAGCAGCAATGATTTAATATCATAAATATGAAGTCCTACAAACAATGCAGTCAAAAACCTCTCTTGCAGCTGTTTGTTTTCATGACATGTTCACAGATGATTTATCCCAGATTAACCTGTTTAATTAACTAAATGTGGCATAAACAGAATGGCTATGTCTTTCTTATTCCAATAAACCTTATCTGTATGTAATCAAGTTTGTAATACTTAAAAAAAAAGTCAGAACCCTAGCATAAAATGTAACAAATCTGATCAATCATCTAAAAATATGATAGTATTTATAACACTGTATATTCATTTGCTGGGAATATTAAATGAAAAAGGAAGAATTTAACACAACCAAGAATTTAGCAGATTCTATAAAAATCACACAAGAAAAAAATTTGCTCAATGTCAAATCCTTAGTCAGTTAAGCTCTAATTGCATTGTAGTTTAAGATGGAAATGACTTACAGAGCTCATCAAATTTATGTGACTACAAGGGCTGTCAGAGAAGATGTATCAGATAGTAAGCTGAGGATATATTTGTTCTTAGTAAAAAGGCCAAGAAAAAAATCTATCTTCTTCCTACATCCATCAGCTGAGGCGAGAACACATAACTGGTTTAGAAGATAAGCCAATAACTAATTCAGTCATGTGGAAAGAGCTGCCATGAAATCCCTCCCACCACCCACAACATTTTTACGCCCACATTGTTTGTGCTGCTGCACAATCTCCACCTAAACTTTTAGAAACTGAAATTCATCTCTTGGCAATCCTAATGCTTTGTTATTTCAACCCATGATTCTTTGCTTCGTTGGTGGCATAATATGTTAATGACAATGAAATCTCTACAAGCCAAATTCAAGACCTTCAGATGTCCACAGCAGCAGTCACTTGAAAGGGAATCTATCCTTATTAGAGGAGAGAGGATTTTCAATCAATAACTGTCAGCTGTACATTTTCTTAAACATGCTGTCAATGGGATTTCTCTCCATCCTTATATCAGCCAAATGCTTTTCCTACTCACAAATGTGAGAGCCATTTAGTCACTCCATGCATCTGTTTGGATTTTAGTTTCTTCAGTGAGAATGCCAACAAGGAGGCCAGCGTCAACAGTGTTTTCTGTGTTATCTGTATACACATCTAGTAGAAACTGTATTGAGACCATAAACTCATTTCACATTCTGTAGGTCACTGAACAGCTGCTGGTAATGATTTTTGCTCACTAATGACCTAGGTTATATTTGAATCAGTGCCCTAGAGGTGAAAAACTCTGTATTCCATTACTGATCCCCTGAGTCATAAAATCGCTTGATAATTTTTCCTAGCTGGCTTTTGCAATATTGTTGTTTATTATCTTATAAAAACTCCATGTTCATCAAGCGTCAGGAAAATGCATAATAAAAAGCTGTACACATAAGAGATGGAAGTATTTGCATTAAATGATCCTCAGAATGGGGCAGTACAATGGAATCAACACCATATAACAGTCAAATGGGTCGGAAGTAAGAGGCGTGTGATCCACTGAAAGGAAATACTCTGTCAGGAGAATAGAATTGTATTACCAAATATATGAGTAATACGTTATTTCTGGCATAGTAAAAAAAGCTATAGTAAATGAATTACAACCTTGGCTTTTAACCCCATCCTTAGGTAATACTCCAACATATATCACTTGCATATTTAAGTTAACATGGTCACTTCCTTGTGGGTCCCTGCCAACTCAGCATACTCTGTGATTCTGTGAAGTGTACTTCTTCTAGTAACATATTATACATACCATTTGCCGCGTTATGACCTCCCAAGTGTCGCATACACAATTCTCCTGATGTCAATGTGGGATTAATGAAGAGAAACATCCAAGCTCTTGGGACAAAAAAATTTACTGTGAATCTTAAAAACCACAGATTTGTGTAGGAAATGTAGCAAGCCGTTAAAAAGACAGAGATAAGTGCTTTAGTGTCTCACTGTACCAGTGCCATTCAAATATTGGACTCTTCCTACCTGCTGTGCTTAGCTTCAAAATTCACTACTGCTACAGGAAAGAAAAAAAGGTCTGTTTGCTTTTTCATCGCTGTACCACATGGCTTTCACTTTCATCAAAACACAGCAAAAGTGTCACAGGGGAATCATTCCCTCGGCTGCCTTAGCGCTGCTGATCTTTGACCTCTGAGGGAAATGGATTCCAGGCACACTTCTGCCTGACAAGTGACCCATGTAAAATCTTGATGAGGTGTGTGTTTTGTTTTGTTTTGTTTGATTAACAAGCCCTAAAAATCGAGGGAAAGCTTTGTCTAACAAAAAAAAAAAAAGCCCACTTTCTTTACCCATGCTTTCCCTTTGTAAATTTACTGACCTAGAACAGCAAACGCTGCCATCTACATAGGTAGAAAGCACATTAGTACATCAAAGTGGCATTTTAGAAAGACACAAAGGGCAACAGCTACACGTGCAGACCTTGTGGCAAAAGAGGAAAGCTTAGAGCCATGACGTCACAAATCTCAGCAACTCCTGCAATGCACTGAGCACGCACACACCGCATAATGATTCTGCTCCCTGGAGGAAAAAGCTTAGGAGCAGGAGGAAAGAAAAGATTATTTTTAGCTAAGGGAACCCTTTGTCTTACAGATTTAAAAATCCTTGAGTTGGCTTCTCACAATAGCTGCCTTGTGCTGTGCTCTAGTTTTGACTGGTGGAGTGCAACAAAATGTAACAATTGCAGAGTGCCGCCTTCTAAACTTCCTATTTACTTTTACTTTATGCCCTTTTGTCTCTGATTACAATTTTGCACATATCAAAGCTTCAAATTTTAGCCAGAAAATTTAAAGCTTTTGTTCTTATTCCTTACCAAGTTACACGTTTTCATAAGTAAAACAGACCTAAGTAATAGGAGCAAAAAGCAACATTTCTTAGACTGGCAAGTTTAAAGTATAATACTTAAAATTAAACTGAAGGTCCATTCCCATTTGAACATTTTATCTAGTGAGACACAGATCTCCCTTTTCCTCTAATGCCAAAGAAATTTGATTCTACATCCATTAATAATCCCAGATGTCAGCCACAGACAACATTTTCATCAATCATTGCATTAAAGCACTGACCAAAAGATACACCTATAAAAGAAGAAAGCACACTTTCCACTATCTTAATGTCTTTAATGTGTTTTCAAGATTTTAAGCCATTTTGCTGAAGGCTACTTTTAGTAACATGAAGAGACAACTGCATATATATCTCAGTTGCAAAAAATTTGATTTTGTTTAGCAAAGAAAAAAAAAAATCTTATAACCTATTTTAGCTGCATCTTAGATACCCCCAAGTACCATACTACATTTTGTGGTGTACCTGGCTGTTTGCTAGGGCTAATTTGGACCAACTCTGACCTGGCCTCTAGCACATGTGACTGCCTACTTTGCTCCATGGGGCAGGGGTGGCCTGGCACAGCTCTATTAAATGGTGTAACAGGGGTATGTCCATGTCACACAAATCAAACCTTGAGGTGTGCTATCCAGGCTGCCTCTGGAAACATTAATTCAAGTACCAGAAACAAGACAGACAGTATTAGTCTGAGTAATAAGCAGGGATAATTAGTCTATATAGAAGCTTATACTAATGAATTTCAATGAAAATGGGAGAAATCTAATTACCTAACATTTTTTTCTGGTTAAGAGCACATAGACAAAGTGTTACTATGAATTTTCTGGTCCACTGTAACTGTTCACACATTTAGCCTTTCAGTGCAATTCATACCAGTTTCATTCCACAACCACACCCCTAGAACAGGTCTTCTGGCTGCCTATTTGAAAAGTTATGCTGAAGACAGAAGAAGGAAGATGTAAAACTACCACAGGTGATCCTTTACATTAGAACACAGCTGGTGAACACAAAAAAAACCACACGCTACTACCATCACATCACATCACAGCTGTTCTCCACTACTGACTTCTGCTTAGGGCAACCTTTTAAAAATATTGGTACAAGGTAATGGAGGTGGCTATCAGAGTACTGATTTCTGGCAGGGAAAGACGAGAGAAGTATTACCCACCCTTCCTTTATCAAAAATCCCACACTTTGCCATCCCATATCATTGGGCAACTCTTGGAAAGCAAATGTCTTCAGTGAATGAGAGACACAGATCAGGATAGATTCATCATGTACCTGCAACAGAAAAATGACAGCACTCCAGGACTTGCCTCTTTGACAGCAGCAAGGCTGCTCCATAAAATTCAGCCTCTGTCCCCTTTTCTACAGGTATTGTTGTTCCAAATAAACAAATCAAACTGTTCACAATTGGTGATGTTTTTTTAAGACTATTAGAACTTGGGTCATCGCTTCAAATGCAGAAGAAATTGAAATAACACATAACCACTCAAAAACTTGCCTTTCAGAAAAGTGCTTCAGAACATGCAAAGCTGCCATTTTTATGAGGAAATTTGTTCATTGTTATTTCAGGAAACAAGAAGATCCTTATACACAGTATGCCTATCCTCTCCATCGTTAAACAACCTGTATGTAAGGATTCCTAACCTTATTAATAATTGCTAGTTATTACAGTAATTAGGAGCTTGAAATGCTAATAAATAGTTACCAAATGTGTCCTAATTTCCTAGCACATACAGAAGATAAGGTACAATGCTTACTGATATCTGGTGCCATAGATGCGCTAATTTACTGGCATCTACAGAAAGCATAAGCAAATAAATACGTTACACAAAAAATGTCCTAACTCAAATGTTACAGTCTCACCCTTCACAGGAAAAGCATCCGAAATCTGTTAATAACTTGAACTTTAGCTGTGTCTTAGTAAGATACAGATTTGATTCTTTTAGTAAGCCAGGCAGCAAATTCATGTTTCTAAAAAGAGATATTACAATCCATTGTGACCAAGCACTTTCTTGGCATTCAGTTCAAAAAACAGTACTGATGAAGCACGATAATCCTTGATAGTACAGGATGTTTAAGCATCTAAATACTAACAGGCAAAGACTAATCAACGGTTGTAAAGGAAGTCCTGTAAGCTGGTCTAAGAATGACGAATCATTTGACACTTGCTTGAAAACAAATCCTGCCCTGATTGTCAGTACTTGGGCATTAATAGGTATTAATAACACTGGTGCATGTAGACAGGTTGTAGACTGGAAGTAGTTACTGGATGGGAAGTACAATCAAGCAACATTTCTCCAAAACCAAAAATTTCCTCACTGTTCAGTTATGTCAAAATGTTAGAGTTTCTGACAAGGAAACTGCAATAACAAATAATATGGATTAATAGAAGGTTCAAGGATTTCTGCATCTAGGACTTTTTTTAATATAAGAATATATATAATTCCTAGGGGGAAATTTGCATTAAAACACTTACACTGAAGATGCTACAAGAGGATCTGGAGAAACAGTTTTTGGGCCTGAGATTGGCACAGCTGATGGGAAGACCTGAGATCCTTGCAAAAGGATCTCTAATTTTGAAAAGTCATCTACTAGGATAGATGGCTTGTTCAGTGAAAGGACTGTGTTTAACTGGACTAAATAAATAGGTGTTGTCCGTGTAAAACAAAGCATCCTTATATAAACGAAAAGATCCTGAGAATTTAAGTGTACATACTATTGAGGAACACAAAATAGGTTACCCTCTGTAATGCAGAAACACAGTGGTGAATGCAGCACAGCCATTTTAATGTTCTCCAGAGGAACAGGAAAAGATAAAGGTGTTTGATAGCATTCTTTATTAATGGCATGCTAAAGAGAGAGAGAGGAAAGAGAGACTGCAGTATGGGTCCAGAGGTGAACAGACAGCACTGAAATTCATTCATAGAAATAATCACCAACCATTGCCTCATAATTGACAAATACAATTTTAAAACCCTGTGATAACACAACTAAAGACCTGCTTATTTCAGCATGAGACAATGGGTTTTATAGTCTTTATAACCAAATAATCACTTTTTTTCAATAAAAGCAAAGACAAGACAAACTAACTGGTCTTGTATTGAACAAATTTCATTTTATTCAACACCATGAATATAATTATAGAAATACATACTTATATTTTTATATATAAAGCATATAATTCAATAAATACTAATGTTTGAAATTTTCTGTTTCGGTAGGGCCCACATGGGACATATTAACTAAGCCTATTGGACAAGCAATTTTATGGACTTTGAAATAAAGGTGATGCTTGGCATTTCTTTACATCAGATGGGCCACGTTTCCCATAAATTGTATATGAGTCAGGGAAAGAAAAATCACTTATGGGATTAACATACCAGACCCAGCTACATAAACAGCAACAATCACTAGGATGGAAAAGAAAGAGAGGCCTGGGAAAAATGAAAGCCAAGTTGTCAGTCTCCCATATCTTGTCTGTACAGCTCAGAGAGCAAAATTGATGGCATTCTGGCCAGTACATAATCTGAAGGCAAACATTCATTTGCAGGGACCTTCAGACTGAGGTGTTTTTTTGGAAAGTGCATCCCAGAGATTTTTCACAGTCTGGATTTTCCTTCTGTGTCCTGCTCTACTCCTGTTTTACGTCCTGAATTCAGTTTGTTATGTAGCCACCCCACAGCACTCTCCCTCTCTATATATGTGTTCATAATAAGGCTTACACTTCTATCATACAAGGGCTTTTTTGTGATCATCTGTCAGTTAATTAAACAACATTTGTAATTCACTAAACATTATTACCAGTTACACTAGGTACCCTTTCCTTTGACTGAGACAACTGTATTTCTCTACAGCTTTTTCTCTTTAAATAGAAAAAAGGAGACTTTTGCTCATCTTTCCTGATCTTTTCTTTCAGACAGCTGAGGACTGTCTAGCACATATGTGCTATGGACAGTCTGATTTAAAGGACCTGGGAAGCTGGACTTCTGATCAAAGAGGACATCCTTTCCTTGTCTGAAGTGAATAATCCTACGTTTGAATTTTGGAGAACTCTGGTATGAACATCTCACTCAGCACTGGGTCTAGGAAAGCAGACAAATAAACAAGGACTATAAATCCTATTTATAAATAGATCCTATTTACTGAAATGATCTCTCTTGGTACTTGGCAGTAAAAATGAACGGTGTCCACCTGGCACCCAATATGGATTTGCAATTATTTGAGTTGATTCTCAGATGATTTCCAGTGCATGACAAATGATGACTTCCTCAATTGCTATGGGGCAGGACAATCTCTTCTCATGCTAGTGAAATTGCATTTCTGTATGGATTTCTGAGGATTTCACAAACATTCTCCAAGGCCACTGACAAACAGGTAAGGAGAGTGAATAATCTCTATGATACCAGATGCTAAATTACTTTCGCCATAAAAAACCCGTTATCCTTTCCTTTATGACACACCATTTCCTCTCTGACTTTTCACTAGCCTAACCACATAAATGCTAAACTTGACCAGCTGGAATTAATGAGCACTTTAATAGACCATGTAACACTACTACAAGTTTTTAAATATAAACTAATATTCTGTATTGAAAAGATATTCAGCTATTGCACCTCTTTGAACACATTTAATACAGAAAAAAAAAAAAAGACAAGAAAATAAAAACAGAGGGAATGGTGCCTTGGTGTGAAGAGAGATTTAAAGTAAGGGTACTGTACCTCTGAAAACCATGCAAAGGAGATAATGCAATCATACCCACACAGAAAAATTAAGAGAATACTCTTTTTTACCAGCCATGAGTAGTAGCATTCTCTTAACTTCTGCTCTTTTTTAAATTGTTAGTGCTCTGAAGTAATATTTGTACTCACAGCTGCTAGATAAGTAGTACTGATATTTCAGATATCTGCTGAGATCTTGTGATATAACAAGTTGTAAAACACACTATGGGAACACAGGAAATATTAATCCTCATGTTTCAGGATAACCACTTCCAGGGCTCGAGAAGGTCAAGATGACATTTCCTGCATAGTAAATAATTGCTCCCCAATTAGGACGAAGATTTTCACCTTAAAAAGCCCTTGTAAAGCCAGAATAGACAAAGCAGTGACAAGATACTCTGTTACAATAAAAAGATTTTAGTTTTTCCTTTTGAAAATTAAAACCATCAGGCTTCTCAGAAATGTAGTTTTAGGGGTTTTTTTCAAATTAAGTGAAAAGGAATTTTTTTAAGTATTTTTACTATTACTGGTTGATTTTGGTAAGAATCTGAAACAGGCTTTTCTGGTAAAGAAAAAATTAACCTGAAGATTTAAAATATTTTCAGAACATAAAAGGTAAGAAGGCAGGCAAATATTGTTGCTGACTTAGAATTAAGTTGACAGAAACGTCATCTGTGAAAAATATTTTTACTAGAAATGTAAACTGGAACAAGAGTGTTAGAGATAGTCCTGAAAGAACAAAAATTTACGAAATGTTGCCAATTTTCAGCAAGGGAAAGATGAAATTAAATTCTCACAGTTGACCCAAAAAAACCCAAGCAAACCATCAAAAAGATATTTTTAAAAAAGCAAAAAATGTGTGAAGCTCATTATTATTATTATTATTAAGAATAGAAAGGAGAAATAAATGAGCACCTGCATATTCAAGAGATAAGAACAGGATATTTCAGTTCTTCTTCTATTTCCTTGAAATATTATGTGTGTGTCTTTCATTTAAACATCATGAGCCTTTGTGAACCTTCTGTGTAACAGGAACTGTCAAACAAGGTGAGGCTCAGAGGCTCCGTCAATTATTATTGCTCAACTGACTTGGGAAGTTCAGCTGCAACATCCAGCGCTGAAATGCAAAAATCTCACCTGCATTCTGATGTAATGAACAGACACAGTGTGGAGGGTGTTTAGAATAAAATTTCAGAGCAGGGTGAGACTGTCTTAAAGATGTGTTTTCTGGAGAACTGGTTACAAAAGGTTGGCAAACCACGGAAAGTATGAGAGCTTTCAGGAAGAAAGGTTCCTTTATGGATCGATCACAGCAGTTTCTTCTGGCAAACCTTAAGGCTCATGTGCTTTGTTCATGCATTTTTCAGTGTTAAACTTTTTCAGATATTTCAATAGCAACATCAGATGCAGTTGAATTTGATCACCACAAATCAGATTTGTGATCAGGAAAGTCAGTCACCCATATCAGCTACTCATTCTACCAGTACCATCTTTTCCAGTACCATGGCAGCAGATGCTGTGAGCCACGTTCTCCCAACATTATTCTCCCTGAGCAACTTTTCTGCAAAAAGTCTTTTTGACTTCAATGCATGAGTGAATTTTATTCTCACTGGCAGGAGATCTGATTGCAATTTTTATCATAGGCTTTTCCTAGCTTCTATCCCTGATCATTACCCATCAACCAACGATCCTTTTCTGAGAGCACTTTCTATTGTTGGAAATAGTAGTCAATACTTATTTTAGGAAGAGGTGCTTGGGAGTACCTGTGCTGTGCTGCAGGACAGATCACATCAGATAGAAAGGAAAAAAATGTGGTGAAAAATGAGCAGTTACTCTAATAGTTGTTTCCTTTTGGAAAAAAACTCTTCACAGCCTTGTTCCAGATGTGCAACCAATCTTGCAAATAAAGCACCAATAAGATATTGGATTGATTGTATTGAGCTAATTAAATTTTTTCCAGGAAAGAGAGAAATGTCAGAACATTTAGCCTACTGCATGTTTTTCTAAAATATGGTGCCAAGTTTCCTGCGTATATATATATGTATATATGCATAAAAAAAAAAAAAAAAGAATTTATCATATTCCTCTGAAACTCACTTAATTCATCTCCCTGTATTAAATATTTTCTAATGTGAGATTTCAAGATTCATGACTTTGCATTTCAATTGTAAATGGATGAAAAGATGTGTTAACAAAAAAGCAGGAGTGTGCCACCGGAATGAAAGTTTTATAGCTGAAGAAAAAGGTGGGGGGAAAAAGTGTTCAAGTTTCCTACTGAACTAAATGCTCCCACATCACCCCACACACTAGCAGTGAAGCAGATAACCTATCTGCAAGGCTACAGCTATTTACATGAAGGTTTCTTTCCCCTCTTGCTATAAAAAGCAAATGGAGGAAAAATTATAGTTATATTATAGAAAGTGAGTTATGAAGGATAGCATGAAAGTGAAAAAACAAGCAAGGCTCTTCTTTTTCTTTAAAACATTTCAGACATTAGAAACATAATGATTTTTCTCCCCTAAATGTCAGTTGCCTGCTGAAGCATTCGCATACTGCAAATCAAAAAACAGCAGTAAATAGACTCTGGCTCAAGATTCAACCTCTGACAAAGAAAATTGTAAGTAAAATGTACAGTCTGATTTAAACAACCCACTCAGGAACCTAAGCCTGACTTCAGGCCATAATTTTGCAAACAAAAACCTTTTTCGTGGGCAGGGATTACTGTTCATAGAACAGATGGGTTGAAAACTATATCTTCCTTCTTGGTTTTTGAGCTCACTCCTGTTACCATCTACAGTCCAAAAAAATGGATCCACTGAGTGCCAAGGGCTTTACCCAGTTGGATGAGGAGGGTTCATGGGTGGCTAGTCTGCAGCAAAGGGGGTTGGCTGTGTAAGCCTTCCAAGATTTGAGTCTTTGTGAGCGGTTTGCTCTTCTACACCCTTTCTAGCCACACAGCTGAAGGGAAGGGGAGAGAGAAAAGCAAAACTCCAGGAAGGAGGCTGAGAGAAGCTGCAATTAAAATAGGCCTGGCCAAATGCCAGCCCTGAATACCTCTAGATACAATGGGTCCTAAACCTAAATTAGGCCAACTGCCAGGCTTGGGGATGCATGCACAACCATAATCTCCCAAGAGCAGACAGACAGCAAAGTTCAATTAAGTGTTCTCAGTTCACCAGTCAGTCAGAGCAATCCTTAGGCATAGCAACACTTGCCAGACATTTTCACATACAACACAAATAACAAAAAGAAATGAAAAATTTACTCAATCCCTATCACTTTAGAGAAAAAGAGGGAGAAAATTTGAGATCTGGAATGAGAAATATTAAAATGCACATATGGGCAGAGCTAGGAAAGAAGATTTTAAAGCTATTTTTTGACAAGGCCACATGCCTACATGTGAATGACACTGATTTACCTTTCATTAACAAGCACAATTGCAAAAATGTTGGTGAAAAGGGAACAAATTAAATAAGAAAGCAACATGGCAATATAGTTTGGCTACAATTTGTGTTTGTTGCATTCTCAGCTTGTACAAGACAGACTTCCAGTAATCCCCTCTTTGACACTAGCACCATGATCCAACTTATTCTCTTCATTAGGCTCAGTTATTCGCCATCTGTCCGTGCAAAGAAAAATAGTCTGAATATCATTTCTTCCTCATAATGTGGAAACAATAATGAAATACATTACAGGAAAAGCAAGCTGGAGTTAGGATACCTCTCAGTTCAAATGACAGAGAGCTGAAACCCATGCTAAGGCTGCTGGACTCCAAGTCCTGCCACAGCCTCATACCAGGAGCCAGCTGCAGGGACTGCCAGTGAGGAAAAAGGCATTAAACCACAGCCAGCACTACTTAGGGTGTCAGGAGTCAGATGAGAAGAGCGTTTTAGTTATTAATGATGCCACCGTAAGGAAAACAAACCCTTCAAACATGCACACATTTGAAACCCAAAGCAGTCCATGTGAAAGCATCCCTGAGGGTGAGGTCCGGCCTTGCAGCTTCCGCAGCACTGGGCTCTGCTCTCCTTCACATTATGCAGAGCCAAGATGCTGTCTCACGTTCTGAGTATCAGGATTCAGCATCTTCCACCCATCCTCTCCTCCTTTCCACAGCAAAAAAAGGCAGGCATAGGTTGAGAGAGATGGTTATGGCTTACCTGGAGCCTGCTGTCTGGGAAGTGCCCTGCAAAGGGTGTATAGCTGATGCCAGGGGCACGCCGAGGCAGGGCTGCAGGTGCTGGGGCAGAGGACAATCCTGCTGGTTACTTGTGAAGTGGCTCTGCAGCCCAAGAAGGGGAAAGAGGCACAGCAGGTCAGCAAGGCAGTAACACTGTTGGTCTGGGCTAAAAGGACAAACCAAGGAGCTGAGAACAGACACCCACATGTGCCTGCTTGCTGCTCAGCCACAGGTGGTCAAGAGTGAGGATACAGGTCAGAGTGCAAGACTTGTCTCCAGAAGATACAGGACACTCTTTCTGTAGGTGAAAAACTAGGGATCATTTTAGTAAACTTCATTCCCTTGTAAATTCTGAAGACACAGACATAAATACTTGGAAAGATCCACAGCTCTGAGTAGTTAAACTGAAAAATCTGGCCTAACTAGCCAAGATTTGCAGCAATGAAATCAGGTTTACCCTAGTACTTGCCTTTGTCAGTCTGAATCACTACTTGTCTTTTTGCCTTTCTTTTGTACACAATGTTTATGCAGAGATCCTCATAAATAAATCTAAGGATATTGAACCTCACCATCTAATAGCTCAAAAATTAATTCATATGCAAAATTGCTCAGTTACTGATCACCAATATTTCTAGGAAGTCAGAGATACCAAGAAAAAGAAAGAAATACCCTAAGATTTCTGTGTACCTTTTCTCCAAAAGATATAACCACAAGGTATTCATTGTCTGTTGGTTTTTACTTTTATGATTGACAGAAGTGAAGAAAATCTCCCAAAGGAGCATATAAATAATTTAAATAGCAGACACAGTGGCTGCCAGTACCCAGCCAAATTCACTCTGGCTGTAATTCTGCTTGGCTCTCGCATTCCCCCTCCAAAGCAGATAAACCAAACATGTAACAGAGAATTAAGAAAGAATAAAAAACACTAGTAGCCCTCTCTAGAAACAGTTTTAATCTGTCTTGATATAGATTTTAAATCTAAGCTGCGTTTTCAGAAAGATTATAAGGAAATTATGTGTTGAACTGCTCTGGGATCTTGGAATGGAAAACACTACATATATTTTAAGTCATTAATTGACTTTCTAAGTTAACTACCACGACTTGCATACCATTAATTTGAATACAGCCAATCCAAAGTTTGTGTAAAAGGTGCTGTAGGAGTATTTTAAATCAGGGCATCAAGCCAGAGAATATTAAAGTATATAAGCTGCCTTCCTGTCTCTAAAGGTTTTAATACAATGAAGGCTTGAACTTCTGTTAGCCTTGTTACATGAATTATGATGTACTAACTGTTCATCTGAGCACAACCAGTCCATTGTAAACCCAAGTATAATGGATACTATCCTTCAGTGAAAACTAAGCATTGTTTTCTCTTTTTTTTCTTGCAAAAAAATATTTTGAGTTAAAATTTTCATTTCAATACTACAAAGAGTTTAAAGATCTTGGTTTGTCTGATGGTTTGGAAGATCACATGAAAATGGTTTTTTTTGTTTGTTTTTATATATCATTAGCAAGTTAAGGTGTTCTTTTTCTTGTAAATATTCTAGAGAATTTAATGTGTGCACAAATTAAGAAAACTTATTTCAACTTTCAAATTACTTTAAGGAAAACACGGTTTGCTACAGCAGCCCAAGGAAAACCTATGATCTTTATTTTTGTCTTTGAACATCTTACCAGCTACAATTTGAAATAAACCTGTGTGGAGGGAGAGGAGAATATATACAGTTTTGTCTATCAAAGTTAAACCACAAAGCACAAACATCATTAAGCTTTTCAAAATCTTTGTCAGAGGTAGAAATGTTCTCTCTGAGGGGAAAACCAAAAGAGAAGATGAAAAATTACCCTTGTTTAAATTCCTAATATGGGATTTTACCTTTTAAGTCTGTTAGAGCTCCTTCCCAATCCACAGTTACAGAGGCATTTGAAATAGCAGATATCAAGAACTAAATGTTTTGTGGTTAATTCTACATATGGAATAATTTACTTAACAACCAAATTGCTTGTGATATTAAGAAATAATTGTATGGTTTCTTAGCGCTATCTTAGGTGTCAAGAAACCTTCTTTTCCCACAGAAAAAATACTGCCACTCATCCTGCACTGCTGTGGGTTTAGGAATTCAGTCAGATGTAAGCATCATTACTGAACTTCCATTAGCTGCACAGCACCAATTAACATGGCAGTCCATAGCTGTGTTATCTATGGAAGGAGCTGGCTTTCAGAAAGTTCCAAAGAACACATCCGCCTCTGAGCTAACCACTGCTAATGGTGATGTTTCCCAACGCTCTTTGGGGAGAGCAGGGTTCTTCCCAGTCCAGTACATCCACACCACTCTGTGAACTCCACTGAAATCATCTTGCTGATACTGCAGCCCACTAAGATCTTACCTAGGTCTCAATTGTTGTATTTCTCAATTTGTGTCATGTGAACTGCCTCAGTAGGTGTTCTGTCTGCTCTATCAATGCTCAAGCTCTTTGTGCTTGCTTCTGTGTGTTTAAAATTCAAAAAAGGATCACATGTAATATTCACTTTCTAGAAGTGTGAGGACACTAAATGTGGGCCTGATACATGCATATGGGAAAAGCTTACAGTTATGTACAAAACACTATAAAAAGTTAAATCTAGCATGGATAAAAATCACCAGGGATTTCAGTGTGAATTTTAACTCAGCAAAGTCCTCAGAATCTTCTCCTTTTGAAAACCTTATAAAACAATTACTAGATGAAACAGAAGAGATTTTACAGAATTCATAGAACCTGCTTTACAAGTAAAAAGAACGTGTACTGTTTATCTGCGTGTGTAAGTAATTAAAATTCAAAGCATTAACATGAATAGTAAGAATAACAAGAACTTTAATGAGTCCCTGTGGAGCATAGGCCAAACTACTTTGTTTGACTAAAATCTTTTATAAATATAACTGTAGTAGAATTGTGCACACAAGAACAATAAAGCAGAGGAACTGCCTGAAAAAGAAAACCAAATAAAGGTGAACAAAGGAAAAAAGCATGACTAAATGTAACTCCAGTGTAGCAAATACAAAAGAATCAGAGGCAACTCTACTAGGATGTAGTGAGGAAGGCAGCTAAACAAGCATTGCTCTCTCTCAGTCACTGCCTTTATCTCCCACTTCATGCTTGTTTCATGTCACAAAATTGAGACAAAAGCAATAAAAGCAACTTGTGAAAAAATAATAGATGCATATCACAGCTTCATAGCGAAACGTACGCAACGACAAACCACTTTCACCAGAAGACAACTGAACAGACAGTCAAAAGAAGTTTCTCTGCAGTCCACTTCTGATGCTGTAAATGAACCTGAGTTGGCTTGTTAGACAAGAGTTTGCATCAAAGCAAGCTGTCCTCCCTCAGAGGAGCATCTTTTAACAACCTCGTAAGCCTTTTGAGCACCAGTTTTCCAAACATGCTCCAAGGACACAAAAGAAGTCAGTCACTCCAATCCCTGCTTTAACTGAAGGATTTGATTAACCATCCAGAACATACTACCTTGGGACACATGACAAGGTTACATCTCGCTAACTCCATTGCATGGATTTTCAAACTGTTTGTGAAACAGCCCCCAGAGGGCTGTATTACAGGACAGCTTTAAAGCACATGGAAATGAGAGACAGTTCTCTGTAAAACGTTACATTTTAACAGAAAGCATAGCCCCTGAATCATAAACAACTTGGACATGGACAGAATAGGGCAGAAAACATGGAACATGAAAATGGTAAGTTTTCCCAGCATATGCCTTCCCTGCTTATTTTCAGAGACCTGAGAATACCCCTCATTTATCTGGCTGGAACCACAGTTGGCTTTCAGAGCACCTGGTTTTCAGCACTTCAGAGTCTAGTACAACACATAGCTTTTAACTGGGACTTAAACTTCTTTTATGATCTGGGAAAAGACCTGATAAGAAAAAAGTGGATCTACAAAACACAGAGTCCTGGAAGCAAAACATCGGACCAAACTGAGGGGTTGTGTCTGTGTGGGAATCATGGTCTTGAGCCTGCTTCTGAAATTCAGTGTCTCCAACAGCCATTGCTCATAAAACAACACCAGGAAAACAAGTGTTATTCTTTAGTTTCATCCTATAATTAAGTGTCTGCACTGTTCGAGACACGGAAGAGTTGCATCCAAATACATTCTCCATTTGGGACATTTTGATTTTTTTTTTCCTATGCAGGCTGCTTTAACTGCTTTTTTGAAAACTGGGCTTTGAATCTTTGCTACAATTAACATTTATGTACATAACATTCAGTAAAGCATGAACAGAAAGGTAAAAAAGCAGTAAAAATGTTATTTTTACTTACTGCAAATCAAAATACTGAAATAATTTCAACATGTGGTAAATGTATATGTGTAGACACAAAGCCACAGTAACTATGTCTGCACCAACAAAACACAACCAAATAATATTAATTTCAATTATCTGTAGTGAAATGCACTGATGCAACACTGGAAATCTTCTAAATGGAAATAATGTGCTCAGACACATCAGTTTATGATTCTCTCTATAAACAGGTTTTTTGCAATATTTACTTTTGTCAGCATCAGCTTGTCTACTGACACTTGAATTACAGCAGGTTTCTGGAGTAAAAGAGCCTGAAGAATAATAAAACAAATAGGTTTCTGATTCAAGAGATTAGCCTCTAGCACACATAACCTTTATTCTAGCTATAATACAATTCACATCTGGTTAAAAGAGATGTAATGCATAAAGAGGGTCTGTCCGTCATGCAGGCCTGATGCATTAAGTCTTTATTTTTCCTGTTTGCTGAGCTCTAAGGTTCAGCGGTGAATGCGAATGGAGGTCTCACAGACCGTTTCTTTTTTAGCTTAGAGGTCAAACCTACTGTATGAAATACAGAAAGAAAGAAAAAAAACCACCACACGTTTTCTTAAAAACTAATCCACAGTGAGGATTATTATTCTTATGTATTCTGTTAAACAGGGATAGTTAGTTTTTACGGTAAGGTCATTACTTAACATAGAGAAATTTTAGTGAATTGCCTCAGTTGCATTCCTGACAAAACACAGTAACAGCAGTAACAGCAACATTCTTTTTCACAAAGATAATTAAAGTGGCCATAGTGAGTATCTCACTAGAAAAAGAGAAAAGCCGCTTTCTTAAAAGTGCAGACTCAAAGAAGCATAGGCACAACAAGGACACCTCAAAGTAACAGCCAACATAAAAATATGTATAAATGCCATGAGTTCTGTTTTACATCCAAATCACTACATATGCTTATTTTCTGACCATGAACAGCCTCAAACAAAAACTTTTTTTTAAATTACAAGGAGGAGTAATTAATTTAGAAACATGAAAATACTTTTTTATCTGTGCACATTGGTCAAATTCTTAGTAACAGTAAAGTTCTCGTAAACTGACATAAGAGATTAAGGAAGGTTTCAGTATTGGCAGAATAAAGATTTTTAACCAGAACAAATGCAAGCAAATCCATCTGTGAGAAAAGAAACCGAAACACAGTGGTAAAATATGAGCAAACATTCAGTGGAGGCATGTGACCACAGGCAAACTGGGACAAAGCAAAGCAAGGAGCAGAGGTGTTGGAACTCTGTAGGGGTCAGTTCTTCCGGGGCACACTCGGATGCTTTGCTCACAGGGCTGGCAGCACGCCAGCTCCCAGATGTTAACCTGGAGAACTGAGCCATGACATAAAACCTCAGAGGGAAGGCATCCTGTCCTCCCTTCTGCACAACACAAGAACTCAGGGCTGTGTGCCTCCTGGCCTTTAGCTGTCTGTAATGAACTTGTCTGCTGTCTTAATGCACAGCTCTCTGCTGAGCCATTGACTCAGGTGTGTCCTGCTTCCTGACAAACATTTCGTGGCTGGAGGCCTGCAGCCAATACAAAACATCACCTTAACAGAGTGACAGCCAAGTGGCAGAGAGAGAAGGAATTTGTGTGATGTTGCTCAACAACTTCTGTGTGCACAAGGTCTACAAGAATTCTGCTTGATTTGCTGTCCAAGTTGCTGATCAGCATTGCTGAGCAGAATCTGTCAGAAGGAAAGGAGCAAGCCACTCAGACTGAAAACATGAGCATCACTCCTACATCTAATTCAGTCTGAGAAGACCTGACTCTGTCAGTGAATGCTTTCAATGATGAAGATCAAGTTGTGCAAATTGAGTTGTGTATGATTAAGAGCAGAAACCTGAAAACTGGGCAAAGTATTTTAATCCAATAGGAAAGCAAGTAATTTTTTAGAATGGTTCAAGCAGTTTTGATTTTTTAAAGTGATAAATTCATTTTAAAAGAAGTAACTTTCATAGACCAAACAATTAGGTATTCATTTTTAAATAAATTAAAAGTTTATTTTTAACACATTATTACTGAAAGCTTGTGTAGTAAAGTATTTCACAAATCCTATTGTGTTCCTGAAAGCAGTATGGCATTTCATGGAGAACAGAAACATTTTGGGGTTTGTTTTTTATCTGCCTAGTTCTATGTTTTCTTTTGCCTGCTTCATTGTTAAAAGAAACTCATTGACTGAGCTCTGAAGTTCAGCTGAAGGCAGCTTACTTGTGGTCCATTCACAGCACCAGGTCCACGGCTGGAAACCCCAAGCCACATCACACCTTACCCTGCCTTCACAGGGGTGGTGAAGGTCACATCAACATGTGCCAGACAGAAAATCTCGCTGCTCAGGCCAAAGCAGTGGGCTGCTGCTCAGAATAAAATAACCACTTGTGGGCCAAATGAATAATACTAAACCCAGATAGAAAGCCATCAGATCCCCCAAACCACTGAAATGATGAAGGGAGTTTATCAGAACCAGATTCACAGCAAAGCCTTTGCTAGCCAAAAGAATTCACATGTCCCTGTTATAGAAATGGTATTTTTGTGCCTATTCAAAGTGCAATGCAAAATACACCTGAGTTCATTGGTGATTTCCTCCTTCCACTCCAAACTCAAAGACACGTGTTCTTCCATAACATGAGCAGTAACCAGTAAAGCCTCTCTGTTCCCAGGCATACATTAAAAAAGTTCCAGTTGTGTGACATAAGTGGGATGTGGCGGTGCGGAGAGAACAGTGGGAAGCACAGCATGGGTGGTGCAAGCTCCAAAGGGGTTTGTTAGGTCCTGGATCCTTGGGCTCTCCTCACCACATAACCTTTTGTCTAGAGACCGCATGGGCAGCACTATTTTTGAGAGCCATTTCTTTTGTTCCCTATTGTGAATGTCCTTCTGTGGGTAGAGCACTCTCTCTCTTTGAGATGTTTTTTGCTTTTGGTAATGCTATGGTTACTGTGATTTTAGTAAATTGTTATTCCAAGTTATAATCTCTCCTTATTTTTCGTTCATTACCGGAAGGGGCAGGGGGAGAAAGGGAGCAGCCTGAGTGGCGTTTAATTTTCCAACTGGATTTTAAATCATCACAATGTACTAGTGCTTTCTCAGTGGCTTTGCAATCAATTGGTCCTATGGTTATCCTACACTTTTGTCAATAAAACCTTCACATTTAAACCACAAATTATTGCATTTCTAGAACAATATACAGTGCATTCTATATCACATTGTGTGTGCACAGCTGAATGTAAATATATCATCATGAACATTAGAAAAATATACTTCCTAACAGGATATTTTTCTTAAAGCAATCCTTTCATGTTATTACCTTCTACAGGTGTACAGTAAGTTGTTTGCCTTGTCATTTAAGAAACTGCTGCTTCAAGACTTTGGAATGCACTGTCAACACTGAAGGGAGTGATATTGATGTCACATTCCAAAACCAGTAAAACTTGATTAATGACCTCTATTGCAATGAGGAATCACGCTGCAGTGCTATGGATTTACTTTCCTATGAATGTAAAGAAAGCAAGAAGAATAAGAGGAGGACAGATGTGTGTTTACAAAGCCAGATCATGGACCTTCAGACAGTGGTATTTGTTGCACAAATTAAAGTTTGTGGATTTGGGGGTGAGGGAATTGTTGCTTTCATCTAGCCTGGGAACTGATCAAGAGAGCTATAAACTTAATAGTCAATAAACCTTATGGAAACATGGCATTGAGTCTTAAATTAGCATGTACTAAATGAGATATTCATTATGGGATTCAGTATCAAATATATTTGCATTGTTTGTAAAACACCACATGTATCTTCACAGACAAAGCTAAGAACAATGCAAGAAATTTCTTCAATTTTAGAACAAGGAGTTATAAAATGTTGATTAGGTACTCAGATAAATTGAAAGTATTTTAACATTTTGGATATATTGAATTCAGGTGTGAAGACCTTTAACTTACGTCACCCAAGTATATTTCTCTCCTGAATGTTAGAAGCATCCAATGAAGAACGAACATTAATTCTTGAATTGTCACTGAACAAAGCAATTTTTGTATTTCTTTAAAGCAAGGTAGCCAGGATAACGGCATTTGCATTAAGTGTACATGCTTTAAGAAGAGACACATCTATACGCATCACTCAGTTCTGTAACCATTTTAAACAGCTGCCTTTGCTGTCACCCAGGCTTACTGTGTCTTTTGTGTTTTCTCTATCATCCTTCTCATTGACAGCATTAGATCACAGAGTTGTAGCATGATTTAATAGCTAGTGTTTCAGGAGCAATTAATAAGAAAGCCACCTGCCTCTCGACTTCTTTGAAAGGCTGAATGTCTCATCCCACATCTCCCTGCCACTCACGTGTCTGCTGAGGAGGCGCCTGTAACACAGCAGATCACACCATTGAGCCTCTCAAGTGGACAGAAACACCCATGGAACTGGGCAACAGAGGAACAAACCAGTCTCCCTGATTGAATAGTACTATTTTAAAAGGACACACTGATAATAAAATCAGGGCTTGTAGTATATTAGCCAAGAGGTTAATCAGCCTTATATGTTATTTATAAGACACAAAAAGGTATTACACAGATGTAATTCGTACTCATAGGGTAGTTAAGACTGTGGCCAGTTTGGACCATCAATATACTTAGAAAGGCAACAAAAATACTACATAGTTTTTAAACAAAACTACAAATAAAGCTTAAGATGTGTTACTTGGACAAAGGTAAGGGAGTCATGGAAAGCAGTGAGAGAAAAATGGGCCATAGAAGTCTTCTGGCATCTAAAGGTCACCATAAAGGTGACAGTGATAAATATCCACCATGTCCACTTGCAATAGAACCAGAAGAATTCCATTTATCTTGCAGTAAAAATTTAGCTTGGCTACCTGGAGAATCCTTCTTCCCATAAGGCTACTGCATCACTAAAATAAGACATGGAGAAAACCATGGAATGTATTTCACAGGTTTAGAAGAAAAACATAGAGGAATTTCCATCAGAAAAACAAGAATGATTACAACCTACATTTGTATATTCAATGATAACATTTATTTTATAAAAACTCTGGTGTGTCCAGAATAATTTTATCTCAATACTAGTGTAAATTTTAAAACCTAATGAGCATATGTATTGATTAAACAGGTTAAACACATCAAAATAGTCAAACAAACCCACCTGCATAGCATAGAGGTAGAACTCTTCTGCTAACACATGCAATCATTGTGCCATTTCATGCAGCTTATTTTTGCATCTTCACCTTCATTAACAACTAAGTTCTTCTCCCTTTGCAGACCTTTGCCTTAACTCTAGTTCTTATCTAGTAGTTTGGGTCCCTATTTTATGGCTTTTTAAAAATTATTATTAAATGTTAAATTATTATTAAATATAACTCCACTCCCCTGCCCCCAATCAGACATTTCTTAAACAATCTGTTCAGTCTACACAACTTCCAGAATTTTGTTAGCAGAAACAACCAAATGGCCATAGAGTTCTACCACCTTGCAAGGGAAAACAGAAAGAAAGTAGGTCAGGGGAAAAAAAAAGTGAGGGAAGATAAAATCATTCTAAGGCCTCTCAATTCTAAATGCTGTTCCTATTCTATCCTTATTCTTTCTAAAAATATACACTAATTTATTACCATCCTTTTGTATTGTATCCAATTAAATTTTGCCAATATACTTTACAAAACTCAGCATAATCCCAGCTATTGTACACTTACTTTTTTTAATGTACAGGTGTGGTCCCAAGAAGGTGCCAAATACCCCACAGCATGGAAAGTTCCTTGTTCCAGAAACTTGTGATTTAAGCGCAAGACAAGACAACAGCTGGCTGTAATAAATGGGCAAGGCAACAGAGATTGTAACAGTGGGTGCTGCGAGTCAAGCAAGGTCACTCTTTGCTCTTTGCTACCTGTTTCATTTGGGGAAGTAGGGAAGGTCAGAGAATTTTTAGCATTAAGCTTGCTAAAAGTACCATTTACAGTTCTTCCAATAAACCAAAGGGTGAGATCAGATCCCTAGATTTGAGAAGACCACCATACTCATGCCCATGCGTTTTTACACGCAACTTTAAAACAACTATTTTTCAGAGTCAAAAGAGAGAAGGAATTCAATTATTTCCTGCTCAGTAAGTACGTGCACGTGAAGATGTCATGCACATACCTGAACTATCCTTCATTTACACAATTTGTTATCTCCTACATCAATTAAAAACAGAAGGATGAGGGAAAGTTTGCAGTTGAGGAACAGAAGTGTGTTCCTTTAAGCCTCTTGAGGCAAAGGGCAAAGACTCACATTGCTGATGTGACACAAGAGGATAGTTTTCTAAATTTTATTTTCAAAATCAGAGGGAGAGAACTTTTCCTCTGCGATACTTAACGAGAACAGTACACAGCCATTTACCAAAGGTTTCAAGGACACAACTGCATATGAAATGCCAACTTTTGAGACTGTGCCCTGCCTAGAAACAAAATACTCAGCTACCCTCAGTGTGCCTGTAGGAACAATGCAGCTGGATCTCTTCCACAGACAGAGAACAGGGGCAAACTCCCAATATAGAAACTCACAGATTTTTCTGAAATTCATTCACATTTGCTTTCTTCTCTGCTTCTTAAATACCAAGTATATTGATAAAGCATGGATGCTGTTCATGAAGCAGACAGACTAAAAATTAATGCACTTACAGCAAATTTGCGTTTTGGTTTCCAAGACAAGCTGGAAAACTCAACATGCTGTGCTATACATAGCTGAATCTGAGACATTTAGGGACACTGAGTTACTAGATTAATGAGCAAGCAACAGTGTCAGAGGGCCATTTTCGTAACCCTCCATGCACACACGCACATATGTGAGACTTCCACTGATCACATCGGAGCCATCTGCCCAGGACTTTGCAAGTAAACAAAAACTTTCATTCCCTTCTCACTAACTGAACCTACACCAAAGCAGAAGTGCAACATTTCCATCTCCACTTAGCTTCTGCGTCACCTTTAAGGTGAAGGGCAGCATTTTAGCAGCAACATATGACTTGCTTTACCTTTATCAGGTTAACTCTAACCCAAGACTTGCTTTACCTTTATCAGGTTAACTCTAACCCAAGACTGTTTTCTAACATTTCCTAAACCATTTAATGTGAACTAATACTGCTATTGTGTAAGTATGATCTTGGGCATGTGTAGACATCATCTCTTTCAAAAAATGAAATTGGGTACAGTCAGAAATGAAAATATAATGAATGTAGGAACACAGGTCTGCTAAGTATTTTTGAGACATGGGTTAGAAATATACATGTGGTATTTATATTCAGCCAGATTATGTCCTAAGACTATAAAACAGACTATGACAGTCATTCTTGTGGTCAAATTTCCAGTAAGGAAAAAATTAAGACCTGCTTTTATCTGCTCTACCTAATGCTTCTCTCTCTGGAAGCTACATTCACAGAACTGGTTCTCTTGCCTTTGTATATGGGTGCTCCAGATACTGCACTTGCACTATTGCCAGTTGCAGTTGAAAACAAACTTCCGCCAATCCAGGCCAAAAAAGGTCACCCTAGTTGTTCTTTAATAATAAAGAATGTCAGCTGTCTCCTTTTTATATTCTTAGGAAGAAATCTGGATCTCTTTCACTCACCATCAGAATAATGAATAATCCAGGGCCTTCTGGATGCAGCTACTTCAACACAGATTTTTTTTAAACTACTACATGCAACTGTAGTTTAAAAGTGGCATTAATATCCCTGCAAATAAAACACACTCATAACCTTAAAAAAGAATCTAGTTGCTAGTCAGAAAATTATAAGGCCACTAGAAAAACTAATCAAAGATTATTGCCTTTAATTTGAATACTTGACTGGTATTTCCAGAAGGTTACTTAGCTAATTCTAATCCTTTCTTTTAATAGTAAATTCCAACACCTCTCCAAAAAAACAACCAAAACCAAAACTAAACACACACACAAAGAAAAAAAAAGGAAAAAGTTGTTTCCAATTCAACAATAATTAAAAAAA